>ML991805.1:0-315795 GCA_010094025.1 Viridothelium virens
TGCCCAAACAGCAGAACCCCATACCATGCAATGAGAACAACGCCATGTAGGCCGCTCACTGAAACAAATTAGCACGCGAGGTTCCTGTAGGCGATCGAGACACTCACAAGTCGGAAAGACCGCCCCCACCACCATAACCCGCCGTCGCATCCGGCGTTTCCCTCCCAACCGGACTCAGACTCCGAAACCTCCTCTTCTTCTTACTCCGCTCTCCCCTCCCCATCGGCTGATCCTGCGCCTCCTGATTTCCAAAATAATCGCCCTGGCCCTGCGGCACCCCACCCGACATATTCGCCGTACTCGAAAACCGCGCAGTCTCCCGCCTCAGCCTGCGTATCTGACGTTCGCGATCGCCCTCACGCTTCTCAATCTCCTCCTTCGACAGCACCTCCACCTTCGGCTCCCACTCATCCGCCAGGTGCTCCGGGTCGTAGCGCCAGCCCGCCTCAGCGCCCTCGGCCGCCTCGTTCTCGATCTCGCCGTACCCGCTGACGAGCCCGCCGTTCTCGCACGCTTCCTTCTTCAGGCGCAGCACGGCTTCGTAGATGGCGTGCGTCATGGCGGGGACCCATTCGCCCGATAGTCCGATGTCGGCACACGTCTGTTTGGCGAAGATCTCGGCGAAGCCGGGGGGGTGCAGTAGTGACCATTCGAATTTGTCGGTGTAGAGTCGGTTCATGAGGTTGATGCTGAGGTTGATGATGCAGCGGTAGGTGTCATCGGGGTTGAGGAGGTCTTCGGAGGGGATGGGCTTGGCGGAGGCGGTGATGCCGTTGGGGCCGGCGGGGCTGGTGGCTCGAGGTGTTGCGAATGTGCTGGTTGGGGCGTTAAGGAGAAACCCATTTGCAGGCGCGGGCGTGGACGATTGATCGCGTGATAAGGTAGAATGGACTGGCTGGACTGAATTTGCCACAACGCCGTTGGAAGGGTTTGTCGAGTGGAAGAGAGGGTGGAGAGCTACTCCAGCATATTCTTCTAGCTGGGTCCTTATTTGAGTGGCGATTTGTGAGACCATTGCCGGTTTCCTTTCCAGCGGAAAGTCCAGTTCATCAACAAAGACTTTTGCAAACTGATCGGGAGTAATGAGAGCTTCATGGAGATTCCATAGAAATGTGTCTTTTAATCGGTATGCTGGAGTTGGTTCTGGTTGCTTGTAAGCTGGCAGATTTTCATCTATGCCGAAATCGCGAGCATTCTGGGGGGTCGGTAATGGAGCTTCAGGTCTAAAGGAAGCGATATCGAGGTCTATGCGGATTGGGATGAGGGTCAGCGGAAGGGCAGACTGTACTTGCAGCTGCTTTTCAGTCCTAGATGCCCATCTTAGTCAATCTGCGACAACATGAAGCACGCACGATTACTGACAAGCCACGTTTGGGTTTACCCATCCAGTCTCTCCATATGCCTTGCACCTCAATGGGTTCTTTCAACTCTTTTCCCGGTTTTGCAGCTGCGCCAACTTTTTCTATGCTGGGATCCTCCTTCTGCCGACTGCGCAAGCCTGTGAAGCGACGCGGTCCTTCACTGTCGTCTTGATCATCATCTTCGAAGTCTTCTGCATAGTTGATGGCAGTGGTGCCTCGCTTGGTCGTTCGTCCAGTAGGAATCTGGGTGGTCTGGGGTAAAACTGGAGCGAGCAAGGAATTTCCGTAGGCGCGTAGACGTGGAGCATAACTAGAAATGAAGGCCTGCGGCTGGCTCGAACGTGGGGCGACGACTGCTGCCATGACGCTGGAAGGTCGTACCTCGGGCAAAGAGCATTCTATCCCGACAAGACAACTCAAGCGAGGTGGGCTATGGAAGCGCGTAGGTGATCAATGTGGAGTGTCGAGTCGTTGCGACGTTTCGACGCGTACATCAGCTGGCCAATCAGATCGCCCACCACCCTAGCTCCACCCTACAGTAAACCGAGTAGAACAACTTGATGAAACCACGTCCAGGACATGCTTCCCCTTTGTCACCATACACCAATGGTGCACTCGTCTCTCTGGCCATGACTTGGTCCTCGCCACCGGCTTTGAAACGTAGTGCGCCTCAGTTAGACTACTCTTCAGCTAAGTACACACAAAGGAACCCTTGTTAGAATGGATCGTGGCCTACTTTTCTTTGTGCATGCTTCGATAAGGAGACAATGGATTGTGCTTCCTGGATTTTCCTGACTCACGGGTCTCTTGCCTGGCCCCATTGCCTTCGTCACCCTCCTTCACGATTCAGTTCAGTACTTATACCCTTTTTACTGCAGTTTTCCAAAAGCCTTCCTTTACACATCAGGTTTTCTTATCTTCTTCAACACATTCCTTCAACCAGCTTATTCATCAATCTTCACTCATTTCAGTCTTTTTTGCACAGCAGGACTTGCAAAGTTTCAAAATGGTTAAGCAAGGCAATACAAGCAGCATGTTTACCCTCGCAACCGCTCTGGCCATCTTTGGCTTCAGCACCACCATCGATGCCCATTTGAAACTCGCTACTCCAGTGCCTTATGACAAGGCTACCATCCAGCTTGATCCACTAAGAGCCGGCCAATTTCCTTGCCAAGTGCACACGTACGTCGTCACAGAAATGAATAACATGACCGTTGGCTCTCCACAGACGCTCAGCTTTGATGGTTCGGCTACTCACGGCGGCGGCTCTTGTCAGCTTGCTGTGTCGCTAGATGAGAAACCCACAGCACAGAGCACCTTTAAGGTCATTCAATCGTGGATTGGAGGATGCCCGGTTACTACTTCTGGCGCAAACCCAAGCAAGTTCCAATTTACCCTTCCTAAGGGCTTTCCTAACGGTCAAGCGACGCTTTCTTGGACCTGGAACTCCTTGGAGGCTGGTCAGGATGAGCTTTATATGAACTGTGCGCCCATCGCCGTCACTGGTGGCAGCGACGACAAAACCGTTTACAATTCTCTTCCTGACCTGTCGAAGGTCAATATCCCAGGTGTGGATTGCAAGCAGGTCGAGAATACCAATCCAGACTATGCCAATCCCGGCGCAGATGCCACCACTCTGGTCTCCAAGAGCTTGGCGGCTCCAACTGGTGCCGCCTGCGAAAAGAAGACTGCAGCTGCAGCCCCACCAGCCTCCAGCGGCTCCTCGGGTTCCTCGGGGTCTGCACCGGCTTCTTCGTCCGCGGCTCCGACCAGCAGTGTTGATCCAGCTCCGTCGGCTTCTGCATCTGGCTCCGGTACCTCGACGACTTTCGCCACCTCTTTCTACACCGTTACTGGAGGGGCTCCGGCTCCCACCAGTGGCTCCAACAGCACTGCGCCCTCGTCTGGCTCCAGCAGCTCCAACAGTACCAGCGGCTCTTCGGGATCGTCTGGTAGTTCTGGTAGTTCTGGAAGTTCTGGAAGTTCTGGCAGCAGTTCCGGTAGCCCCGGCAGTGGTGATGGATCTTCTAGCTCTGGCGGTTCTGACGGTTCAATGGGTGGATCCATGGGCGGTGGCTCCAGTGGCTCTAGTGGCGCCAGCAACTCCACTGGCAGCTCTGCTGGTTCTAGCTGCAGCACCAACGGCGCCGTCGTCTGCAACGGATCGACTCAATTCGGTCTTTGCAACAATGGCAATGTTGTCTTTCAACCTGTTGCAGCAGGCACAACTTGCAGCAATGGTCAGATTATGAGGCGACGCATCTAAGTTCGAGACTAGTAGTGCCTCCTGATGTATTGCGCTGACCATTGTGCGGCTTGATGTTTTCTCGGGCTTGTTTTGGATACCTTCTTTGTCTATGCTTGACCTCTCAGGCCACGATCCTGATATCTCGCAAGCCGAGATCTTTTGAAATTATATAGTCCCTAGCTCTCTAGAAATTGTACAGCATTCGTTATTCTCAATCCCTCCACGAACCATCATTTGTCTAAGAATATCCAAAAAAAAATAAATAAATAAATAAATAAATAAATCACACGCAGATGTGCTCTTTAAGCAACATACAGTAGACATGCATTCCGTGTGACCTCTACTGGGCCATGTAGAACTTCCGTTGCCCTTCTTGCACCAGTCGCACCTGCTGCTTGACACAAGTCGTAGAGTGCTCACGAGAACTGACAATGTCCGTGCCCCTATTAAAAGGACAAGTCTTCAAAAAGGTCCTTGGCTGACACTATCAATGGCTTTCAGATCTTTTAGAGCATCTTGATCCAGTTCCGTCGTTTCAGTTCTTGAAAAGTGAAAGTACTTGTCTTGGCCAATTCCGTCCGAGACGATTACAGTCAAAGAACTCTAGAGAAGAGTGAGTAATAGAGCGACCAAGCCTCTCGAAGTCAGGGTTGACACCGGTCATGCCAATTTTTCATTCCCATCGAAAGTCATGAGTGCCAAGACAAGAACGAATCGATAGGAAATACAACAAGCAATTGTAATGCTATGAGTTGAGGTCAGGCAGCTCAGGCTGGCCGGAAAAGTGATGTTATTGGCTCTATATGTAGTGTTAGGCATATCAAACCAGCTGGCTTGACTTTCTGGTCTTTTTGTATTTTATCAGCGTTCATTTCATCTTAAATCTGCTACAGTGGATGCGATCATGACAAGCTGAACATTATCTCCAATATGAGAGTGGGTTACCCCCTCGAGAATATCCACTTACCTCAAATGAGTCAATGACTCTAGTTGCATCTCGACCCCTGCTGTAATTGCCATATTTAAAAAGGCCGTTCGACGAGTTCGGAGCACGACGCGCGGTGTTGGATTCTACATCATGAATAAATCCTAAAGTAAATGAATCTCAAGGTATAGAAGCGTTGTTGTGCATTGTGTTCCACCGCTCGGTCATTGCGCGATTCCGTATTGTGAGGATCTTGAATCATTCTCAGCGCTCAGATGATAGATTTGGCAAATTTGACAAATACGTGAAGTAACGCAGGAATATTCTCTTGATCGCCTTGAGGCTGAACATGATACACACGGAATACTCGAGTCACAGTCCTGGGCGATTTTGTTGACATTGCCTTTGGTAGTGACGTAGTTGATTCACAACACATATGGACTAGTCATATACCGTCACCAAATGGACATACCATCACCAGCTGTCTGACATCATTGATCCCACCGCAAGCTCCGTTGTTGGGCACAACCGTATTAGCAAGGTCCTGCGAAGGGGGGAAGCACGCTAGGTTGGCCTTATTGTCACAGTACACAGTTGCAGTTCCAATCGTATCTTCTTCATAGTGGCAATGACTGCCCGACTGTTGCAAGAAGCCCGGTGCTGTCCGCACTACAGGATTTGGACGATCTCCATCGACGCGACCGAGCTTTGGATCGTCCACGTACCACATTGACTGCGCATCGCTAGGGAGCGCTCTACCTCCGCATTGGTCGTCAAGGCTTTCGGAGTAATTTGGGGGTACAATAAAGAAATCGTAATACGATTGACCCGTAACTGGAGGGACGTCCCGAATCACGAGGATCGAGGCGGTAGGGCTAGGGACGGAGCTCACGGAAGACGACGACGATGAGGAAGATGATGTAGACAACGGCAATGTTGGCGATGGACTTGTCGTAGTAGTTGTCACAAGGTCAGATTTCGGTGGTCTCGTGGTGTACGGGCATGGATTGTTGCCTGACTGAAAGACGTAGTTCTGACCATCGATACATTGGCAATAGCCTGGATTCCCACTATCGGGGTCTTGGCTAAATTGGAACACAATAATTAGCTTTGCAAACCGAAAAACAATACCATTCAGAAGACTCACAATGGTATACAGAATGGCGATGCGGACGATGTTGAGCTTGTAGATTTGGTCGTCGTAGCATTCACGGGAGTGGGCCGTCCCATATTCTCTGCGGAGACAGCAGTCGTTGTTAAAGACTCAGTAACTCCACAGCTAGAAATATCCGGACATTCAGTTTGATAATAGCGCCAAGAACCGTACACATCGCAGCTGACTGCGCATGAGGCGGTGCTTGTAGTAGAACACGATGTAATGCTGGTCGTCATGCCAGTACTGGAAAGACCTCCCAGCTCCGAAGCCGGTATAACAAGTTCGTTTGATCTAGCTCGGGGTCCGATACACCAAGCCAAGGCGATATCGAATAGTCCTCGACTAACAGCTTCTGCCGTTCCGGGCGAAAGTTGCAAAGTAGCTGCATTTGTCCGAGCGAATGCAATAGCGTTGTTCAATGCCCTTACGATATCTTGGTTGCGAAACTGGAGCGGACCCGGTCGAAACCATATAAGGTCCTCAAGGACTCCACCTCTTTGTGTATTGATAAGGAGACTTTGGAAGGTCTGGAAGACACCGGTACCTGACACCGCTCGCTTGATCATACCCGAGCCGCCAGAGCTCTCAGAGCAGGAGCCCGTCTGTGAGATTAGATCTTCAGTGACACGAAGCCCATTGTCGGGCATAGATATGACGGCGTCTCCAATACTATGACCAATAGTCGATGCTGTCAGCGTAGAAATTGAGGGAATGGATCTAGAATACTAATAAGCTAAGACGCATTGATAGAGTTGAGCAAACCTACGCTGATGGAATGTTTGGCCGTGGTGTCTCTGTGGCCGTGGTTGGCGCACTGTTACTGACCGTAGCATATGCCACCTCCGAAGCGCTTGCTGCAGCGGAAAATTGACTAAGCTGCGGAGGTGGAATGTGGAGATACTGTGGTACAGCTTTGTTTTTGAGAGAAATAGCAGGAATAGCCAGCGAGACGAGGCCCATTAGCGCACTTCCTACAACGAACACGGTGCCCAATTGCCTTTCTTGAATGCTGACACTGTGGTTCTGGAATATTGCTTGCATCTTTTTTTGACATTGTCCATCACTGCGTGGCTTACAATCAGCATCAACGGTCTTTTGAAGCTCAGCACGAAGGTCTGGTGAGAAGTAGATCTCGGCGCCGTCAGGTATGTCGCCAGTCGCTGCAGGAGGTGCAATTATCGCAACTTCTGTGCCACTAAGTGTCGGTGTAGACGCCTTCCGAACATTAGCCCACCTTTTGTCTTTATAACAATGTTCAGATATGGAAGAAGTCATCTCACCACTGATTGCGTGTAAGCAGACAAGGGCCCAAGATCTATAGATACTGGTTCTGCAATGCAAGAAGCAAAGATGGAAAGAAGCAAAACAAGCAAAACAAGTGGACCTCGATTTTTGTCCATATCCTCGATGGTTGAAGGCCAAGAATGATATTGTAAGATCTGTAGAGCACAGCAAAGGTGCTGATAGATAGAAATCTATTATATTATCATACACTCGGAAGAACGAAGGTCTTAGTAATTGTCCTCGGGCCAGCCGAGAGATTAGGGGACATACACTTAGCCAAGATGATGAAAGATTGAACGAAGAGAAGCACAGTGAAAATTATGCTGTTTTGAAGAGATACTTTCGCACTTTTAAACGAATGAAGAATCATTTCCTTCATTGATGACAAAATGCGCCAACCTTCGCACTGCTTCAGTGCGATGAAGCATGCTATGATGCCATTGCACAGTCAAGCGACGTAGATCGACTGAACCATTAGACGTCACTGGGTACCTCCTTGGACACGGAGTTTCTGCAGAGGATTCAGGATTGCCAGATTGGCAGGCAGAGATGCAGCTGCTTCTCGAACTTCCTCTATAGGATTTGACAGAATTGACGTCGCTCGCCAAGAGTGTCGGTTCTGTCTACGTTGAGCAGGCCGTGTTGTTAGAAATCGTCCTTGGCAAAGCTTCCGCAATATTCAAACGAGCGACATACTCAAAAATAGTCAGCATCAGTAGTAAACTTGAAAGCTGTTGAATAAGATGAGGCGAGAGAGCATAATCTAGGACTCGGGGCACAGCGCTGTGCCGTAGATGTATACTAGGCAGCTACGCACAACAGTAGGCAGCACGTACTGCACCATACCGCTCCCGCCGCAGCACGGCAGTCCAATATGTCGGTCTGCGGCGCTTTTTTGAGATCGGACTAATCAGAACTTGGAAACCAGGGCAGGATCCACTTTCTCAAACAGCGTTGCCAAGATTATAGTAACGGGAGGCTCTGAGAATGTTGATCTGGTTGGAGGCGCAGCTGCTCGGGACAGCACGGGATTGCGGCTAGTGAAGCACTTTTGACGTCGTAAGGAGGTGATGAAAAGTGTCAACCGCACACTATATATTTAGAATCCTCGTCACATCTTGCAACAAGTTTCCCAAACAATCCAGAAGCGTTCTTGTCTTGCGTTCCCATTTTTTCAAAAGGCTTCTGCTGGCAGAAGTCACCATCAGTGTCTCCATTTCTCTTTTCATATAAGCTCTCCGCAGATGTATAGGTTCATCTGGCTGATATTTTTTACTGCCAATGCTTTGGCATTCTCCCCTGGACCCTGGTGGCAAGATACCTCCTTCATCCCCAGAGATGAGCCCGGCCACCGATCAGTATGCGAGCCGATCTTCAAATCTCTCGATGACCGTAGTAATTTCGAGCCAGCAGTCGGGAATGTATCCACTGCCTCAGAGACCTCTCATGGCTCATTTTCGTATTATATACCGCTAGTCTATCGTGCTATGATACAGCCAGGACCAACACAGAAAGAAAGGACACAGTGGCTCAAAGACGAATTTGGCGAAGAAGATGAAAACCCGGACGTGGCGCAAATCGTTTTCACAGATGCAAGAAATGGTGACAATGTAAATACAGCTAAGTTTTATAAGTTGGGAAGGTCACCGTTCAGTGTCGGAACGCGAGCGCTGAGTGGATGTACCTGCATGATCATTAGCTCTCGCAAGGGGGTCTATGCGGCACATTATTGGGAAAGCATTTCCTTTGCTCCCGAAGATCCCGGGGAGGATGATTTGGGAGAGACTATTCTCACACCATTACGTGAGGGTGTCAAGAGTAATAAGTGGTTCCAGCAACCTCTGGCTAGCGCCGCTGCTCAGGCACTTTATGGAGGCCAAGCATTCCTCATGATTCCGTCGGTCGGTGTTGACGAAAAGACGAAAGATCCATACCGGAAACAATGGCAACAAATCAAGGATACAGTCAACGAAATCATTCGAGAAGCTAATCCTGACGAGCAAGGGCAGCCAATCACATGGTTGCCAGATTATGCCTATACCCCTGTTAAGGATAACCAGAATTGGAAATTCTGGGAAACAGCACGGGGTACGCTGCTGTGGAAGTTTGAACCCCGAGAACAGGACACTGATCCGAAAAGGTTGATTAAAGCATGAGCCGAAGGAAAAGAGAGGCTGAAAGATGCTTGGTGATATCCTGGAAATCCGGATATGTATTGTAATTTGAAGATATCTTCTCCTCAAGCCATTATTGGAGAAGCATAAGTTCTGCAATGCACATTTTTATAGTAAAGTCCATTGCAGGCCTATCCACTCACAGCGTATCTTTGCAAGCATAGGAGCAGTCGTAGTGATAGGTGTCAGAAATCCGCAAGGCTCAGTGCAGCTTGAGAGCCATAGAGCGCTAGATGGGAGCCCAAGAGGCCGTGAACACGCTATCCACTGAGTATGTGTAGGCGAGCTTTGATCGTGTCTGAAAAGTTTGTACCGAGACGCCGCAAATGGCGAGGCTCAAGTCTGTGTGAGGTTGAAACGGCGGTAATTTTGGCGCTAGCTCTGTTTTGTACTAGCGGAGCGCCGCTGCGCGCCATGACATTTCCCTCTCAGGCACGCAGGCAAACTCAGCTACGAAGTCACTTCAGATTCTTTGCGTCAGTGGACATCAATGTGTCTCCCGCCGAGTGATCTCTGATATCATTAATGCTCGGTAATTCAAGTCATTTCATCTGTGAACGGTACAGTTGCTTTTCACGGTAGATCTCGTCAGCTGCAGGTGGTATCATGTCGCAAGGGAGCCTAGTCTTGAGGTCCAATGCTGGTTCGATCGAAGCCTAATGTCGGTGATGCGATGGATCTGCAAAGCAACTGCATTCACTGGATCACGCCTAGTGGCATATACAAGCAAGGGACAAAGTGTCATCAGCTCTTGCATGTAGAGAACGTCCACAGGTACCTGATCAGCTCTAGTCACGTGACCATGCCTCGATCATGTATATGAGCTAGAGCTACCCCCAGATAGTTCGCTCTTTGCGAATTTTAGTAGTCATTACAGCTACATTGAATCATCTACGGTCTAGAGCCCTGACACAAAGTCGTGCTACACATGTACGCTACAGGAGCTTTGTTACCAAGCCATTCTACTTACACCGCGTCACCTCTCAAGCGTTCCATTTTCAGCACGATACGCATGTAGAATATGTCGACAGAGAAAACAGGCAATTTTACCGATCATGAATCCGAATCCGAATCTGAATATGAGTCTATACTTAATTCCCACTGCAGGGCCGCAGATGAGATCGAAAGACTGGGACTCAACCATAGTATTCAGACGGCTATCCGGAGCGCTAATCTCGAGACTTTTATTGCTCTTGTGGAAGGGCCTCATCGCGATGTTCTTAGAATCCCCTACATGGACCACAGAAAGAGTCTGTTGGACAAAGCTGCGCAAGATGCTGGTAACAACGACAGTCCTGCCATCTTATCTTATTTATTGGAACATGGTATGAGCATCAAGAGAATCAATACTTTGATTCTGATCACGAGCGATGCGTCGGTTGCAATTTACGAAGTGCTCCTTCGGCACGGTTGGGACGTCAATAAAAGAATAGCAAGCTTGAGAGGTGGACTTGGCACTACTCTCCTTAGCAGCGCGACTGAAAATAAAGAAATTGCAAAATGGTTGTTGGAACATGGGGCGGACCCTAACATTAAAGATGGGAATGACGAAACACCGTTGGATTTTGCCGCTGCGCATTCGTCTCCGGACATCGTTGAACTAATGATTTCCTTCGGTGCAAGGGTCCGTTTCAGCGACGTGTTCGTGTCCGCTACGCGTGGCAATAGCGGTATTCCTATGATGCAGTACCTGCTCGGCAACGGCTGTGATATCAATGCCCATGACCACAAACACAATCCCGACTTCTCGGAGAGAACCTTCGGTAAACGCAAGTCACGCCATGACAAAGTCCTAACTCCGCTCCAGTGGACCATCAGGAACTCAAATCTAGACCGAACACAATTTTTGCTCGAGAGTGGGGCCGACCCTAATGCACCCAACTATGAGGGTGAGACAGCGTGGCAGTGGGCAGCGAAACACACCTATCGTGAGCCCATGGAGATGTTGTTGCAGTTCGCTAGGGATGATGATCCTCAGAAGCACGTTGCGAAAAATCTAGCAGCGCTTCAGAAGCCTTCCTGGAAGGAAATGAAGGCCAGAAAGGCTGCTGAACGAAATTCTGCTGATCGTGACTCCGAATCTGACTGGTAGCTTCTCGGGTCTTGATCTCACTATCGCCTTGTGGTATTGTCACCCTTATCTGGTAAAGTAGAGGTTCCACCGTGCGACCTAAGCTTTCATGGTTCCTGTAATGTCCATTGATGTGACTATTTCGGCCATATGGACACTGATAGAAGAATATAATTTATTTATTATTCATGTAATTATGGTCAGCCAAGTATTTCAATTGATAAAATATCAATTTTTGGTAAGTTGTAAATGATCATCCTCTAAAATCCTCAGCCGTGTGCTCTTGGCCACTTTCTCTAATTGCTCTGGACCCCTAACAGAGCCCACGTCCTGTTCTGTCCAGCCCACGATGCGGTGCGATAGCAATGCGACGTTCGATGATTTCCATAATATGCTGCCATGATGCCGAGTCTATAGGACCGTAAGGAGAAGGAAAAGGGCTGCAGCCACTACGGTCAAGATTGGTAATGTCAGCCAGGGCCACCAGACTGCTACAAAGGTAATCTCATGGAGTGTTACGCCCTGAGCCTGAATTGCATTAGGTCCGGTACGTACACGCTCCGTCATGCTCATGGCTACTTTGGACGCAGTTTCGATAATGTCTACACGGTACAATGCATGTGGACCAAGACCATCGCTTTCTGGGATGACTCCTGAATCCCCGGCCATGAAGCTGCCATTGAAGACCTTGGACTGAAAAAAGTCGAGCACGGATTTCCAGTCGTTGAAGTTGATGGTAAAGTTTTGCGAACTATCGCTGGCGGTAAAATTCATATAATAGGCCCCGCTCAGCGACGTGTAAGGTACCGGAAGGCGCCAAAGTGGAATCTTCTTTAATTGGCCGACTTGCAACTGGTTGTCTTGAACGGATATATTATCGTACCTGTAGGCCACTGTCGAAATGTTACATTCAAGCACTTCCCATGGTATATCGGTATTCCAACAATTCGTGGAAGCGCAATCATTTGTGTCCACTCCCGGCAAGCGGTACGCTGCGAAGGTAACCACGTTGGTAGAGTTGCCCACTGGATCGCAATCCACCTCGATGTCATCCGCACATCCTTCTCTGGATACTGTCGTAGAGACATCCATGGCCGTTCGCGAATCACCCATGTTCCACGTTTCTTGTAGAGTGACGTTTCCAGGTGTGGTAATATTGCATATCCGGATCGGGTACGAATTGTTGTTTACAAGATGTGTTGGAAAGTCGCACTTGCGGGAGCTCGTGATCGTAACATTGCTGCAGTTGCTTTCGAATCCAAGGGTAACATAACTTCCAGGCCAGGTGCAATTGGATGTCGTGCATTCAAATGCAGCACTAACATTGAGTCCGTACAGTCCGTTCATAATGGCACCTTGCATGGTAATGTCCGGACTGTATGCTTTCAATACACAATCAGCGTTGAGCATTTGGGATTGCCCATCCGGTACTTACAGTTTGCGTTATAAGAAGCTTGGCCATAAATCGCCCCTGAATAGTCATACGCGTCACTGAATTGAAAGCGCGCGTTGTACCCAGATGCTGGAATCATCTTTTGTTGTAAACGCAGCACCTGTTGGACAAAGGTATCCATCCCAATAGCTAGAAGAGTAATCAAGGCACCAACCGCACCAAGGTTCAAGAGTGTACGTCTTCTGAACAGAAACTGGAATGATCCGAGAGGTCCCCGACTTGCTTCATTAAAGATGTCGAAATCAAACATCTGCTGCGACCTTCGAAAATGGTCCCATTTTGTTTGACTGATGCATTGCGCTACGGAAAACATGAGCAGGGCCTTAGACGCGGTCGTGAGGATTGCAACGGTGGCGCCTAAGGATATTGGTGCTGTCCAATTGGCTAGTGGCTTGCCATCCATCAAAGCTAGGATTGCAATGAGAGCACCTTGACAAAAAACACTGGCAACGGTTGACATTGACTCGAAAAACCAAGAATCGGTGAATCTGAATCTCGATCTTGTAGTATGAGTATATCGTAGGAGCTTGGGAGACACTTCAAGAGACAACTGCGATTCTGACACTTCGTCATGGTGGACCGGTAACATTGGAAGATTTTGTTCAAAACGGTTATCAGTCGTGCTCAAGATGAGATTAATTTGTTTGCACGAAGGACCGGATGTCCAAATATGTACGCCATCGATCAGACGCGTACCGATCAAAAAGGTCTGATCATAGCAAGCAATTTTCAGCTCTGGCGATCTTTGGAACTTGATGTACTTGCTGAAACGTGCTTTGAGCGCTTTGACTGGGCGGGTAAGCGCTTTCTTTGTTTCAGGCTATGCCGACCCTTGTCACCTGTGATCGGATCTTTAACCTAATCTTCATCGTTTTACTGGCGTCCATTGTTGCCAGAGTGTCAAAGTCGAAGTGAACGAGGTGAAAAGCTTCAGTCATGTGAATGTTCCGGTCCCAAAATAAGTCTCGGAGAACGATTCACATGAAGGCCGTCGTCAATGGACGGGATGACTTTTCTCTCGCGACATACTCGACTAGCCGCTTCAAGAGCCTCTCAACCGGCTGAACAGGTATCGGGCGCTTATGTATTTATGCTCATAGGCCGGCATGGCCGGGGTCAGTTCGGGACAAAGCAATCCGACCAAGCAATTTTCGGCGTAATTCTCAGAATGCCACCGACCTATCGTACTCTACCCGTATTTCTCATCCTACCAGTAAATCTTTCATACAATCTTAAATTTGCAAAGGAAATGTAAATACTAAGGATTTCAGAGTAATGATTACCCCATTTTCAGCTTCTGCGGAATGACAGGTTGGCGGAACTAGTTAACTTATCGCCACACTGTTCAGTGACTATCACTAACAACCAATGCGGATTGAGTTGGTGGCAGGCCGGGCTACGCTTTCACATCCTGGATGATAAGGCCTCGAGGTGCATTGCAGATACGACAATGTAAACTGAGCCGAAATGATATTACATCAACATCAATCACGATATCTTGTCTTCTTCAGAGTTTGTCGTTGACTCTGAATATGCTCCACAGCTTGCCAGGAGATCCACAAAAGCGTCATCTTGGTTCTGCTGCGCATATGCAAGTGCCGTGCAACCAAACCTATCCTTCGCATGGGCATCTGCTCCGCGTTCAAGCAGCAAACTTGCCGTATTTTTGTTGCCATACATAGCAGCTTGAATCAGCGGCGTGCGACCGTAATGTTTTTCACGCGCATCGACATCGAAATCCCCTTGTTTTAGGAGAATTCCCATCAATCTAGTATTGCCGCCGAGGCTGACCTCATGAAGCGGTCTGTGGCCTCGCCAGTCCGGTACATCGGCGCGTATGCCTTCTTGTTCTAGGAGGCATCTCAGAGCGGCCTCTTGGTTGCTTTTCACTGCAACGGCGAGTGGTGTGGAGCCATTGATATCTTCGGCGTTGATACTGATGGTATTTTGCTCGCTCAGCACTTCGATGATGTCAACGTTACCTTTGCTCGCCGCTTCGTGGAGAACGGACCATTTGTCGTCGGCGAGTAAGGTCGAATCAGCACCATTTTCCATAAGGGCGCGGAACAGACTGGCCGATGCACGTCCAGCGGCGGAATGCAGGACTGTTCTGCCATTCTTGGAGCGAGCGGTCATGTCGGCGCCGTTATTGAGGAGTTCCATTACGAATTTGCTATGATTGTTTTCGGCGGCCATATGGAGAGCTGTTTCCCCGCTACCTCCTCGAGCATCAATGCCTTGGTTACTGCGCTCTAGCAACTCAGCGACGGCCTCGTATCCATCTGCTCTGGCCAGATGAGCGGGAGTTCTCCCGTGAAGGTCCTGAGCATTTGGATCTGCGCCAAAGTCGAGCAACAATCGAACGGTCGTTTGGTTTCCACACATCGCTGCTTCGTGAAGTGCCATCCTATTAGCGAACCATGTGCTGTCTTCAACGTTCGGATCTGCACCTCGGTCTAGAAAGAGCTTGAGTACTTCGTGTGAGATCTTCGTACTCCTGATAGCCTCAATCAAGGGGGTCTTGGCACATCTCTCGTATATGCGAGCGGCATTTACGTCAGCTCCGCGTTCAACAAGAAGCCGTGCCAACCTGTTAAGACCCCTGCAGCACGCCCAATGGAGTGCTGTTGAGCCCATATCATCGAAAGCTTTAGGGTTAGCCCCCGAAGCCAAAAGACCTTCTGCTGCGTCCTCACGGCATGAATTCGCTTCATTGATCATCTCAAAATCATTGGTCTTAAATTGACTGTTAAGTTGGCGGGTTTCCGGACTTGGATCCTTGCTCTTGTAGAGACTTCTAGCGTTAACGTCCCCACCCTTTGACAACAATATTGGCAACATGTCGCTGTGTCCGTTGACAGCTGCCCAGTGCAAAGCCGTTGCCCCACTGTAGTCGCTAACATTGGGATTGCTCACCTTGTCCAGCAGCAACTCGACGACGCCGGTTTGGTTGCTTGCAGTAGCTAGATGTAATGGTGTCTGCTGGAACTTATTCTTCGAGTTAGAATTCGCTCCGTATTGCAACAGAAGAGAGACTATGCTCTTCGCATTCTCCTTGCCAATTGTCGGCCACAAGTCAATGATATAGTCGCTGCGGCCTGCAAAGCTCCTGTAGCGCAAAGATTCTTCATCGCTGCTGTAGCCCAATAAGCAGCGAATCATCCCGTTATAATTCAGTGTGGACGCTGCCATTAGAGCATTGTACGATCCATTTGTAGAGTCGACATCTCCACCATGGAGAAGCAAAACCTCACAAACTTTTTGGTACCCAACCAATGCAGCCTCACGTATGATCCTGTGATCTTCCCCAACGTAAAAACTTGAGGCAAGCAGTGAATCTTCGGTGTCCTGGCTCCAAGCATGCAATGATTGAGTCGAGGACTTTTCCAATCTCGTCGAAGGGGGTTGAACTGTCCAGGATGTGTGGTCATTATTTGATGAACCAAGTCTTCGAAGCAGTGAAAGCCATAGATACGTCATGTATCGGAGAATGATGGCCAGGATATCCGTGTAAATGAAGCTTACTTTATCCAGCTTTTTGATGCATGACAAGAGCAACGGCAGATCTGTCTTTGGGCGAGACTGTACAATATTAAAAACATGCTCGTGCCAATTGTTCGTAGCATACTCGAGTCCTCTAAGGTTCATTGGACAACTGGGGCATGCTTCTTGTCCAGGTTTGTGAGTTTCTTCTGACGATGTTGTCCTCAGATACGCAAGACACACTTTCGCAAAGCAGCGGTGTGCGTCACTCTGGTTGATCCGAAAATATCCGCTGTTGTCCGATAACAGATATTCTCGTATCGTTGTATCGTGCGCAAATTCAACCAGGAAATCTTCAGAACCGGGTTTGCCCTTTTGGACAAGGAGATTGGAGAGGGTCGTCATGATGTTGAATGGACCTGGATGAACGGTGGAAATGAAAGCTCTCAGTTCAGAAAAATGTAACGGTCGCTGCGCACAAACCAACCATTTTAGTACTGTGAGCGCTATGTCCTTTTTCTCGTTTGGAATCTCACGCAATATCAGGGTGTAGACGCCATCCGGGTCCGTAGGAAGCTCGACGAGCGTTTTCTCTATGCTTGCCCAGTCTTGACTCCGGCCAATTTTCTGCTCAAGAATATCAAGTTGGCGAGCAACTACGAGAATCCTGGAGAGACACCGTTAAACCAGTAGGGTTCGAGGAAAAAAAGGGCTGACTCACATTCTATCCGGTACAATATGCTGCTTAATCTTATGAGTCCATTCGGGATACTCTTCCAAGAAGTCTTTCAGGTTTTCCTTGAGCCTGTCATCGATGAGTCTTTGAATGTCTGCATTTACAGCTAACTCTTCCATCGCAAAGTCCGTGAACACCAAGGGTGATTTTCTTTGCAGCAAATCCAGAGCTCTCCTAATATCGGCCAGTACTGCACCTTCTCTGCAAGATATAAGAACGTTCAAATTATCGATACCAGAAAGACGCGTGAGCATTTTTGTCAGTGCACGACTTGTTTCGCTCAGTTCTGTCCGTACTTCTCTTTTCCCACATTCATCAACAGCATCGATGATCAGACAGATCTTTTCCCTGATCTGAACGAGGAAATCAAGCAGATCGTCGTCGGTCGGTGTTTCTCCTCGAAGGAATTTTCCCATGAAAGTTCGACGGAGATGGTCGTGTCGCTTAGCGCGCAAGTGTTCTTCATCTGGATTGCAAACACTTCTGACTACATGACGCAGCAGGTCGCTGGCCTGTTGGCTAGCTTGGTTGCGGAAGAAGAAGTAGCAGAGAGTCCCGGATGGATTGCCACGTAGATCTGTATTCAAGTGCTTAATTGCGGCGGCACTAATGCTGATCAGTGCTGATCGTAAATCTGGAGAGAAGCAACGTCAGCATACCATAAAAAAGTTTTGCCAGATCCAGCAATTCCATGCAGAAGGAGGCATTGCCTGGGTCCTTGCCTCCATGCCTTAAATTCACTTGATTCTATAAGCCATTTGCCCGTCCCTTCAAGATGCCTGAGAGACAATTCAGCAAAGTATTCAGATTGGTCAGAAGTGGAAAGCCAGTCCAGCAAGTCGAGGGTATCCCTTTCACGAGTCACATTCTTCTGCTCATCGACTGGACTGCGAATTTGCTTGATTGATGTTGAGATGGAGTTTAATTGTTCTTCGGCATGCAAGGACTTTTTCTGTAGAAAATTGAAAAGGAGTTTCATCGAGCTGTTTTGGTCATGCCGTGAACGGAGAACATGTTCTAGAGTGACAGCGTCCGAGATTCTGCTCTGGCGATCCACAAGTGAGCGAAACTTCTTCAATTCGTCGCGGATAGCCGAAGAAGAATCTCCAAACAGGGAGACACTTATTAGACGCTTTGTTTTCGCACGTTTGCGGGGGTCCATTTCGGAGATCGCAATAGCGCAAATGTCAACGAGGCAGATGAGAACCTCGTTCGTAGCCTGCAGTAGTTCTACATCCACATCCACATGAGCGAAATCTTCGAGTCTTCGATAAATCTTGAATGATTGCAGAAAGCAGGCGAGCTCGGCAAACAACTCAGAAGTGGCTTCGTAGAAGGTCTTGATTCTTGTCGGGATACTGCAAAGAAAGAAAAGAGCATTAAAGCAAAAATCAGCAGTTCCGAATGCCTATGATTCATTCAATTTCCGTTGCCAAGCCTCATGCGTGGGTCTTACTTGAGACACGGCAAAACTTGCAATTCCACCAAGGACTTGAACACAGGTAAGCACATTTTGCAAGTTTGTAAGGAGTTCACTTCTCTTGCGACGATCATCTTGGGAGCTTTCATCTCCATACTTCTTCTCTATTTCATTGAGCACGGATTTCAGGCTTCTTGGTGGTGCAGAATCACGGATAGGTCTGCCAGCCTTGTCCTTGAATCTCGCCTCTGCGTCTTTCCATAGTTTGTCGAAACTAGACTTGACCTCCATCAAATTGCGAATGGAACCTCAGGAGCTTTGCAGGGGAAAAAAGTTCGACCTTTTGTGCGAAGTGTATCTGATGGACATTGAAAGGCAGTGAGGGAGGCAGGAGCCATAAGAGGGATCTGTGTGTGCCCCGATCCATCGTGCTATACTTGAGCCTCATTCTGTCAATAAAGCCCCAAAAAGTTTCAGGCGCAATGGCTTGTTCGGGTGGAGTAACACTTCACGTATGAGCATGCAAGATGCAAGCCTATAGCGCTGAGCTGGATACGCGCTTGGCTGGATGCGCGCAGAGCTCATTGGGTGGTCAGATACCAGGCAACAGCTGAAGATCTTGCAGATTTATGCACTCGCAGTGAATAGGTATTGCTGCAACTTTGATAGAGTGATCAAGCCAATGGCTCGGAGAAGAGAAGAGACGCGGAGCTCCTGGGAGCTCGAACACGCTACTCTATGGCGTCATCAGTACTCTACCTAGACACGCTAGTAGTACCTGGGCATCCGCTTTGACCGCATCGCGACTCCTCGCGCTGTGGGCTCTAGTAAGTGGAAATATGAAGATAGGACGTGTGCATGAAGTATAGAAAACACAGCATCCTTGCTCGCATTATGAGACGATAAGTCATCTGTGAGCTTAGATTGACCAAATGGCTTTACTCGAAGTATGAGTGGCTTTGGCGCAGATAGCCGATACAACCAATCAGCATCCGCGACACAGGCCTGCTTGTTTCTGGCGGTGAGCGGTACGATATCGCTCCCACACCCCGTTATGAAAGCACTGGCAACGCAGTCCCTAGATCTTACCTAGGATCTCAACGTCTTATAGACTCCATCATGATGAAATCAGTCAACCGCGCAATAGCTTTGATCTGCCACGACGTTCCTTCCCGCAAACTCCCTGCTGCTTATCTGCTCCGATGGATACTTTGTGCAAACGCTCAAAATCACAGCATCCTTACGCTCAGCATATACATGGGTCAACAAGTTACCCGGATTGCTCAATCTTCCGAAGGACGTATCCGCCGATCCATACTAACTGCAAGTAAGCCATCGCATCCATGACTCACCGTGCTTCCGCCCGCTCTCGCTCTTCCGTATTCCTTTTGTACTACCGTACGCCTACTTACCTAAGTGGTGCAAATTGGCCTTAGCTTTGGAGTATTCCCAGAGCACCATATAAAGTTGCTAATAAATTTGTGGCATTTCCTACACCACCTTCATGATTCTTGAATACCTGATTTTCGTCGCTATTTGAAGCAAATCCTCTACTTGTAGATTTTAATTTTGGTTCATACTGTAGTGTTTTTATAATACGTACACTGTAGGGGACTAGGGGTTACGTCTGTAGAGGTCTCTTTGTGAGGCGCTCTTGATTGAGGACGTTGGTGTCAAGATTTATGGGTGTTATGAGGAAGCTGAGATCATATATGGTGGGCTTGGTGTCTCTGAGGCTGAATGAACATGATTTCAGTGTCAAATGCGGATAGAGATTGATGAAGACATAATGTTGAGGATTAGATAATGACTAAAAACAGGAGCCTACCCTTCACAAGTCGCTCTGCTCTTGAGAACTTTGTGGGGCTCAAGAGTAGTAGTGAGCGAATTTGCCGCCTTCATCACGGTTTCGAGTCACTTTACCGCAGTAGAGAGGTACAATGATACTGGGTATAGTGTCCTGAGGGTACTAAGTTGACAATAAGCTTCAGAAATGATATTCATGAGGTTTAGAATAGGTTGTGAGGCTCACATGGATATTCTAAATCACAGTCCCTTAGATCTATTACTAATATTACTTAATATTTTCGACGAATTCTAGAGTAAGATTCCTCGATTGGAGCTCAAGGACCAGCCAAGCTACTTGTCTTGGTCCAGACAAGATTGATGATGCCCATCAGACCAATATACAGTTTTCCCTCCCACGTTACTAACTTTAAAGCTCGAATTGGATGTTCAGCCTACGGAGTTCAATGCCTCCGTATGGAAGCCTGATTGCTGGATCGAAAGCTAAGACTTGGTGCCCAACGTGCTCCTAGATCCTCTGAGAGACTTGTGTGAAGACCTCAGATACCTAGTGCCAGCCTTTCACCCTGAGAGTCACCCAATGCCTCCCTCAGCATCAACTTCTGCATCTGCTTGAGCATCTGCGCCACAACTTGGATATGCGGGAGACGAGGAAATCCAATAACTCGCAACCTCTTACCATCTTCCATGAATCTCTGAGTATAGATAGGTCTCTATCCAACCACTATTTTTTCAAGATTCTCAAAAGAGACAAAGCTCTACTATATTCCCTGAATGTGCGAGAGGATCGAGACGCTCTTTGTGAATCAGTGGCTTCTCCATGGCTGACTGGATTTTGTCAAATTTATGCGATTTTAATCTAGCCAGGTGTGCGCCACGACCATTCGATCGAATGATTTCAAGCGTACCAAGCTCGCCCATGTAAATTCCTTTGCCCTTTCGTATCACTACATTGCCCGAACTATCTCGACTTTCAATACTATTTGCAGGTGTTAAGGGATTCAATTGAACTTGAGTTCGAAGGAAGGTGGATTTGTTTTGTCGAGGTGCTTTGCGTGGTGGGCCTTCAACATCCACCTCGTGGTCGCTGAGATGGGGTTCCGAGATCTCTGGGAATAGATCTGTATAATTTTGTATGTGGGTACTATTGACATCGTGGTCCTGTCGGACTAATTTATCCTTGCCTCTGCGCCTCGCTTCCAACTTGGTGGTGTCTTGATCGGGCATTTTGTGTCTCCTAGTGGGACACGTGCGTGCTATCGTGCCTCGATAATCATGATAGTAGTATTCGAGGCAGTGGGAACTGATGACCGCTAGACAAGAGGTAGACTTGGTATTTGGCAACAAATCAATCCACACATGCTCGTTCTTATCGATCGGGATTGTGTACAAGCCTGGTGTATGTGTGAATGGCCAACAAGCGTGAAACTCGTCGTTTATCATTCCTGTAAACTCCAAATTTGATAAGGCCGTAAGGATAGCGCCATGGATCAAAGAGTCCCGATCTTCATCCTCGAGCGTAGCGGTACATGTCGTAGCTCCTTGTTGTCCGACGTTTTGTACCTGAACAGTGGAGTGCCAACAAGACCTGACACAATCAAGCATCTCTTGTAATTCCCCGAATCGGTGATTACAGGCACTAGATCCAAAATTTCGCTTAGCAATATGACTAAAAGGAGAATCGACATTGAGGACGTAGGATCTGGTTACATCTGCTGGAGCAAGCACCGATGCTGCTTACTCATATTTCTAGCAAAAATGTGAGGAGCTGAAGTGGTGCTAACGCTTTTTCTTCCAGGATTCCACCAGATTCTCGCATCAGAGATGCTACTTCGAGACGAGTTCAAGAAGCTACGGCATCCCAAACCTCTGGTTTTTCCCTCCAGAGCAGTTAGAAAAACTGTTACTCACTTTGGAACTGGTATAGCACAAGAGATCCTGAGGGCCTCCCACAGCGAGATACGTTGGGCATTTCTCGTGCAGATGCTAATCTCCAATCCGACATGGAGTGACACCACGGCGAGGACATGAGCAAGACTTCTTGCGCTTTGGACTATAGCATAGATCCGATCCTTCTGGGTTGACGCTGGTGCACTTCTGTACGTTTGAGTTGCCCCAAAGGTTACAAAGTGACCCCCGCTTATTGTACCTGCACGAGTATTCAGCTCCCACCCTCCACCGTGTGATCCCGCTAGTACTTTATCGAAATTTCCTTGTTGTATATCCCGCTCATAGTCTCGGGGGCAGCCCAAATTGAGCTGGAGGCCAAGTCTCAGGCTATCTGGCATTCCGATCAGTAGTAAACTATTCGCACTGAATACATTTGAAGGTGGCTCCTCATGTAGGGATGCTTGTATCTCCTCCCGGCGTATCAGGTGTTCACGATGGCTCAATCTCCGCCAGTGACAGGGAATTTCCTCTTCTCGGGTGAGATACTTTCCGGTGGGTAAGCCGACTTCAACAATTTCCCCACGTTCCGTAAATAGAGAGAGCAATCCCGGTCTGTTATCGGCTTCGATTCCCCACACCGGACCCCAAAGATCTGCGAAAGCTGACACGGTTGTGGATAGAACAAATCCGTTTGAGTTGCTATCGTGTCTCATGAACAGCCAAGTTGGGCCTCCAATGAAGCTGTCAAGGCACAACAGTCGTCTCTTCCTCCACACAAAAGAAGCGCGTCCGTGGTTAAGAATCTGAATCTCTTCGGCAGATTCATAGGCTGGGTTAGGGGTAATTTCCCGACTGTGAGAGCCCGCGTACGAGCAGATACCTACTGATATGAGGAGGTTAAGGAAGTAAAAATGTTCGAGTTTGCGATCTGACATATTGCCTACGTTCAAAGTCACAGAAGCTGGAAAGGACTCCAATTCTGTCCGATGAACTTGATCACGAGTTGGATCTGACAGGAAAAATTTCGCGCGTTGACTGAGGGCTCGCAGAGTGTCGCATGTCACAAATATTGTTTTAGCAACCTTTGATCGAAGCTCATCCTGAACGAAGAAAGTTAGACGATGAGGCACCCTGCTGTATTTGGACGATGCACTCTTTCGGAGATTGTTGAAAGCTCTGTAGTTCCTTTCAGCTAGCCTTGACACAGCCATAAACCAGCTTTCTGTCCGATGTAGAGTACAGTCGGCCGCGAATAATCCTGGACCAGATCTCTTAAACTGTTGAAGTACATCTTTCGTAAATGTTTCTAGCTGGAACAGCTCCTCGTCCGGCTGGAGTATGAACGCAAGTGGATCGAGTGCTTCGAGCTCTTCCTCTGAGTCCCCGTCATCGAAGACTCTTGTATCACCATTTCCCTCACTTTCATCTGACTTGAGAACAAACACAAGTGCATCGGATAACTCGAGCCCTTCGTTTGTGTCATTACTATTGGAGATTCTCCCATATTCAATTATGTCGTCTTCGTATAGTTGGAAAGTAGACAAATTTGGGCTAGGGGACCTAGGATCCTCATTTCTATCACTGGTCTCAGTGACCGAGCCATCATTTTCCCCTTCGGGAAAAGATGCAAGTCCACGGTCTGAGACAAGATCGGGAAGCGTAGGTACCGCTCTTCGCACATAATCAAATTCTATCGCCGGGCTTCCCTGACATGAAGTCAACCAGACTATAGCTCATACATTTTGATATAGCCGTTCCATTACCTTGCAATTCTTACAGGCCAGATGATTACAAAAGATGCATTATGTGTAGAGATCGTTCAGAAATGGTCCATAGGAGCATGAGCAGCAATACCAGAGCAGATCCTCGGGACAAATTGGCATGTTCAAGGATCTTTTTCTTCTGATAATCACGAACTTCGTAATAGCCGACGCATGGGTCTCAGACTAAATGGACAACACCCCACAGAGACAGAAGAAGAGTAAGGGCCTTGAATACCAACAGAGCGATCTTCCAAATCTTCAAGGGAATTGTAATTATCCATTTCGAAAAGAATGCTCACGAGGAAGTGGAGTAAGTCAAAAGCAAAGAACGAAAAAAGCAAAAAGGAATCAACGTCTGCTGACTCGAGGCAGATCGCCTAGCTATGAGTTCGTCAGCAACGAAGACGCGACAGTCACATTTACCCATGGATACCCGAATTACATGATGCCCGTTGATTTCCGACATTATCTCAAGCTCATGAAGCCCTCCAAGGCTACCTGATCAACGTGCGAAGCCTCACTAATGCCATTGAATAGCCTCGCTAATGCCATTGAATAGCCTCGCTAAAGCCACCAGAAAGCTCAATCAAGCGTCAAGCCTTGGCGGGTCATTCTGAACACCTGGGAGGTAGCCTTGGCTCTGATGCAGTCAGCATAGCCAGCGCGATAATAATGCATCCGCCTGTTGGGATTCGCAAGGCAACTGACTAGGCTGATAAGCCTTGTATTGGTCTGGCCTGCATCAGTGTATCCGACAAACCAAGAGGTGTAGCCATCAGTGCATCGTAGCCATTAGGCAAGGCATTCTCAACAGAAATGAGCTTCGTCTGTAGAGCTTTTGCTGCCGTGAGACATGCAGTAAGAATTAGTTCTCCCAACGAGGACGCATGAGTAGGATAGCATGAGGAATACGGTGACTGGGCAGGCAGGATAAGGCCTTATCCTCGCTAACGATTGCGCAAGAAGCATCTCGCCTTTTTAGTCTCAATTTCTTGTGGAGATATATGACCAAAGCTTCTGTCGACAGAGAGACTACGGCGACTTGACCAGCATGATGTCTGGAGCCAATGTGGCTGAGACGCTTCATGCGGCCGGCAGAGTAGCAGTATTATCTTGGCCCTCCAACATCGATGATAACAACTAGCAACACCAAATGTGGCCCCCGGAGTCTGGCCAGCGTGGAATACTTCACTGCCATTGCATTATCGCCCCATTCTAATCTGTCGCATCCGTTCTGTGTGAAATGCCTTTTTCTATTTTGCTGTAGGTGATGGTCCTCGCGCCGGTCGCATAGAAATGCACCGAAACAGCCTCCTCATCTTAGCCTCCCTGATACTTGACCTCTCGATCCTCGTCACTGCCCATCCTCTCGTGAGCCTTCGAAGCCTACACCACGCCCGCAAAGGATCCACGCATCATGAGCGCCAGGTTCGACTTATCAAACGGCACAAACCCATTCGAACGGTTTGGGAGTATCCCGAGAACGAAGAAGGTTACAACTTTGGGGACAACATCAGGACAGACGCGCTTGCGGCACTCGACCACTTGATACCCAAGGAAGAAGGTGACAGGGACTACTGGCAATGTCATGTCTATAGCCTCACGCTTCCGAATCCTGATGAAGATGTTCCGCAGAGGAAATATAGCCAGGCATTGGCGGACGAGTTTAATAGGTTTTTCAAGGGAAAATATAGGAATCCGATAAGAAATGTGGATGGCTCGGCATCGATAATCATTGTGGCACAAATCACACATCCTGCAGATGATCACTTTTTTGCATATGTTCAAATGGTTCCGGAGAAGCCAGTATGTTGAAGTTACATCGCTGCCGGGCGATACTGACGATACTAGGGGGTCAAATTGACCATGTTCGAGCAAGCCTTTCCGAGTGGATACGGTGATAAACCCAGCGATGGATTGGACGTCTCGTGGCGGCGTGAAGAGCTTTTTTGGGATCCAGATAGAGCGTCGGAGGAGCTACCTCCCCTAAAATATCTAGGACGAGTAAATAAACATGTTGAAAAGGAGAACAAGAAGTATTTCGATCTTGAGCACGGGAAGATTATGCAAGGGGTGTTGAATACTGGTAAGTTACATTGGCATGCCGGACTCATATTGCTTGTACTAACTCAAGTGTTTAGCGGACCGTGTAACCGAAATGAACCCCAGGTTCGATGGGAAAATGAATCGACCGCAAAACTTCCGCGATAACTTTGCGAAGGCTCTTGTCGATGAGGTTAATCCAGGACTTTGAACCCCAATAAATAAGCCTTGAATTGAAGAAGATTCCTCATAATTCTTCATGACTATCATCGCAATCTTCGTATACCAAAGATAAAAATCTTAGAACCTCTGTTAAGTCGATTTAGAATTACTGGGTTCTTAGGAGCCGGCTTGGGCCACCATAGGGAACCTATGATTGGAATATCTCTGCGTCGAGATGGAGTATCTACAACAACCATGGGGAGACGTCTACTGGAATTGTGCTGATCCATTACAACTATTTCCGCTTCCAAGAAAGCCTTGACGGCTATGTCCCTTTCTCTAACTCTAAAACGAAAGCCTGCCATCCCTAACCTACGACCCATATAACGAAGAACGCTCGTATTCGCCGTCCACCAGTTAATTTTATAAACCACCATTCCTTACATCAATGTACCATATCTCCCTCATACACCTTCCCACTCCGACTCAACACCGTCCCCAACCCGCGATGCACCTCCGCCTGAAACCCCTCAAACGGCACCCTCTCCCCATCAATACTAATATACCCCTCCTCCTTACCCTGCCTCGCACCCCCCGCACTCCCCCCACCAACGCCCCACCTCCCCATCCACCGCCCGAACCTCCCCGCCTGCGGCCTCCCACTCCCCCTCGGCACAATGCGGTATGCGGCCACCTTCCGATAGCTGACATTCTCGCCATCCATGAAGCGACCCGTCTCGACCGCGAGAAAAGAGCGCAGGGCAGACAGCCGGCTGATGGTGCCGTCCATGGTGACGAGGTCGAGGCAGCCGTCCGAGGGCAGCGCGCACGGGAAGATCGGCGTCGACGCCGCCATGTACGACATGTTGCCTGCGTAGAAGTTGCCGAGGTGCGGGTAGGGGGAGAGGGCGGACCAGGAGGGGGAGGAGGGGAGGGTGTCGTTGATGGTGCCGTGGCGGAGGGGGGGGAGGCCGGCTGCGGAGTGCGGTGCGGGTTGAGCGGGATTTGAGTGCTGGTGAGGGTGGTGGTGGACGGGGTCGGGGCGGCGAGAGGAAGGAGAGGGACCGGTGGAGTCGCGCTCTTGGCGGTAGGCGGCTTTGATGATGGACTTGTCGTCGTTTTCGAGCTGCAGCGCGATGTCGCAGGGATAGGTGGTCTTGCCGACGAGGCGGACGAGGAAGCCGAAGGTAAAGCGGGCGCTGCCCATCCAGCGCAGGTTCTCGGTACCAAGATCGCTTTCGGCAATGATGCCGACGGACTGGGAAAGGAAGGAGAGAGTACGCCGGTCGCCCTGGGTGATGGACACGAGATCAAGGGGAGTTTTGAGGCCTTTGACGATGCAGAGGGCGGCGAGACTGGGGCTGTCGGTGCCGTTCAAGTTCCAGCTCATGGCATTGCCAGTTCCGCAGGGTAGCTGGACGACAGCAACATCTGCGAGCGCTTGAGCAGCGTCTTTCTTTTTGCCGAGACCGTTGAAGACTTCATGGGGTACGCCGTCGCCAGAGCAGCATGCTACGACGTCCCACGAATTGACATCTAAGTTCTCTGCTATTTCCACAGCATGACCATTGTATTGCGTCCGTTCAACGTCAATCTCACAGCGTGCTGCCGCGAAGATGGGCTCAATGTCGCGCATGTACCATTTTGGTGCGCTACCCTTGCCTCCAAATGGATTGACAAGCACTTTTATCCTCTTCCGTCGTTGAGAGGCGCCGTAGGCTCTATCTAGTAGCCTCTCAGTCCACGAAGCGGCTAGCGCCCTATCCGTCTTTTCAATGTTGTAATTAATGAAAGCGACACGAACAATGTTCTTGGAGACAGGGTGAGCATGGTGAATTGTCAGCTCAAAGTCTGAGAGCTCTGCCCAAAGTATATTGAAGAAGGGGATTGCGCGCGTGGTCTTCGATCCTAGGTTTCGTAAGCTTGTTGACATTAGGGGTGAGCTCAGGTTTGCTTACTTGGAAACAGTCCACAACAATTCAGAGGTTCTCTTCGGGCAAATGCTTCATCTACAGGCCAGAGTCAGCAAGCTGAGATTTTATTCGA
The DNA here is from genome assembly GCA_010094025.1 of Viridothelium virens. NCBI lineage: Eukaryota > Fungi > Ascomycota > Dothideomycetes > Trypetheliales > Trypetheliaceae > Viridothelium > Viridothelium virens. The sequence continues at coordinate 28,022 of ML991805.1, forward strand.
GCAATTGTCAGGCAATCATACCGAGCACAATCAGAGTATCCGTTCCAAGTGTCAGGGAGGCATCCCGGCCAACACTCAAGGTTGACTCGGCCACGAACTCGCGCTGATCCTCGGCCAAATCTGGGTCAGAGAAGGGATTGGCATGTTCGCCGGGTGCAGTGGTCATGATTTGGCACGTAATGAATATTCATACATGGTGTACGAATGCGTGAAACAAAAGGGAGGATGTTCTATGAGTTGCAGAGTAACAGCAAGCGGAGGTCACCGTTGTCATCTCCTGCGGCGAAGTTCCGGCCAACTCCCTGCCTGTCCTGGCACACCTCACGCCTGGTCCAACTTATGGCACCGCCTGCCCGCCGGTATTAATTAGAACTTCCGGCTGATTTCCTCTTCTGTGATCACTTGTCACTATTCTTCACAACGTTCAATATTGAATAATATTTCGACTACATGAAGTGCCCTCCAGTCCCCTTTCGCAGGAGGTCTACAACGCCAGATACAGCAGTCCTTACATGTGACTCCGAGCCTTGGACCAACTGAGCGTCGATAGGATGACCAATATTCCTGCTAGCATGCAAACAACCATCTGCAGATCATGAACCTGGTCCGGAAAATTAGGCAGGCCGCGCTTCTTTCAACCCTTGCCACACTGCCCAATAGCATGGGTACATCAAGCAGAACTTTTTCTCTATCACATTCACGATGTTATACCCCCAACCTTGTTCAGCCCTTTCAAGGATCCAAGACTTAAAGCCAAACCTTGCGATCTACTTCGGATTCTCACGAAGCCAGTGACGGGGCCATTCTCTCCTTCCTTTTCGATACTTAAGTTCGCTAAAGCGTCCTCGCCTGTGAAATATTAGCCTGAGTTCTCACTTTCGATAAGACAAATAGCTCGACTAACCAAAGACACTTCTCGCATATAAGTTAGCACTCAGGAACTGACAGTCGCCCTTCAGGCTTGCTTCTGGTGTCAGACAGCTCATGTTCGTGCAGGCCATGAGCTGCTTCAAGAACTCTCGCAAAGTCTTGGCTTTGGAATTGATGTTGACCTTGTTTTCCCACTCGAACTCGGTCCACATGGTCCTGAATTGTGTCTCCGTACAGTACGCAGGCTGGATGTAGTCCATGATGTCCACGTGAACATCATTCAAGATGACCACGTTATTTTCAGTAGAGCTTGGGCCATCGTATACTACGTTACCAAAGATTACTCCCAGATCAGTAGAGGAAACCTTGATTGTGGATTGGACATTTTGGAAGTCGTGGGGACCGAGGTTTTGGGTGGTTGGTCGTTCGACCACCTTAAGATCGCCCAGCGTTGCAAACTCAACCGAAAGGTTTTGTAGAGTCTCTAGAGTCTGATTGACGAGGAGGACATCGAGTACGATATCAAATTGATGGACCTTGACGTAAGCTTCTGCGTAGACGGGATCCGAGAAGCCCGTGAGCTGCACTACTCTTGCCAGTTTTGATGATAAGTCCTCAGTGGCAGTATCACCACCGGTAGCTTTCTCCAGATCAAGTTCCATCTCGTCGGCGCCATCTACCATATTCTTCTTGGCGAGTTGTCGGATATTAACGACGTCATCAATCTGAATAGCCGATTTGGCCTTTTCAACGGCTTCCTTAGCTGCTCGCTTCTTCTCTTCTGTTTGCACCATTGCCCTAAAAGCTTTGCGAGTGTCGTCGAGGAACACCGTCTCGAGGTCCTTCTTCTGTGCAAATTCGGCAAGAGACCGGACACAAGCCATGACACGGTCCACCGAGTCTTCGTCGATGGGCGCTTTGACGAATTGGGACTGTCCAACACGAACGATTGAGATCATTATCAGCATAGCTTCTGCCCGTAAGGCATTTGTCCGTGCAGCATCTTGAGAGATCTCCGAATGCCGCATGACAAGCTTGGTGAGTGTAGCAGAAAGAACAGATGCCAAGTAGTAATCACCGTCGAGGATCAGCTGTCGTAGCGGAGGTTTTTGTTGAGCCTTCACAGCTTCTAATTTCGCCTTGGCGGCAGACTGGCTTGTCAAGGCACTTTCTGTGGCGTACGTGCCATCTGCAAGTACCTTGCGTGAGCCAGAGGGAGCTGAAGGCTTGGCGTGGCCATTAACTTGATCCTTGTTCGTTTCTGGAGGTTGTCCGTCGGGCTGGTCTTCCAGTAATCGTTGCTCTGATGCGAGGATGGGGATTTCCCCAAGGCTAGCCCGAATCTTCTTCCACGCCTCTCTGATATCGTTTGCTTCGAGTGAATACTCGCCCACGATCCAGAGCGCGCCACGGTAAACCTTTCCAGCTCGCACTTCGCTCAGAGTAGATACCAGACGCTCCACAATAGACGGTCTGAGCTTAGGAAACCTTTCAACAACCTCCTTCACGAATGAAATGACATCGACGGCGGAGGCATTATTAAAGTCTGCAATAAAATCCATGAGAAGCTCAACAACACTGGCGGCAACCTCTGAGAATTTGATGGCACATTGATGTATCGAGTTGATAAGCAATGATCGGTATTCGTTGTTCTGCATTGACATTAGTGAATTCAGCGTATGTTTTGTCGGGCTACATACCTTTTCATATTGCTCATCAACGGTTTTCGACAGTTCCTTCTTGAGCAGCAGAACAACCTCTTCAACATTCTTGCTCGTAACCATTTCCAAGGCCAAAGTAAGTGCTTTTCTTCGAACATCAAGATCGGGACTTGATAGTACACGTAGGATTTCCATAACGAGATCGTCAAGGATACCTTCATTCTTTTCGCGTAACTGGTCAACCTTTTCCAGTACAATAAGCTTGACATTATTGTCAGGCTCTTTGATACTCAGCTCGATGAACTTAGAAGCGGCAGCTTTCACAGCTACTGGGTTGTTAGTGAGCGCGGTCAAGGAGGATGCAGCTTCGTAGACCACTGTCGAGGTATTCGCTTCTAGAAGGTCAAAGATCAATCGAAGATAGCGCGCCTATTGCGCACTTCAGCATTATCATCCGGTGGCAGTCATGATCCTAGTTCTCATACCTTATTCTGAGCATTTGTGATTGCATCCTTTCGGATAAATTCCATCTCTGCCAGCTGCAGTAGTTCATCTGCATTGGGAATGCCATCGAAAACGCTGCCAAGATACTCCAGCGCTTTATCATGGCTGATTTGTTGTAGAGCAGCAAATGCATTTCGCTTGCAGGTGTGATCGCTCTCGGTTTCTAGGAAAGCGTAGAGGAGGTCGGGTGCATCGGGAATCACTGATTCAAAATGTGTGTAAATCGAGGCAACTGCAAAGACAGCATTTTTCCGGACGTAAGCATGGCGGTGCTCAAGACATGCGCGTGCAGGTGCAAGCAATGGCTCTATCAGCTCATGTTCTCGAAGCTTGCATAGGAAACGAAGCGTCATTCCCCGAATGTACTCGTTTGGATGTTGGAGGTCGAATCGAATGCCGTTACTGTACGATACGCATTAGAGGTTACTGGATGTCAATGCCGGAATGACGTACCAGACGAGAATCATCTCCTGCTTGAGCTTGCCGTTCGAATCATGTTTTGGACATATCTCATAGTACAGATAGAGAAGTTTCTTCAATGCCTTGCTCTTGGATGGCATTACAAACCGAATAATATGCATGAGCAATTGAGGCATTGGGTCTCCATTCAGCATGACTGTCAGGACCCGCTTCATTGTTTCAACCTTGGTGTCATCGTTTCCCTTTTCAAGCTGATTCTTGAGCTCTTGCAGTGTGGGCTGATCCGAGGCATTATCGATGTGGACCAAGCTGTAACTGTGATCGAGAAAGGTCGCCATCCTGGACCAAGTTGAGGACTCCGGACGACCAAGCTTCTGTCGTTATGGGCACTGTTTGCCAGTGACTCTACTTATGGCCTCACGTTCGAACAAATGGATTGTGGGCGGAACTGAGGGGCGGTGGCTTGCTAGGTGGTGCTGGTAGAATTCGGAGGCGAGAGAATGGAAAGGACAGGATTTTAAAGATATTCGAGTGAGTTTGGCATACTGCTCAGGATTGGCGCATAATGTCTGGAGCTCCGGATATTGAATGAGGCTCGCTGGTGTGGTCCGCGGTGTTTTGTATGCTACAAGTGTTCTCTGTAAGAATTTAGAAGTTGGCCAAAGCGCCCTCTTCACAAGGCAGACGAACTTCTTGCCGAAAACCTTCTCCATTATGATCTTTCTACACCTTCAGTAAACGGTCGATATACTTCAATAAAAATAAAGTAGAGGTCACCATGGGTTCCACCAACGAGCCATTCTACCTCAGATATTAGTGGGTTGCCCTTCTTATTCGACTTTATGAGTACCGAGCTAAAGATATAACAGCTCTGGTCATTCTGGCAGATTTGGTCACGAATTTTTAGGTCTGCTTCACCATCTTTGTTTTGACGTATTGTTTCCACTTTCTCATACTGTTTTGCAGAATTCGATTTTCGTGTCCTAGGGGACGGCCGAAGCGCCTTCGCAAGATACGCAAACAACTCAAACTATCGCAATGATTCACTCATCCGAAAAGAAAGTCAGTGATTAGTTCCGCCTCCAAGAAAGATTCGCTAAGCTCCGTATCAGTGTGCATCAGTTCGCTTATGATTTCTGAGATCAAGCGAATGGTCAAGGAAAGCGAGGTTATGAAGTATGCAAGATGTAGAACGTTCTCCTTGCGCTCTAGCTCACAGCATCCAGGGAAGACGATACCAAATGGCCCCAGAAAAACAAGGATGGTCGTCAAGAGCTTGAGATACGCATGGGGAACGACCACATCTCGTTTGAGGTATTCCTTTTTTGGTCTTCCTTGCTTCAACGCTACTCACAAAAATCTAGACAGCCAAGATAGGGTCACTTCATGACGTGACCGAATCCGAGGATCCAGAAGGTCTCCGAGTGTTCTACTACCTTGTGCAGGACCTGAAAGCTCTGGTTTTCTCGTTAATATCACTTCACTTTAAGGTACAATTGCCCTTGCGAGCTCATATGCAGCGGTTTGCTAAGATATTATCGATCATAGATCAAGCCAATCTAGACAGCCTGGCAATTGACGTGATATAACAGTCTGGCGGCGTTTGGGTGTTCTAGGAAAGCTGTGGGGAAAAGCAGCCAATTTTGCCTACAACCTGTGGACAAGTGGTCAATCAGGATGGGTAGGACGTTCGAAGATTCCCATAAGGTACCACAATTTGTACATACGCAGGAATAAATTGAATGATAGTCAAAGCGATGCAGTTGAGACGTAACATGATAGTGTGCATGGGTTCGATGGTAAACGTGATTAGCCAGGGCGTTCGCGAATCCTTTCCCCGCGCTCAGGGCGGTTTGGTCTGGTCTGGTTCTTTGCGCCATCAGATCCGTTGATCCAGACGAGACGAGACCCATCGGCCTGCGCAGAGCAGAATTCAAACTATTCCTCTTCTCACAAATTACATATGCCCAATCACCCAACCTCCATTTGTCCACTTTTTTCTTTAGCCTACTAATGAGTGGACGCCCTATGTCTCCCTCTTTCCATTCTTGACTTGTCTTCTAAACTTTACTATGCCGACTCCGAGCAATGAGACACGATCGCTACTTTCGCCTCCCTCAGATGCCCTAGACCATCGCAGCCAGCACGCGACATGCCCACCCGAGGAAAATAGAACTTCTGAACACCATGCTGAAGAGGCGGAGGAACAATCGCAAACAAATGCCACCGTAGACAATGCAGCCACACCTCCAGCACAACAGCCGACGCCAGCGAGTGACGCGACGGAGTCGGCGTCAGCGGAGATCAATGATGCTACAGATTCGCTCGCAAAGCGCATGGATATTGACGAGGATGGTCCACTCAGGGATACTCCAAGTCCAATGTCTTCTGCGACCGAATCCAAGGACAGTGAACAACCAGCTCCAGTTAGCTCTCAAGCGTCCACAGCGCAGTCAATATCAATACCTTACGCCTCTCTCGAATCTCCATGGGTTGGGCAACATCGAGTATGGCTTTAGGCTTCAAGGACCATTACGCAATGCTAATGCCCTCTTAGTTTCTGCCCAATTCCACCTCTTCGTATTTGCGACCTGGCAGCAAATTTCGCGGATCCCAACAGTCCGATCGGCAGGTGTATGACGTGCAGGTCGAAATAAAACATGTCGACATGGCCGAATCGTTTCTTTGCGGTTATCTCCGCATCCAAGGTACGTCTGTCGCTACCGCGTGTGTCTTTCAATTCCTCACGTCTGATACGCTGTAGGGCTTACCGATGACCATCCTACCCTGACGACTTACTTTGAGGGTGAAATCATTGGTACGAAATACACTTTTCAAACGAAGCATCCCGAATGGGGTTCCAGCGAAAAGGTGGATATGCAGCACTGGGGTCGATTCGCGGCGTGGCGACCGCTAGCAAAACAGGCCAAGCGGCCAGACTTTAGCTACAAAAATTATGCGCAACGGGAACATTTGTTTATGAGATGGAAAGAGTATTTTCTTGTGCCGGACCATCTTGTACGCACGATTCCGGGCGCCAGCTTTGAAGGCTTTTACTATATTTGCTTCAACCAGATTAATGGGACGATCAGCGGCATCTACTTTCATGCCAAGAGTGAGCGGTAAGTGCAGAACCCGTTTAGAGCAAGGCAGAGCTCGGTCTCAAGTTCATTCGCTAATAAGCAAGCAGGTATCAGCAATTAGAACTCAAGCATGTTGATGATCATGGGTGTCAAGGCGCCATGGAGTTTCGATGAGATGAATGATGACTGATGATTAGCGATGGATTTACCGGGATCTGCATGCTTTTGGGGATTGCCAATTTGGGTCTGGTCTTCTGAGCGAAGAAAGCTTCTTTCAGCAGGCATTTTAAGGTGTCTGCAGGGCGGAGATGGATTCTTGGCATGCTGGGCAGCTGGCAGCTTGTGTGCAACAATTGTTTTCCTGTTGATAATGTACTAGAACGCCCCTCCAATGTTCAATTTGTCAAATGTTGTGAGGGAATCAATATCTTTTCACTCATCGCGTGATATGGTCCTAGGTAGACTTTTCAAACGCTCTGGCCTAGTGTTGCTCCCTACCTCACATTGCTCGCCCGTCTTCGAACTCGAAATCTAAAATTCCCTACTCGTATCAGAACCTTGTAGTTTTCACATCCCAAAATGAGTAATACGTCTCATAAAAATCAAAAGCGAGACGAGTATCGCGCAGCGAAGCATAAGGCAGAAGGAGAAGGCCTGCCTGCTGGTTTACCTCAGAAAAAATACTACAGACAGAGGGCGCATTCGAATCCCTTCTCTGATCACCAATTAGAATAGTATGATTTATCCGAAGTCTGAATCAGCCTTCTTGAGACTGCTGATTTTGCTCAATCCATCAAAAGATTTGAATACTGGCTAATGCATTGGCTCAAGTCCAGAAAGCCCAGAGGCAATGGATTGGTCGTCTCATTATCCTATGTTCACGGGAAAAAAAGCAGAGAGGAACGCTGATTTACATGAAGAGAGGAAAGGTAATGCAAAGCGACTTGATAGGGAAGTTGAGATTGCGGATATTGGATGTGGCTACGGAGGTCTGCTCTTCGCCCTGGCTCCCAAGATGCCCGAGACTCTGATATTAGGTTGGTCATCATCATTGATTCTATATAAATTTGAAAAAAGACAAAACATTGTTTATCAAGCTCCCTAACTTCTAAATTTCCCTTAGCTAATACTCAACACAGGCCTCGAAATCCGCATCTCCGTGGCCAAATTCGTCCAAGAAAAGATCAAAGCGCTCCGCCAGCAAGGCAACTCCCCCAGACCTCCCTCGTCTCCGAGTAAAGAGACTGCAAAAACTCCAGTAGCAGACACTTCTTCTCCATCTTCCTCCTCCGTCCCCGGCGGCTACCAAAACATTGCCTGCCTCCGCGCCAACACCATGAAGTTCCTCCCCAACTTCTTCCACCGCCATCAACTCCGCGCCATCTTCCTCTGCTTCCCGGACCCGCACTTCAAAGCTCGCAAGCACAAGGCACGCATCGTGTCGTCCTCGTTGAACTCTGAGTACGCGTATGTGCTGCGTCCTGGGGGTAAGGTGTACACGATCACGGACGTGGAGGATCTGCATGAGTGGATGGTGGAGCGACTTGGGAGCCACCCGAGTTTTGAGCGAGTGAGCAGGGAGGAGGAGGAGGAGGGGGAGGGGCAGGATGAGTTGGTTGGGGTGATGAGGAGGGAGACGGAGGAGGGAAAGAAGGTTGAGAGGAATGGAGGGAAGAAGTTTGTTGCGGTTTTTAGGAGAGTTGAAGATCCGTCGTGGCCGGTGAGAAGGCTTCAGGGCAAAGTCCCAGGAAATGACACTGCTCTTTCCGAGCGTAAAGTTGGTAGTGAGAGCTCAACCATCAAAGATGATGGCGAGTGATCAGTGGCCGCTGGAACGTGAGAATCTCCCTTCATATTGTGGAGTAGAGGTAGAATAGATAAGAGCTTTGCACGCCATATTCTTCATCTAAGCTGGAGCGGCTGCATGGACTATCATAGATGCCAATGAAGATTCCACACGAAGTACACTGTTCTACAAGACTGTCTTGAAAGACACACCGCTTATTCAAAATTATACCTCAGCCATTCTCCTACCGCCCTTAAACTCTCCCACCTCACACTCTCGTCTGCCTCCTGCATCAGTCCCATTACCCGGCCCTTCAGCCCGACCTTCTCCAACTGCGTCCTCTTCTCCGGTACCTCCTTGACAAGACACGCCACATCATTGCACCCAATCGCTAGCACTTGCTTATCATTATCCCACGTCTTGCTCATGATCTCCGCTAGCTTCTTCGGCAGCTCGCCATTCCCTTCCTCGACGATCCTCCGCGCATTCTCCCGCCAGAACTGCGGATTGCGATGAGGCGGCGACCACCGTAGGTGTCCGGACTGCACTTCGGCGGCATACTGATCAAATGTCGTCTGTGTCTTGGTATATTCGTCGAGCATTTCCTTCAGGGCGTTCAGGTCCTCAAGAAGATCTTCGTCCGTGAGGTGGCGACCTTGGAGCGTTTGGAGGAGGGTGGGAAGCTTGATGAGGGTTGCAGCTGGTAGGAGAGTATTGCGGTTTGAGGATAGGAGATTGTAAAGTGTGGAAAGTAGGATGCGGGTTGTTTTCTCTTTCGGCGAGAGGCGGAGCAGTTGGCAGTACAGCGGTATTATGTCGTGTTCGTCCTCAAGACCTTCACCGATTAAGCTTCCTTCGAAGCTAAGCTGCCACACAACGAGTAAAACGTGATAGAGCAGTTGAATGCCAACTCCGCCGCTCAGACCGACCTCTGTGGCTGATCGGATGCTGTTGCCTCCACTCCACAGTGTAGAGTCCGATTCCTTTGGTGCACCTGCTGCAGCTCGAAGGATGTCTATGAGCGGGTTCAGTGTTTCCTTGCGTTGTTTCCAGAATATTTCCCTTGATTTTCTTGCCCGTAGTAGAGATGAGTACTCCTGCACTGCAATATCTTGAAGGCCAGCATCGGAGCTCTTCGCTAGTGTCGATATAAAAGCATATAACTTTGATAATGCATCTTCAATTTCCGGAGAGAGTTTTGGCACGACTAATTGAGCTTGAGAGAGCAGACTGGACAGGACAGTCGAGGCAAGCAATGGAACTGGGTCTTCGGCATTATTCGAGTACTTAAGGAGAGGGAGAAATGGTTCGAAAGGGTTGGGATGTTGTACTAGCTCTGATACGAATGATGGAATATCTGTTGAGGTTGTTTCAGCATGTATTGGAAGCTAGCGAATATGATATTATTGGCCTACCATCGACGATATCCCCCGCAAGTACCAGCATGTACTGAATGATATCTTGTCTCTTGAATGCAGCCTGGAATATGCTCTGTGCACCATTTCCTCCCAGTAACAAGGTGCTGTAGCTTTGCGGATCTGCCTCAATTGTCTGCTTTCTTTGCTCTTTTCTCACCTTATCCACCGACTTGATTCTCTTCAGATCTTCATCTGTTATCGTCCGCGCCCGCACTGCGCCTTCCCATGAAATTGGCCTGGCGCGGATATTGTTTTGTAAAGAGACTATATAGGTTGGGGGATCAAGAGACATTTTAGAAGGTTCGAGAGGCTCGGTATATGGTGTGGACTCGTAGGAGGGAGGGAAATGAGGCCTTCGAAGGGTGACGCTGCTGTCCTTATCGAAGCTTGTGACGTTGCAGCTCAAGCTGTTGGCGCAGATAGCGGTGAAGGGCGGCAGAAAGGCTGGCTTCGAAAGATGCCATCCTTGAGCCTCGGCGGGGTATTTCTATTTTAGATCAGACTGAGCGTGTTTTCGAATACTACTCACGGAGACACAGAATATCTGTCGAACAATGGGTTTCAGACCAAGACTGTGGAGTTCTACGCGCAGTAATATTTGGTACAGGCCTACATTGGTGTGCAACAGCCAGCAGCAGAGGAGCTCTCGGGGTCAGAATGATTCTGAGTGTCGGATTTTGAAACCTGCGCATGAACCTACGCAGCATATATCGATATTACTAAACGGCTGTACGATATTCCAAAGCTGATGGTCAAATGAGCAGCGTTAGACACCAATTCTGGATGAGATAAGAGCCTTGCTTTATAGGTGTAACATCGACGTATGTAACGTGAAAGTGGAGCGCGTCGCTCGCTAATCTGTTCATTGGAGTAACCACCGCTTTAAAAAGAGAGATGCCAGACTCTCTATTATATAAACCTGTATATCAAGTCATTATCCTAGGCGCCGGTTTCTTCTCCCTCTTCATGAAGCTAGCAACAATAAACGAAAGTGCGGCTACTGCAATTGCTAGTGTCCAGACGTTCTGGATTGCGCCCATAACCTCATCCAGTACTTGCGCCTTCTTGTCTCCAGGAAGGTCGCGGAAAATCTGCGCATCAACACCGGAAATGGCCGCCTGTACTATATTTCTAGGTATGTCCGGCAATGTATGTTGTATGCCATCGGCCGCCCGATTGAGGAATATCGAATTGGCTACTGCTAAAAAGATGGCAATGGAGCCAAGCTGCGTGCAGCCAATAATTGTAACAGCGTCCGGGGCTTGTGTCGGGTGAACCTGAGCCTGGGCCAAAGGGTAGGATGCTTGAATATATAGACTGAGACCAGCGCTATATAATACCGAGTATCCATAGAGTCGAGCATACGATGACGCTTCGTTGATGGTGTACATTAGTGCCGTTCCAGCAACGGCCAACAAGCTACCAGTCAAATACCAGTATGCATAGTAGCCAATTCTCTCCACAAGGGAACCAGTCAGCAGCATGAAGACTACCGCCGAAAAAATCATAGGCAGGAGCTTAATAGCGGCTGAAAGTGCTGATTCAGATCTGACAAATTGTAGGTAGATGGGAATATAGTTCAAGCCGATGAAGAGGAGGCCGATAGGACACGCAGTCTGGATTATTAGAATAAACATCCCTTCGCCATCCCTAAATGTTTGCACCGGCAAGATCCGGTTATGCTTTGTAGTTAATATGGTCTTACCTTGCTGCACTCCGAGTAGGCTCACAAGAGCCGCAAAACAGCAGAAGAGGCCGATTATTTGCCCGCTACCCCAGGCATACCTTGCGCCTCCAAAGGAGATTGCCATTATCAAAGAAACAAAAGATCCGGCGAAAAGGATGGAACCGACGCAATCAATCCTTGTGATCAACATCCAAGTCGATGCAGTGCAGTCAGGTGCCGGCCAGCGTAGTGGTAACAGAAAGACGTAGATCGGGATCAAGACCGCGCCAGCAATAATGTTCAGGTAAAAGCTCCATCGCCACCCTGCACTTGACTGGGCAAAGAGACCTCCAACAATTGGGCCAACTCTACATTTTTGATCAGTCATCGATACGGCATGAGTGCAGCCTTGGCTTACACAGTTCCACCTCCCCACGTAATCCCAAAAAAGCTGAAATAGAGCGGTCGCTCCTTTTCGCTTGTAAATGCAGAGATGATGTTCATTGCGCCGATATAGAGACCGTTTCCACCAATCCCGCATATTACTCGACCGATGATGAGCGTGTCCATATTCCGCGCAGCACCGCAAACAGCGGATCCGACTTCAAATAGCAGTACCGCGGACAGGAACAGCTTTTTCGTCTCGAAGATGCCGTACAGCTTTCCCCTGTGATAGCGATTACAAGGTCAGCCAATGGTTGCATGAAACAGCCTACAACCCTCACAGCGCTCAATTCGTCCATATAAGACAGAGCTTACCAGATAAGTCCGGATGCGACTGCTCCAAGACTGTAGTTCACGTTGATCCATGGAAATTTTGAGATTTCACCGAATGCTTCGACAATTTGTGGCTGCAGGTCTGCTACTACTGTATTGTCCAACGCAAGTAATATCGTCGCAAACAGCACACTACCGCTAAGCAAGATCCATTGCCAAGTTCTCAAGTCCCTGGGCGGTATGTCCTGTACGGGTATAATCACTTCAGTGGGTTCAATGGCCCCATTATCAAGGGTCTCTTTTGGTTGTAAGCCACAGCTAGCTTCACGTGCGATCCCTGAACTGGTGCGGCTAGGCGTCTGGCCGTCCGAGATAGAGGCGCCTGATCGATTCGGAGATTCGTGTGAAGTCATCACAAGCACTGCTGAGGATACCTCATGTTTCAGCTTCTCCAGTTGCGTTCTTTCGTGCCACGTAGCCGCTCATGACTGCCTGAGGCGGGCCGTAGAAACAATTCAGTATACTGCATCAAGGACACTGTTGGACATTGTGGGTAAGATCACTCATGCATTGAGGATGCTGATGTAAACGTTCTGCTTGCCAGAGAGTCGTGATCGTAATGAAATCAATGTTGCGCGGCAGCCACTGAGAGGCTGAAGATGAACACCAACCACACTTTGGGGGCAACAGAGGACCAGAGACTGCATCGGTAGCACTATCTTAGGACATGCGACTTTGTCATTGACGTCGTTGAGGCCATGAGCCGAGCGGGCCGTCTGGCGGATCGTCAGCTCAACAACGAATATTTCCTAGTCCAGAAGCAAGCCACTCATCGCTCGATTGGGATGTAGCTCGGCAGAAATCCATTTATTGCCTTCGGTAACCTCATGTATATGTAAGTAAGGCTCCATCATCCTCTCTGGAATGGAGATCGCAGCAAATTGGTACGCCACACATGCTGAGACAGTTGGCGACTTGAAGTGGGCTAAAAAGTCTCATCCAGCAAGGTCGGACAGCTGGAGAGCATAACTTATGGCCATGATTAGCCCTGGAGTTAAATCTGTGGTCCTACTTAATGAAAACCTGGGAGTGTGAGGCTGGGAGTTGAGCAGAGCTATCGTTTCCGTATCACTTAGTCTGAATGAATGAATTGTACCTCTTTACGTGTAGGCGATGTATGTGTTTCTCTTCTCTATGATGATAGGATTTTTTCTCATTGAATATGCTAAGCCTTGTAAGAGACATATGCGCCTAGGCTGTGTAAGAATGCCCTTCAGATTGACGAGGAAAACCTTCACTCGACACAGTTTTGTTAGTTTATCCCGAGATGGATCTACCTGCTTCTTACTTTTTTTGCATGGCTTTCTTCATGCTAGCGTGCTTCGTAATAGTTTATCCCAATATTATGCGGGGTTCCGATTCGAGTATGCCTTTACTATCTGCTAAAAGGCTGCTGGTGCTTTGAGTAAGGCCCGAAGTCGGGAAAATCAATGAAGGATGGAGAACTAGTATGACAAGTTGTCGCTGGTTAGACTGCCATTACTCGACGATGCAGAGGCCTTCAATGCTCAAACCGATGAGAGCAGATTGTACTTCCGAATTTTTGGGAGACGTCACAAATTCCCCGCCGCTGAGAAATCCAACGCTCCCCTTTTGCCCGCATGTCTGCTTTGTCTTCTGATCGCCACCATGCCTTCCGTCTTCAAATCTTCTCTTCTCACTTCTCCAAGAACACACTCTCACGAATTTCTCATGTACATACCGTTTGCGTTATCCTCTCCTCTGCTTCGAGACCAAGAGATCACTTAGAGCATGAGCGCAATCCTATCCGCGGATGATCTGAATGATTTTATTACCCCAGGTGTCGCATGCATCAAACCAGTCGAAACTTTACCAAATCAAAGACCGGATGACTCGGCGGTATGTCCGCCATAAAACACACAAATCGGTGGGCAACAAGGCTGACGTTCAAGCTCCAGAATCCGTATGAAGTCACCACCGAGGACAAGGTCGATGCGTCGAAAGCTGCCCCAGCGCAAATAACCCTAACCGATTGCCTCGCCTGCTCTGGCTGTGTAACTTCTGCTGAAGCAGTCCTCGTGTCCTTACAATCGCAAACGGAAGTTCTGACCACACTTGACACTTATCCCCCTTTGTCTCTAGAAAACCAATTTGGAAATGGCGGCAGCAGTAAAGTCAACAGCAATAATGGCGCGACGGAGAGAAAGCTTTTTATCGCGAGCGTCAGTCCTCAAGTCAGAGCCAGTGTGGCAGCTACCTATGGAGTCAGTGAGCGTCAGGCAGGGAACATGATCGACCGACTGCTAAGCGGTTCCGAAGGTCTCAAATCCGGAGGAACATACGGGAGCGGGTTTCAATGGGTATTTGATACCAACACTACGCGGGAAGCTACACTTGTCCTCGCCGCCGAAGAGGTTAATGTGGCCACCTCTGAGTCTGAAACGCCTGCATCAAATGGTCATACGATAGCTGAGTCGTCCCTGTCGCCCAAAAAACCAATCTTAACATCAGCATGTCCTGGTTGGATCTGCTACGCTGAGAAGACGCACCCGCATATTCTACCTCACCTCTCACGACTAAAATCGCCTCAAGCTCTTATCGGCTCTCTACTCAAATCCGTCCTCAGCCAGCAATATGGAATACCACCAGATCGCATATGGCACTTAGCAGTGATGCCGTGCTTCGACAAGAAGCTGGAAGCCTCGCGCGCCGAACTCACAGACACCTCATGGCAGCCGAGTCTTTCCGACACAGAGGCCAGATCGCCCGTTCGCGACGTCGACTGCGTCATCACAGCCCGCGAACTCCTAATGCTCGCCGACGACCGCGGCATCTCCTTCCTCACCCTCTCCAAATCCCCCCTGCGGCCACGCGATCGACCCTCCTTCCCAGACCCCACTCTCAATGACTTCCTCTTCCCTCGCCGTCCCTGCAACCCCACCAACGGCGCCGTCGCAGAAGCGGGCTCCTCCGGCGGCTACCTCTGGCACATCCTGCACACCCAGCGCGCCCTGCACCACCCCTCCTCCCGCATCCAAATCCAGCGCGGTCGCAACGCCGACGTCGTCGAATACATGCTTGTGGACGATGCGGTCGATGAGGGGAAGGAGAAGGTCGTTTTCAAGGCGGCGCGCTACTACGGTTTCCGCAATATCCAGAATCTCGTGCGACGGCTGCGGCCGCCGAGGCCGTCGCGCATGCCTGGGGCACGGCCTGTGGGGATGGCGAGGAGGCCTGTAGGGAAGGCGGGGGAGGGGGCAAAGGAGGATTATGCGTATGTGGAGGTTATGGCGTGTCCGGGAGGTTGCACGAATGGTGGGGGTCAGATTAAGGTCAGTGATGTGGTGGGACTGCGGAAGGGGGTTGAGGGGGTGGAGAATGGAGGCGAGCAGGTTGTGAGTGCGGATCAGAAGGCGTGGTTGGCAAGGGTGGATGAGGCGTACTTCTCAGGGGCGAGCGGAAGCGAAGATGAGCAGGGTGAGGAGAATGAGGACGTGACGACGAATGGGCTGGGTGATGGCGTCATGGATGTTGATGATGATCCTATGGATGTGGTGAATGGCATTTCTCGGCGTTATATCATGAGTGTCCTGAGGCACTGGGAGCATCTCACTGGCGTGGGCCTAGACAGATTGGCGTTTACGAGCTATAGAGAGGTCGAGAGCGATGTAGGGAAGGACAAGATGAGCGAAACTGAAAGAGTGGCTGGCCTAGCGAGTGCTGTGGGCGGTGGCTGGTAGGCTTAATACTCTTGTGACTACAATCTCGGAGGGTGCAATAGCCAGCATTGGACTTATGTGGTCCAATTTCGCGCTGTCTATAAATCAACACAGTGTTAGAATATCAATTCCGCGGATACGATAGACTACTGTGAGTGTGATCAGGCTTTTCCAGCGCGTGCTTATATAAATGCTTGAAAGGTGTTGTTTCTTCCGACGCTTCGGAAGGCCAGAGATCCTTGGTACCGGATGCCCCGATACTTATTTGACGCCACTGGGATTACACGCCATCATGCTATATGTGTTGTAGAGCTTTGATCCAGAGATGAGCATTGTTCCGAACATCTTTGTTGTAGATACATGAGTCCCAATTTAGTGATTTTTCTACGTCGTACAACCTCTATCCCCTGCGTATTAGCACTGCTCCCTCTTTGATCCCATTCTGCAACATTAGAAGTCCCTAGGATTGTTATACATCCCCTTTTCCACATTACATGATGGCCGCACTGTTTCTCAAGTACCGAATTATAGAAGCTGTTTTCTATCTTACCCTCATCAACAATGCACTCGCGAACCTACCAGTTGGAGACGGCGTAAAGCCTCTCTTAACTAATCAAACCTCAGGCACTTTAAGTTCAGTCGATCATCCTTCACCCATTCAAACGCTATGTGCGCCCGACACTTGCGGCACTGAGTGTAGTAAATCTTTTCGTCCACCGTCTAGGAAATTTGGTCACTCTAAAATCCCTATTGAGGCTATAAGGGCAAACTCTACCTTGGACGACATGATAACACATGGCCTACAGAATCGTACAAGCTACCCACGAAAGAGGGCGCTTGACCCTGTTCCAGCGGCAGTTGCCGATCGACGAGAGCACGTTGCTGCTTTATCGAGGTACATTACTGCAGAAGATCAGTGGGTTTCTTATGATACCAGACGTAGTCTGGCACGGAAAACTACTACTTCTGCGGTGGAATTCGACGAGGTCAACGCCAGAAGTGCCTTCGGTGCCAAAGGGCTTACCGGATGCACGGCCGTTCTCATTGTATCTACAAGAGGTATCTTTGGTGCGCATATCTGGGAATTTCCCACCTTTGTGAACTCGGGCGGTCGAGAGCGACCTGATGACTTTTTCATTCAAGAGGGCGTCGACGTGCTCTTCAATGGAAGTCCGGAGGAAGGTGCGGGTGAAACTGACATCGGACTAGACCTCCTTACCATAGAGGGGGAGATGATGATGCATGGAACTAACCCAAGAATGTTTATTCTTACGCCATTTAGCAATGATCAGGATAGAGAGGGGGGAATACAGACGGTTCTTCGGTATGATAGGCAAGTGAACCTGCTTGCCGAAAGGTTGCAGCAGGAAGAGGGGTGGGTTCCTAGAATTGTAGGATACACTCGTCGCCGTCTCATTGATACTACTGGTGATCGGCTAAGTCGCGCAAGGCCATACCGTGGCTTTGGGGGGAGGGCTATCTTCGAATGGGACTTGAATGAACGTCTGGAGGAGGGAAATCGGATAGGGAAATGGAGACTGTGGCTTGAGGATGAAATGATCATGGAGCAAGAATTTCAGGTAGATGCAGAGAATTTAGATTCAGAGAGTAGCATATCTGAGAATACCGGATTTTAGTAAGCGACTCCCGCTGTGGTGGGCAGGAGATATCACACAGATCAGAAGTCGAATCCAGCGTGAGAGAAAGTGATGCCCTGTGTTGGATGACTTGTCACGATGTAATGCTGCAAGGATATTCTGATGCAGGAGCAGACTTGCTCGCTTGTCCGAAATCGACATACTATGTTCATAGATGTGAGCGGACATGAATGGAGCAGATACAGAAGGATGGAGGAGGATCAGAAAATGCGGTAGACAGACGCCCCATCAGTATACTCCATCACAGCCGAGCACCGAGCTTCTCAGTTTGGTTGATAACGTGCTAATCTTGATCCTAGGCGTTAGGGGGCTTATTGGGAATGTGGGAATGAAGTGGTACTAAATGTATTGGTCTACGTGTGAAGGAGCTGCAGACTAGACAGCCTGAGATGGAGCATCTAAAGAAGCTAAGCCGAGGTTGAGCCGACCAATGAAATCTCCTCATCAAGTCTAGCGTGATGCTCGTCATCAGCGCAACACAGAATAACTTATTGTACAGGAACAGAAGACGAAGACAGATTTCATAAGTCTGGAGCCCAGCTTGTATGTGCGTGAAGAATTGAGTTCATACCTCAAGACAGATTCTGCTCAAGATCGTAGATTTTCTGGGTTTTTCTGGTCTTCGTCTTCGTCTTCTTAATATAGTCATATTCTTCAGATACCACTCAGGATACGAGTCATGTGTATATTATGATTTAGTCAAAAGTGCATCTTTGTAAGATCCTGAAATCTATGGACAGGTATCGCTTTCTCGTACATGTGGTAAGTAATAATTGAACTAAGTATACTTCAATACAAGAGACGTCAGACGAGATGTCCAAGAAAGGGATGGAAAAGGGAAGAATGAAGATCTATATTGCAAAAATTCGAAATTGAATCATTCAATAAAGGCTCTATGGTCTAGAGGTATGATTCCTGCTTTGGGTAATGTCTGCAGGAGGCCCCGCGTTCGAATCGCGGTGGAGCCCTAAAATTTTTGCGTTTGTTTTTTAGGTTTTGAGCCTTTCATCCCTTCTTCTCGACGTCACAGCAACAAGAATGAAGCTCCTCCGTCTTTCTTGTCGCAGTCCTTTGCTATCCTCGGGTCAGCCTGTGTATTTGATGGATTGTGGATACTAATCTAGGGCCCGATGAGGCAAATCGAAATAAAGTATGGAACAGCACGACCCACTCCTTTTTTTAATGTAGGCTTATCTTTTTAGTGATACCTTCAGCAACTGTATAAGGTATTAAGAGATATACGTACAATTTTAAATGGGCCGTTGAGAATTCTTGAGACGGGACTAATCTCAACATGAACGTTGGATCTGATTTGGCATATTGCGATCTTGTATGATCAATAGCTAAACTTTTCTATCGATTGTACAGAGAGGAGAGAGGTATTCTTTTTGCACGTTCGCGTCTACTCCGTATGCGCTCAGACCCTCATGTTCTTGCCGAGGGAAGACTGTGCTCGATCATACTACTTCGAGCGTTGCTATCTATAATTTTCGTCTCACTGGGATCAGATCATGGTTCTATCGGAGGAAGTCTTTCGTAGCAGCAATTGATCGTATGCATGGACTCTCTCAATCCCGATTTGGCGTACTTGAAATTTTGCACAGGAAATTATGAAGGTCACTTTAACTTCTACAGAAACACTAAGAATCTGCACAACTGCTTGGTTACTCCCATAAGTGACGTATTCAGTAAAACCGAACGGCCCCTCACATACTTATGGGCCCATCGCCAAAGTATTGCCAGAATTCATATATAGGACTACTACCCAAAAGTCCAAAATTTCTAGCTAGGGGTCCAGCTTCCCGTTCCTGATGCCTCTTCTAAGCATGTCCTCAACAACGAGCATTCTCTGAAGGATGTCTTCGTCTAAAGGACTTTGTTCCTAAACAATGCTGTTGATTTTACGTTAGATCATGGCTTGTTTTTCCATCGCTCTGCCTGAGGGGATTCGGGGAAAGTGAATGTCTGGACAGAATTTCCACATCTTGGCACCTAGGTCTTCGCCACGCTGGTCTTCTCACTCCTGAGCTCGACTTTCTTGTGTCTACGTTGTAATTGTTACGTAGTATGTCCAAATTCAGAAATAATTCTGCAGATGCGAAGTGGATAACCGTGGTAAAAGTCAAATAGTAGATGAGACCTGCACTGTGGAGAGTGCGGGAGACATCCAGCAGACATTTCTAAGAAAGACGGACATCTCTATAACGAATATGATTCAGCAAATGGGACGAACTACATCAAATATCCAAATCCGAATGCCAAAGCGGCCCAGCAAATCCAACACCAAAGCTAGATAGCCTGGCCACTTGGCCAAGATACAGAAAATTATAACCTGGCGAACCAGACAGACATTATACACCGCGCCACATGCTCATCCTCTTCAACCTTGATTCAGCGGTCGACAGTGCTTACCAGTCAAGGTAGTTACACTTCAACGAGAACCCAGGCTTCAAGTTCCGCTGATCATCCATCGCACCCCAATGCTTCTCATCCTCCGGCTGGCCATTATCCCCAACGGAAGCCGGCTTCCACGACTCATCGAACGCCTCAAAGTAAAACACATTGACGCCCCACGCCAGCATGCCACACACGCTCTTGGCATAGTACTCGGCCGCCCACGAAGTATTCGCCTGCGCAGGCCCGTACGGCGTGCCGCCCGTCGTCGGCCACCCGGTCTCGCCATTCCAGATCTCGATGGAGGTGGTGGAGCCCGCCAGCTGCTGCACGTGCGAGATGGCCTGCGACATGTCGTCGAAGTAGACGTTGTGGGAGCCGGTCGCCTGGTCGACCGTCTCGCCCTGCCAGTAGGCGAAGGCGTTGATGAGCAGGATGTCGACGCCGCCGGTGACGAGGGCATCGGCGGTGCCGTCGGCGTACTTGTTCCAGGAGTCTGCCGTGCCGACCTTGATGTGCGAGGGGAGGCCGGATTTCACGGTGTTGATCTTTTGGAGGAGCTCGGCGCCGGTGAAGTTGCCTCGGTAGAGGGTCTCGGAGCCGACGGTGACAGCGTAGACGGCGGAGGCGTATTGGTTGGCGTATTGTTGAACGGCGCTGTTGTCGGCGTCGAAGGAAGAGGGCTCGTCGGGCCTGGAATGGATGGTAAGCGACGGTGTTTTGTAATTGATTCAAGATGAACCATGAGGTCCTTCGAAATCGGAAGGACGGAGGGAAAGGAACGGATGATTCTTACCAGATGCCTAGAATGACCTGGAACCCCCTGTTCTGTGCAGCAGGAAGAATCTGCTGAGCAAAGTTGCAGTCACTCGCTGAGTATCCACGGACGATCTTGCTGCCAGTCTGAGCAGAGATGGCATCAAAGTCCTTTTCATAATCGTTTGTGTATTTGCAGGCACCGCTTGGAAGCTTCGTGCCCAAAGCGAAACCGAGTTGAGCGCCCAGAGCATGGGGGTTTTGTGCGACGACAGTGAGAGGGCCTGCTGCCGCAAGAGCTGCTACAACAGTGGAGGCACGCATCGTGAAGATGGTATTAATGTAGGTGATTTGCGTGAAATAGGTTTTAAGAAACAAAAGGAGACGAATGGGACGCGACGATCTCAGTGACCCCCAAAGGAGAGACGATATGGTGTTGTACACCCAAAGGAATGTAAAGTAGTGCCAATGAAGCCACCACCAGTATAGACTATGGTCAGTAAAGAATGACGAGTGTTGAGAGAGTGTGTGTTGGTGTGTCGTTGAGATCCGCAAGTCGAGAATAGGGAGAAGGGGGAATACGCGCCCGCAAATTCGGTTTAGCGCGAAAACGGCAAGAAACAAAGCGAGCCGTGCAGCAAGTTAGGAACAGGAAAAGTGTGAACACAGGCAGCTACTTTTAGCTAGCGCCACATGTGCAGGCCTGCATAAACATCGAAACATCGAAATATCATGTTTCTACGGAATATCATCCACCTTTCGTGGCCAGCACGTGTGAACCCCTTCCCGAAGTTTCACTTTTATGTTGATCCTCATGACTTCTCAAGTTCCTCCCGCTGCGGTGGAATTGATCAGGAATAATTTGGTGACTCACTTTGAACCTTCTCCCAGTCTCACAGCTCCGTAGATTCCTCAGCTTCCGTAGAAACTTGATGTACGAGATTTGTATGTCATGCGACATGTAGATCCACCAACGTGCGTCTGGGCCTGACCTGCAGAATTTGCATTGGAACATCATCAGATTTCCATTTTCGTCATGGCGATTAAAGTGTGCACAAGGATCATGACCATCACAGCACGAAAGTCTCAAAGAGATGCGAGGATTGATAGAAAAATGTTCGACTCGTTATTCGCTCTACCCCGAGCTCGCAACCATGACTGTCACCCAACGAGAGTGGTATATTACAATTGTAGCTACCAAACCATCATCCCGCCTGCCTGTCATAGAATTGACCAATAAGCCAGCAAATTCCTCCTGCAGCACGTCATGAAGACGGTCGTGCGCTCGTGATGCTCCATTAAACTCCAGCGTGATGGTGTGTGGTATCATGAGAAAAATCCCCCTAAGTAGCAAAATCCTTGTAGAAGCGAGTGTAAAGAAGTGAAAAAAAAAAACAGCAGCGAATTGCAAAATCAGCTCGATGTTGGCAAGAACAGGAAATTTCCAGTGAATTGATGTTATTAGAGGAGTAACATCGGGGTAGAGTTTTCGGATAGAGTTTTTGAAGAGTAGAGAGATGTGGAGTAACTCTGGTGCAGTATTACAACCACTGAACTCGTCACTGTTGTCGCTTGATGTCGCACGATTAACCTTTCACTCGAGATAACCCAGAGGTTTCTGTTTTTGGAGCATTGGTATGCAGGAGCGTTGCTTTTGATCAGTTGCCACGCATGATCTCGTCGATGCCTCCGATTGGCATGATGCTGACGTCCAATTTGTCCATGGGTCTCGGCTCCATGATAGTATTGGCGCGGCCACCAAAGATCTTGCGTTCCTCCTCAATCTCAATTTCCATGCTGCTGGGCCTCCTCCTGATCAGGATCGCCTGGTTGATGCTTGAGGTGATTGACGGAGTCGCTGAAAACTCGGAGGTTGCTGAGAATTCGGTCGTTGCGGAAAGGTTGGGAGAGGTGACGAGATGCCCCTTGTCCGAGTGGGATGTAGCTGGGAACGAGGTAGGTTCGACAAAGCTGGAGGAGGACGAGAGTGGGGACTTGGAAGTGGTGGAGGCACGAGAGGAAGGCTTCGAGGAGCCAGGAGTGAAGACCGTGCGGATACGGTGAAGTTGCTCAGTGAACATGCGTGGACCATGCATCTTGACGGTATTGACTCAATCGAAGATAGATTGGTGGATTTTGAGGATTTGCAGGGTTCAAGTCAAGGGACAGATTGCTTTGCGTAGACTTATAGCAGTCAATGCGGAGAACCAAAAGGCGGGAATTTAAAAGTTATATGGCTGGGCAAGTTGGCACCTGAGAAGTACCAGAATTGAAGTGACTTGGAAGGAGCGTAGGATTGCAGGCTCAGCTCTGCGTGAGGTAGATGATGAAGAGAATGATCGTGTGACCAAGAAAGATCCAACAAGCAAACGAATTCCAAGGTCGATAGGGCTTGGCCTTTGATAAGGAAACAGTGACCGATGCAGGTGACCAGACGCACTGTGAGAAGGGAAGGTAGAGTATCGAGATGGTTACCCAGGCCCACCAAGAAGTGAATGGGGGGAATTGCTCAAGAGCGGTGCACACAACACTCAGAGTGGGCAGTCGTCAAGCCCGCCTAATATTCCAGATGACCCCAACGGAATGGCGCTCGCTGATATGTATATTAAGGGCGGGCGGAGAAGGATGAGCGGGACAGCTGTTCAGCCAGGACACTTGGACGCGCATTTCATCATTCTTTCAACCACTCACCTTACATTCATTGCGCCAGCTTCGGAAAGCGCGTGCACATCATTGCCCGACCCAAGCATTGGCCTGACTGATTGCGGCAGGTGGAGGTTACGAATGTGTGGAAGGCGGAGCCCCTGGCCCATGGAAGGGACGTTGCGAGATGATGCACGCGACGCGGCACAGATGAGACGGCAGGGGCCCACCCGTTCGCGCGTTTGAAGTTTCCGCCCTGACCTCTACGTGAGACAGCGACCCCAGGCACGCCCTCCACAGACTGGTGGACGCTCCACAGACCCTTCTCCGATCGGCTAGACATTCCGTCGGTACCCTCTTGTGCTCCCATGACCCTGACCATCGCAATTCGCCCCACAAGGAATTTAATTGGCTGGCGTCGCCCGCCGAACACTCAATTGATGGAATTCCGAAGATCTGTATATCTAACTTTGGATGGACTCCGGCCGCTATGCATCACAGGAGAAAAATACTAGGTGCCTGAAAAATAGGGGATTAGGTAAACCCTTGAGACTCCAACTGCGGCCGTCTCATCCCTGCCTTGGTATCATGACCGCGCCAAGTCCAAGCATAAAGTCCCCAGAGTCCCTCAAACGCTTACGCCACTGCGCCCAAACAAGCGCTGATACTCCAGACGCAACACCCACGACCGCTTTCGTGGCCGGCATCAGCCACGATCGAGTCCACGTCACAAATTCTCTTCGTATTCCACGCCTCGGATCGCAATGCTTCCAGAATTCTCCAACGCCGTGACCCTCAGAAATTCTTTCCATGCTCCTCTTCATCATCATAGACCCAAAGATAACCTCCAGGCCACTCAAAACCTTCCCCGGCGAGGATCCGTAAATCCAATCGCAATTCGCACCAGCGATCTCGCCGAACTTCTTGTGCTTTGCCTCGTGGGCTGTCGCATCCTCCCTCATCATGACTTCAACTCTCCCCAAATTTAACTCTCATCCCTCCTCCTCCCAGGCGATCCCCGTCTCAGCGTAAAACTCCTCCGGATACTCTCCCCCCACGCCGAATTATCCAGCACCTCGAGCACATCCTGCGCACTGACATTGCTATTCCCCCGACTGCGTCCACCATGCCGCGACTCATCCGGCTCTGCTAAGCCACCAGCACCAGCGACAGCACCACCCTCACTGTACAGGTAATGCTGATGGCTCTGACTCCGCTGATGCACCGTCGCCCCCGTCATCGTCGTCGTAGGCGTCGACGGCCCGCTACTGCTCCCACCCCCCGTCAGCGCCTCCGCAAACTGCCAGTCCTCGGACCCTTGCGCTCGTAGGTGTCGCGGCGTGAGCTGCGGCGAGATCTGCAGGCTGTTGGGCCGCGCCGTCGGCGACGACGGCGAGATCTGGATCGAGCTCGAGCGGGCGCGCGCGCTGGCTGCTGCCCCGCTGTTGCTGCTGCTGCTGCTGGGGCCCGCCTCGGTCTGCGGCGTCGTCGTTGTCGGGAAGGAGGAAGAGCCCGCGGCGGGTGGGCTGATGGGTGGCGAGATGCGGGCGAGGCCGCGACGTAGTCGGTCCTGCGGGCGGAGGATCGGGCTGGGGACGAAGGTGTCGGTGTGTTCGTAGCCGTCGGTGGGGGTTGATGCTGAAGCGTTGGCAGCTAGGTGTTGCCCGTGTTGGGGTGGCGCATCGCTGGCGCCGTCCTCGTCGACGAAGATCTCGGGGACGGTGAATTGTGGCACGTCGGTCATATTGCGCAGGTTGCGGGATTCGATTTGGCGGCGGAGTTTGCGGGACCAGTAGACGGTGTCGAAGAAGCCGATGACGATGTTGCGACGGACGGCTTCTTCGACGCGCTGGAGGCGAGCGCGGCGGCGGAGGTATTCTTCGAGACGCAAGCTCTTGCTGTCGTTGATGACCTTGTAGTGTGCCAGAATCATGAGCAGTGAGTTGAAACTGATTCCTCGATCGGGATCGGCAGATACGAGAACTTCTTCGTAGAAGACGTTCATGCGCTTACGTCGTCGTCGGATCTCATCGATGGGAAGGCGGACCAGTCGTTCGCGGAGTTTCTTTATATCGATCTCCACTGGAGGGCCGGGACCACCGTCAAGTGGCAATGACGACTCACGAGGTTGGACTTTGCAGTCTTCCACAAGCCGGCCAACCGTAAAGTCACCATCGTAAATGCGCATTTCAAAGATGCCAGAGAGTTCCTACCATCTCGTCAGTATAATCTGGATTTATACATCATCGTATGCACTTACCCCAAGGAATCGCGGAAACTGCTCTTTGGTGATGTAACCGCTTCCGCCTGGATCGAACTCGGCCCAAGCCTGCTTGAAACGCCGGATCTCTTCCCTCGAGATGACCGAAAGCCCACTGCTCCTCTGGTAGACGTATGAGAAGCTTTCGTAGATGAGCGAGACAAACAAGTTCACGAAGATGTACATGCTCAGAATATTCCATAGGATGAAGAGTGCTCTTGCCCACTCAGGACTACCACAGTCCCCATTGTAGTATTGCTCACTAGTGACGCAGAATGGTGGTGTAACGGTGGCAAAATCCTCCATAATTTGATTCCAGCCTTCTCCCATACTGGTCCTAAACAGCAGGATTAAAGCTTTTGGAACGTTGCGAAAATTGAGGTTAACGGTTTCTTGAGAGTTGAAACGGGTCAAGCCAAAGGTCTGAGTCAATGCAATGGCAAAAACCAGGAACAAGACGAACCAAGTCGCCATGAGGTTGGCAATAGATCCGAGCGACGCTGCTGCAGTCTTGAAGAGCTGGTCTAGCTGGTTGTTCCGCGGAATGAGTAGCAAAGCAATGCCAACGAGAGCGAGCTTGTGGATTTGCTGGAACGTCCGGTCATCGTATCTTGAAAAGGTGAGAATGGCGAATATGAAGGCAACAGTAACCATGAAGAGGGCATAGACATCCCACGAAGACTTGCGAAATCGTGTCCAGGTAAGGCCAATGATTCGGATAGCAAGATTGGACATGTAAATGAGCGTGAAAAGAAAGAAGATGGAATCCCTCAACTTGTCCCACCATGATACCGAAGGGTAAAATTCCAAGCACAGTAAGATCAAGTGTATGATTAGTATGAAAGTGATGGATCGCTGCCATCTACCCCCTTTCGTAATAGCCCGTCGGTAGCACCATTCTTCCCAGGTTTCCCGTTTCTTCGAAGATGAAGGCCGTTTCGACGGTGACACTTGCCGTAAGAGTTTGCGTAACTCCAGCCACGACCTTTGGTCGGTTGTCAGAAATGCCACACCCGTCTGCTCCGTGTAGTTGCGCATGAAGACAGACACGAACAGGGTCAGCACGAAGACAGCGCCGAGCAAGTTAAAGATAACGAAGAAAACAGCGTTGCCCTGAGAAGAATATGCTTGTGGCTGCGTGAATAGACCGGTGATAGACTCGGCGGCCCACATGACATCTATCCAACCTTCTTGAGAGACAATTTGGAAGAGAATGAAAAGAGATCCTCCGAAACTGTCGAAATCATAGTATGGGTTTGCCACTGTTCGCGGGGCCAAGACATTCCAACCGTAAGGCGAGCTGAGGTACTCGCCGGTACAGTCGGTAAGGTTGCCGATGTTGAGGTTGGTGTCATTGCATTGCATCATTTTCCCATTGAATAGGTTGAGGCCGTAAATGGCGAATGGAATGAGCAAGCTGAGTGAGACAAAGGCAGCGCCGATAACCTTCCATCCTCCCAGGATAATGACGGAATGAAATGTATCCCTCGCACTGTCGCTGACATTGAGTAGCCGCAGAGCTCGAAGAGCTTTGAAGGCACCGACGGCTCGCGAGACAGCACCTTTATTGAACAATGACGTTGCCACGTTGATCCACAAAGTAATCAACACGATGCCGTCAATGAACCCCCAGGTACTTCGAAAATATGCATTGGGCGTGAACCAGAATCCATCAGCGATGACTTTGACAATGGCTTCAACGGTGAAGAGGGCCGCGAATCCCATGTCTGAGAATACGAACCAGTTCTTGACGGTGAAGCCATGGGTCTGAAAGTACTGCCTCTGATAGAGCGGAGTGGTTACACAAGCAAGTACAACCATGGCTACGATGGCAGCATAGATGAAGGCAGAAAAGGCATACCACAGCGGGATTGAGGGATCTACACCTTCGATTCGCTCTCCCCGTCCGGGTCCGACGAGACGCTGGCAAGCCTTTCGAATCCGATTATCCGGTCCAAAGAGGTACAAAGACACATTGTAACTTTTGTGTTTGCGAAGATAATCTCTCTGCGCACGCTTTCGAAGTTCGGATGCCGTCACAACCTCCTTAACCATTTGACGTGTGTCCAAATCCTCGTATGCTCGAGAGAGTTGCAATCGGGAATAGAAAGGGTTAGGTTCAGTGTCTTTGAAATACCCGACAACAGATCTGAATATGGAATTCAGCGGTCCGGTATTCACGGTTTTCGAAGTTTTCCCGCCTGGTGAGCCTGTGCCATCAGCATCATCTGGACTTGGAGAGCTGCTTCGCTCGTCGTCGAGGAAATCCCTGACAACAGCATCTTTCAAGAGCATCTCTGTTGCCGCCGAACCAAAGTCCAGAGGATCCTGACGCCTAAACTGGCCAAACTTAAAGATCGATGAGAGAGAAAGGTTACTGATCATGTCAGTTCCATTTCAGCTAGTAATGCATTTCCAACTCACCCGTGCGAAGAACCACCCAGCTCTTTATGCTGCAGGAAAGCTCTGACCTGCTGCATGCGTTTTTCATCTTCGGACACGTCAAAGTTCTCCTGTATGACAGCGATGAACATATTGAGCACAATGACTTTGCTGTGGTTAGTAATGACAAACTTTGATGTAACGAGGATAGCAACATACAATTAGCAAGGATGAACCACAAAATGAAGAAGGCTGCAGCCATCCAAGCGGTCTTGAACATGTATTCGTAACTCGTTGCATTATACAGAATCGTCGTCCAGTTTTCGGTGGATAAGACTTGATACATTCCAAGAAACGAATTGTAGATCGTAGCGAACGTGATGTGAATGGTATTGCCCTGAGAATCCTGGGAAGGGATCTGGTTGCGGAACATTTGCACTGCAAATATAGAAGCCAGAAAGGTGAGTAGGAACACGAAGAGAATTAGGTTAAGAAGACCAGAGACATGGCGGAGAACGACGAGCTAGATGATAATTTAGCAACCAGTCAATTTAGCCAAGATTTCTGGACTTACAATGAGCTCCCGTGTGAGAGGTACAGCCAGGACCACACGGTAAATTCGTAGAATTTGAAACAGCGTGAGCCAGGCATATGGCTGGCCCGAATTGTGTATCTCCGGGATCTGGATGATGGTGGTGATTATTGCAAGGAAAAAGTCAACCACGTTGCGCGGCTTATAGAAGAAGTTCCGCCAGTCCACGGCCAGACGAATCATGATTTCAAACAAGAGTATAATGGTAACAACCGTTTCGGAGACATCAACAAATTGTTGGTGGCCATGGCTCATATTGGCAGTTCGAAGACACTGACATACTAAGCCGTATACGATGACAGCGATCCAGAACGAAGTGGACTTCTTGTAGAGTTTCTGCAGCGGCCTGGGTTTCTTAAAGGGATGATCCTCAGGCTCCAGAATATCATTCCGCTCTTCAGCAGTAAAGGCACTGGTCTTGCTTTCTTCTCGGATGACCTGGAACGAGGATGTGATGACAGCGATCAACAAGTTGATGAGCCACAGACTCATGATGACAATGCCGAATGCAAAGAAGAGCGAAGCAGCAAGGTAATCGGATTGCGTCAGGTAGTACAGAAGGTCACTAAACGTATTGGACGACATGATGACGAAAACGAGCTCCAAAGATTGAAAGATATTGTCGAAGCTGACCGTGCCATTGTACGGGTTCCCGCCCTCGATACACTTGGATCCAGCTGGACAAAAATAACCTTTGGGGGAGGTGGTGCCTGGGCTGCCATCTGCGGTGATCCAGGGGTGTGGAATGTTGGAGTTGTCAAGCCAGCCACCGCAGAACTGAAATTGACCGGTCTGATTCTGTGTGAAGTTGGATTGGTTGCTGTCATCTGGAGCTATCCAGACACAAGTACGCCGAAGGCTCGACTTGAAGCTTTGTACACCGACAATTGCGAATAACAGCCAGAAGAAGCTGATCAGGAACGCAACATTGAGGAGCGTAGGTGCCGCTCTTTTCAAACTCCGCAGGATTACCGACGTACCACTTGTCAAGCCTAGTAGTCTCAAGATCCGTAGGCATGCGAGCATCCGGAAGAGGTAGAAATGGTCCTTCCATTCCAGCATAAAGATATCCAGTATGAAGGAGATCCAGAAGGAGCAGACGGCCAAAAAATCTAGTCGATTGAACGAGTGCCGCATGAAAGCACGGTGGGCAAGTCGAAAACGTTGTTGCTGCCGGTGATCTCTTGGCTGGTCGGGAGAGATAGAGGGGCCAGACGTGAATTTTCGGATGATCGACTGCTGGACTTCATCAGATCGGGGTGCATCGTGTCTGAACGAGGGTTTACGCTGCAGAGTGAAGAGGTTTTGGGCTTTGTCGAACAAGGCCTGTCGAAGACCGATCTCGCGATTGATGGTACTGTATTCGGTCGGATTCAGAATGAAGCCCGATACTATGATTCGAACAATAAGTTCGACAGTATAGATAGAAAACAGTATCAGCAGGCAGAAATCTATCCATCGACCTCCCCAGCGATAAGGAACATCTGCGATGGTTTTGGCCGAATCCACTGCCAGAAGGATTGTTTGGATGACGATCAGCACCAGGATGAAAGGTTCTGTAAGCGGATGCACCAAGAGATCAAAGAGCCTCAATCTAACAGGACTGTCGGGTGGAAAGACACCAAGAGATCTTCCTCGAAGAGGGTTTTCCTCGAGCTGGGGTCTCTGCGGCTCTTCGTGGGCAATGATTGGGGTGTGATTTGGCGATGGCTGTTTCTCATTTGAAGTTGAATGCGGGCGGCTGGCAGTACCATCCATGAGATTATCGAAAGACGGATCGCTATTCCGTTCGTGTTCAGGACGATTCACAGAGGACTTTCGTCGGATATGATGTTGAACAACTTCTGGCTCGTTGCTGAGATTGACGACACGCTGTGACATCTTCCGAACCATTGTACCAGCCCTTTGCAGAGGCGTTTCGACTGTTGAAGGTGATAAAGACCGCTTCCGAGAGTCAGAGGACCTTGGCATACTGGGTGTCCCGAAACCGGCTTCCACCTGGCGCAAATCATCTCCGAGACGTGACCCAGGAGAATTTCCTCCAGGAGTGAGAAAGCGTATGCTCTGAAAACTATTTCTATCATGCCGCTGTCCGCTGGGAGTAGACGAGTCTGTGCCGCTAATGGGCTGCAAATTTCGACTATCCGTTAGTGGTGTCGTATCTCCGTAGTCTGGGGACAATGGATCTTGATGCTCATCATGCGCTGGCGGTGTATCTTGGCTCGAAGGTGTCCACGTTCTTTCTGGTGTTCGTGGTCGCTCATTTGATCTCGAACTTTCAGCATGCTCTGATGTTTCACCCTGAAAGCTCAGTCCCGCGAATCCGATCGCATCCTGGAACCCACTCATATCTTCGATTGGAGTGAAGCCAGCGTCCTCGTCATCATCCTGCAGATGGTGGCCAGTTGCAGAAGTTCTTGTGTAGGCTCCCTGATATTCTGCTCCCCCTCTTGTTGGACTAGCAGAACCTTCTGCAATTGGTGCATATCTCCTTCCGAAACCCCTCGTAGCCAATGATGGACTGTGTCTTAGTATGTTCCTCCCTCTTTCCGTGAGACTTCGTGGCCTGGGTTGAGCATTTTCCTCATCACGCTTCCTCTGATCAGGTGGCCGGTTGAGGGTTTGTAGAGGTATTGCCTGCGGGGTCGAGCGAGCTCTGCCATGTTCAGGCTCATGGGAGGCCATGGCGACGCGGCCCCAGCTACCGCCAAAACCTCATCTGTAAAGTCATGTGTACCTGTCAAGATCGAAAGCGAATCCTTGCTCAAGCTTCGATGGAAGAGGGCGGGTGCAGAAGGGATGATCGTGGTCGTGAAGGGTAATCGATAAAGGGAGAGGATGAGACGTTCCTTGTAAGATGAATGGAAGTCGTCAAATGAGGCAAAAGTCGAGTCAGTCGAGCAAGCTGTATTAGGGAAGTAGTCAATTGTGACGTAGGCGAGTCTAGGCGAGAGTTCAAAAGGTGTCTAGCAGGAGGATTGGCGGCGGCGGCGGATGGTGTTGGGTTGAGGTGTCGAGTAGTAAATAGCTATTCTTATCCAGGGACGAGGATCGGACTTGCGCCTCAAACGCATTTCAGCCCTGAGCCACACGCGTCTCATTAGCTGGCGTATGCAGAAACCGCCGCACTTGAGCAGGGGCACGGCCGGCTCCGAATCTTCAACACCACATTCTATAGGTCACCACTTTTCTGTGGGCGAGCCCCTGATCTTGGGTCAACAACGATTATTTCCGTCCAATCTCGATGAGATTGAAGTTCCATCTCAACTTTGAGAGTAATCAATACGCATCCAAGGAGAGTGACGCAACTATTTTGTATCCACATCCACCTTTGATGTTGAGTGGAAATCAGACTGTGTACGAATTTACGTTCACAGAAGGGCTAAATACCTATACTACCTATGAATCCACTTATCTCCGTCGCCTGGCAGATGCCTGAAGGTTGGCACGGTCGGTTGGGAAGCTGTAAGGACAACACCGCCGATCTGGAGGGACAATACCAACTAACCCCTTTTGGCCGTCATCAATGTGCCCTTACATTTTATGTTTTGTTTTATAAATATTTCAAGTTTTTAATTTTCAATAAATATATAGCTATACGCTAATCTTTGTTTATTCTTATGTCTAATAAGCTCATTATTATAAGAAATATTAACTTTCACTTTTATATTTACCAAAAGTACTAGCTTTGAATTTTCAATGGTCGTTGGGTTGGTGCGCATGACATGTGATGATGGGGAGACTGCCTGGACTCTTTTTTTGGTGTAAGCAGGCCTATTGTAGAGTAAACTAAAGCTGGCCATCTCTTCGCAATCACCTCTATCTTCAACAGTATTTCATAACCTCAACATAACATCATCCTATCTCAACCCATAGCAGGCTGCTCGTTGCCAGCGCTCGGCTGTGGCGTTAACCCCTTCGTTGAATACCCCAAAGGCATTCCCACAAGATACTTCTGCTTACTCGTTGGATTCCCTTGCGCGTCCGTACCTTGCGCTCCCAAGATCTGGACATCAGCGCTCGCCTGGAAAACCAGTACAATATCGCTTCCTCCAAATTCAAAGTGACTGATTTCCTGACCTTTCGTAACTATGTCACCCGGCTTCACCGCAAGCTGAACGGACGAGACCTGGGCCATGCCAATAGGCAAGACGGCGACGTACCCCAAAAGCTCATTTTCGATGATGATGCAGCCACGGGTCTGCAGCCATTGGTATCCAGCGTCGTCAGGTGCATCCAGAGTCCCGGCGACGCCTTTCTTGGGATCGCGGTTCTTCCTGTCCGGGTTGATGTAACTGCGGTGCGGGCGCAATTGACGTGTCACAGGATCCACTGTGACTTGCAGATAAGCCATGGCTTGGAATACTTTCGCCTCCACGATCTTGCCAGCGATCGGAGCGTGCTGGCGGTGGTAATCGAAGGTATTGAGGAAAGCGTGCATCCAAATGCCTCCCGTGAAGTAAGGGGTATATTTTGGGGTGGATTCTTGTAGAAGATCTTTGATGTTCCACTCGATGGATTTGATGTTGACGTTGTCATTAGAGTCAATGGGCCAAGCTCCGTCGAAGGTGCTGTCGGCCGGGAAAGTGACAAGGCGGTGGTAATTGGGATCTTGCGCGCCGTTGGCGGCGCCGCTGATGGGACGCATGCCTTGTTTTAGCTTGCGCGAGAACAGCTCATTGAAAGTGGTATAGCCACCAGATGGCAGATCAGCCTCTGCGTAATTGTAAAGTGGCGACGCTTGAAAGGTGGCAATAGAAGCCTTGGCGAGAGAGTTCGCAGTACTCATCCAGCTACCGACCTCTTTGGCAAAATCAACAATGAACTGGCTAAGCTTGAATAGAGGCTGTCCGATGGAGCTTGAAGCGATGTCATTCTGGTAAGGAGAGGCATTGAGAGGTGCCTGGCCGAAAACAAAGTAGACCAAGCACTGCGCATTATAGATGAGCTTGCCATTTGTGGTTTCGGTTGGTACCCAGGTAAGAAAGCCGCTCAAAAACCTCAGGAACGCATCACTATCGCCGATACCCCAGTCATCAAATTGAGGAACTTTAGACTGTACGGCAGTCTCCATCGCAGTGTCCAAGTCGGTGATGTCTCCATTGAAGACCCCTTTGACGAGGTGATCATTGGTCCATTGGGCTACGGTCGTGGGGATCTAGAATGGTGGAGGGTCAGACATTATGAGTGATCCGGGTATTAGAGCTTCCTGAGTCGATTGTCTTCCAGATTGTATAAGAGGTGGAAATGTATTCGAGATCGATAGCTCCGGTGTCCCTCTTATATAGACTGGAACTGTGTTAACGCAGGCTCTGGATAATCACGCGAGTGGAATGAAAAAATACAGCCATAACCTTCAGTTGAAGACTTACTTTACCATAATTGCATTTGTAGACTGCATGAGTACGCTCTTGCTGCACAATGGTCACGCGTGGCACAAAGCATGCACCATGACTTTTTGCGACTACATTGGTTGCAGCATACGTCACTATCATCCGATCTGACTGATTGAAGAAATGATTCACGCCAACGCATCGATCCGTATCCAGCTCATGTAAGCTGATCCAATGCTACCGTATGAAATTCCAAACAGCATACGCCAATTGATGTACTCTTTTTCGCGGGAGCTGAGGTCCTCTCTCTGTCTGGACTTGGGCGCAAAACACCACCATCGCTGCTTGCGTAGCCAGCCATTTCTTGACATGATACCTGCTTGCGTAGCCAGCTATTTCTTGACATGATAGCTGCTTTCGTGGCCAGCCATCTCTCTTGACTTTATAGCTGCTTATATGGCCAGCTATCTTTAAACATGAGGCCCTGTATGCTAACTTTCCAAGCCAGCGACCTCTCTTGACACTCTCTGAGCTAGCGACCTCTCTTGATAACCTATCAATCTTAAACCTTCTACTTATGCACTAACAATTGGGACCTCGGATCTGAGCCTCTTACTGTATGGATCCAACTCTTAATCTATCCCTTGGATAATCATAATCCTCCTTTACCCTCCCAATAATATATCTTTCAAACTCTGCTAAAGATAAACCACTGGGTCTGCCTTTGGTCTGCGCCTCTGGGTCTCGCTGGGGCAAGGGGGGTAGGACGTGAGTGGTTGGTTGGATGTAAACTAGACTGCGAAGCTTTAAGTAGCCTTCGCTCAAAACTGCGACGTCGTGTAACCATATGACTGTCGCCCAGATAGATTGGTAAAATGAAAGCGATCCTAGGCTGCAATAGAGTAAGGTCAGTGCTCGCAGTTCGCAGTTCGCCGTTCGTCGTTCGCCGTTCGCAGTTGTTGAACATATCTCTCTAGGTACTATCTAGAGCATCACGTAAAACCTACTTAGCCACAGTACTAAGCTAAGAAGGATAGGGCGGTACGCTTGTGGCACCTTATCGCACTCTAGCCGTAGGGAAGATAGAACCCAACATCTCTATCCTCCCAGAATTATCACCGTCGTGTCACGGCCTAACGCAGATAGAAAGCGAGCGAGAGGTCGCGCTAGGTAAAAATCGGTTAGGCACGTAGCTGGCCGTCGACAAATCGCCCAAAGCTTAATACAGTTACTGTACACCGACGACGTACACGCACCCCAAGCACCCCCCAAGGCACCTACGGAAACGCTAACACAGTAAGCCACGTCCGGAGGCTATCGACGTCCCCTTTCGATAACGTCGAGTAGATAGAGTATCTAATGGCGACACCACGGGGACCTTCACCTTGTCCCGTACATGGGAAACTATTAGCTATAGCCTACATGGAATGTACAACCATCGTCACGAAATTGCCACTTCTCTTGGAGTCCTCATCGTCTTCAATCTGTGCTTTCTATTCTGCTTGATACCAATCCTAGATGTGGTTTTAGCGCTTCAGACAGAATGCAGGTTGCTGAAGCCGTCGAGACGGTCTGGTTCGCGGTCCTAGTGCAAGGCTGAGTTGGGACACAGTGGAAAGGACCTCTACCACCTTACCATACTTCGAGGCCGACTTGGCAATGCCGGCTATCGCTAGTGCTTCGTATCTGGTGAGTCTGCATGATTTATATCTGAGCATTCGAGTCTTGGAATTTTACGTCCTAAGCTCCTTTTTCCTCGTCCTCTTTATTTCTATTTCTTTCCTGTTCTCGTAGAGCAACACGCAAAGCTATCAGAGTCAATACTTTCCAAAATGCCCACTGTGGAGGTCGTCGCAGGCTTTAGTTTGCTCAACCGATGGCTACTTTACACAAGCGTAATGCTCGCACCTGCACAATTCGTTTCAGGACTTGGTAGCTACTGGCCAACTTCGATTGGCTTTCTAGCGTACAACTACTACACGCAAATCGCTTGGTACCACGCAATCGAACGTCTCGAGTTGCATGCGTTATCACTACTAACCCCCAACTTCAACATCATCTACTTGGTCAGCTACCTGGGCGGCATCAGCAGCGGTACCATGTACCTGGAAGCTCCTTTGGGTGTTGGAACTGCAGGCGTCTTGCTCCTCAATACAGTCAGTGCATGGAAGAGCTGGGCATTATGTATGCCCCAAGGGTATCGCGTCTACGAGTTTTTCTTTTTCGGTTGGCGCAGACTTACGCCGGGTTGGCATCGTTTCTTTGGGGTTTGGCAAGCTAGTGATTCGTCCCTGACCTTAGCTGCAGCCATTCTCGCTGTGGTGATCCCTCTGATTCTCAACAACAACGTGAGCAAGGCAAATGTCCCACGGTGGCTTAGGTGGGTTGTCTACCTGAGTCAGGCAGCGAAGGATGATCGGCTCCCGTGGTGGTTTACTCACGCCGCGCTCATTCCTGGGGCAGTAGTGATGCTGGTCTACAGCTTCCAGTTGATTCTGTGGACGGAGCTCATCGTACAGCGGAATAACATTGTCAGCCCGACCGACTGGATTGCTGTGTGGCTGTTCGTCGCGCAGATTGGAGCATGCTTCTTACCGCCATTGATACATTCTTTTCCGCCCTTACGCGAATAATGGCAGGCAGACCACCAAAGAGCGCAGGCTTCGCTACACAGCTCAAGTGGTCGCAGGAGCAGGCGGAAAAGGCGCGACAGGCGAAGAGTGGGCCAGTCAGTGTGGAAGAAGCCCGCTTACAGCAAGAAGCCCGCTTACAGCAAGAGCATAATCAGTTCCTGGTTGCCATGGGACTTGTCTGGAAAAAGCAAGTTTTAGCGCACCCATATTGGCACACGATGACTCTTGCTCAGAAAGTTGAATATTTGCACCAGTTCCGGAGGGAAAAGTATTCACAAGCGCAGCAGCAGCACCCCTATAGTCACGGTACATTAGCCTCACAATACCCAGCAGCTATTCAACATTTACCGGCTACAGATGATGTACAAGTTATACAGTGCTCAGCGGTCGCTCATCGGCCACCAGCTACTCAGTACCCACCAAGTACTCAGTACCGACCAGCTACACAGCACCCACTGAATATGCAGTACCCATCAGCTGCACAGCACCCAACGGCTACACAGCGCCTCCCAGCTACACAGTATCGACCGGTTACACAGTGTCCACCAACCATAGAACGTCCACCAATTACACAGTACCCACCAGCTATACAGCGCCCGCCAATTATACAGTATCCACCAACTGTAGACCCACCGGCTACACAGTACCCACCGGCTACACAATATCCACCACCTACGCAGTACCTATCAGCTACACAACATCTACCAACTACACAGTACCTACCAGCTACGCGACCACCTTCGTCCCTCCAGTACCAACAAGCGCCTCGTCAATTACAGAGCATTCATCGCCCTATCAACGAGAGTAGTAACCGTCAGATGCATTTCACATCAGGCATCGGACATAGCGCTTGGTGCAATGATCCCGAGCAAGAACGAGGCCCGCATGACACCTACAATAATGCGCAGGCTTGCTATTCCGTACCCAGGGCAACGGCAAACGAATTCAAGCGCGGGCTTAGCGCACGCCCACTTGCACCTGATCGGCGAAACTCTTGGTAAGAGATCCAGCTATTTGCGGAACACGGTTCCTCTCGGGATCAAGCGCGTATGCAATAGCGACGGACGTACTTTGCTGTTAGCCAAGATCGGGCGGTTCGAAAGAGCAACGTTACGCAAACTCCATAGCAAACTCGAGAGAAAAGATGGACCAGAGATTCTCTTCTGCTGCAGAATCGAAGCACCTGTGGATTTTCTCGCGACGCAGTGGTTCTCGCCACAAATTTGGAGATGTAATCATCATTAATCATTGTTTCTCAATCAATGAGCATGAAGAAGCAAAGTCCGGACCTTTGATATAGGTTGTTATGGTTGTCTAGTCAATTGCCCGTCCAGGTAAAGCTGCCTGCTTCTTGATGGTTCTAGAATGCTTTGACAGGTCTTCGCTAGGATCTAGAGATTCTTGGGTAATCATAGGCGTATCAGCGATCGCAACCTAAGTAGAAGCGCACATTGATCACATATTCTGGCATAACAACTTGATGGCGAATATGAAGTAGAGATTCTCATCGCAATGACAGATGGTCTTAAAAACTACCTTGACCATTGGTTAACTTGTAAAGGCGGCAGAGCTTGAGCAGCTTAAGCATATGTAGGTGTAGATAAAGCCAACGTAAGGCCGGTGGCTTAGATTACCACATTTGCGTTAGCGTAAATACAGTAAATATTCGATATCACGTAATCTGATATAGCGAAATTATGCGATATTACGGAATTTCACGGTGATTTGAGGGGCATTCTAACCTGAATGGGTATACGCTAAGCCATATTAGTCGATTTGTCAACGAATATTCGGTATAACGTACCAAATCTCCAGATCATTTCGTTCGTTATATCGAATATTTACTGTACAACTGATTTGGGTTACGAACGTGGTCGTTTTTATCTTCGAGAACGTAAGGTACAATCTTAGCAAGATCGAAACCCAAACGGATTAGCAGGATCCTTGAGGATACTTGCTCGTTCTATGGTTCTTCCATAATTATTCTAGCGTTTGAAGGAAGACTCTTTCGCCAATTGGTCGAACCGAACCTTGCGACAAAAGCGTTCGAGAGCCTATCTACCTATGTCTTGGTTTAGCTCCGCTGGTCAAACTACCGCATACTCTAGCGTGGCATGCCGAGCTTGGCTGCGGTATTCACAACAAGGATTAGCTAATCATCGCGGAGAGCCAAGATGCACGCTGCATGGCATATTTACGAGATTCGGCATCAGATTTTTAGTAGCCTTGAGCCTCAAGACTTTGCACGACTTGCACGCATTTGCTCAACCCTTTTCACGGTTTGCACTGACAAACTATGGGCACGGATAGCGTCCCTCAAACCATTTCTCCATGCTCTACCACAGGACTTCAGGGAGCGGCCACTTACAAAACAAGATGTCCAGCGACTCAACTTGTACGCTGACAAAATCCAAGAGCTGGACCTGGAAAAGGAAAGTGGCAGGCGCGCCATTCGATTGAAGAGCAAGGGCTTGGAGCAAAAATCTTTGAAGAAATGGGACGAGCTATGGGCCGAAATCGCAGCGTTACGACCACTATCGGATTTCCTGCCCAACGTTCGTCGGGTTTGCTTGTATAACGTAACTGCAGATGTGATTGTTCCACTTATCAGCATAACTGGCGCGAAGTTGAGTCATCTTTCTATCAACATCTATAACCCTGAAACCAACGGCGCCGTCTGCCAATTCCTAGAAAGCCTTGCCGACACCTCTCGACTCGAGTCCGTTTCCTTACACGACGGTCTCATTCCTCCCAAGCTGATCCAACAAGCACCTCTCAAGCGCCTACGCCTGAACCATGTCTTCTTGTTACGCAGCGACCAGAGACGTATTCCTCTCTGTCTCGACCTCCTCGAAAAGTCCACCCTCGAGCGCCTATCCTTTAGCCTTCCTGTGGAATGGTGTTGGCCCCTCATTGATACACCGAAGGGTAAGTACCTTCCGCGGCTTCAGAAGCTCTGGCTAGATCTTAAACATTTCGAGCCCGAACGCTGCAGCCGCTGCCTTTATACCAAAGACCTTTATATCAAAGAGCCCGGCGAGCAGACGCGCACCCATAGCGGCCGGTACGCGCCTGCCCTATTCCTCGAAGCGCTGGATCGGCCAGAGCTCAAGCTGCTGAAAATCGAGCTTCCCGGTGACGCAACGCCTAAGATGGTTCGAGACGTGGTACGCGCGGCGCGGGATAGCTGCCAGCTCAACACTTTCGAGGATCTCACGCTCGGACGCAGCGGGTG
Source organism: Viridothelium virens (assembly GCA_010094025.1). Taxonomy (NCBI): domain Eukaryota; kingdom Fungi; phylum Ascomycota; class Dothideomycetes; order Trypetheliales; family Trypetheliaceae; genus Viridothelium; species Viridothelium virens. The sequence continues at coordinate 67,773 of ML991805.1, forward strand.
GTATTCACAATGCCAAGAGTGTCGCGACACCGTGCTGCCGGAGAGCAAGCCAGAGCACGTGCGCGAGGTGTTGAGCACGTTGCTCCCGATGCCGCATCTCCGGAAGCTGCGCTTAAGCGTCCCTCTAAATTTCGTCGACAGCCTAGATGTAGCTTTTAACTGCGAGATGGCAAATGGCTTGCCAATGCTGGAGACTCTAAAGCTAGACTTCCGTGAATCGGTGCCGCTGCATCACCTCGCTGCATTTTGTAGCATGCTGCCGAACGTCACGAGGGTGAGCTTGAGAAAAGCAGACTACACGGCGCTAGAGGAGATGCCAAGGGAGGAGTGGGCGTGCCCGCGTGTTCAACGGTTGAAAATTATGGATTGGGACCCTGATGAAGATGGAGAAGGCGCGTCGAGAGAGGCATTGTACCGCAACTTGCAAACCTACTTTCCAAACACCGAGCTGGCCAAGAGAGGTCCTGAATAGATTCATGGACCTAGCTTTAGATTTAGTTAAAATGACTGTCAGGATACATTTCTCTCTTTACTATGACCTACACATAGAGACATGATAAATATAGAATACTATAAAAATAGTAAGTATTCTATTCTGTCTTGACCGGATAGAATTAGACATATTAATCCTACTATCAGTTAACGACATACAATAACATCTATAAATTGCTTTCTACTTTCTCTTTGAGACTGTTCAGAACGAAAAAAATGCCTTATAAATATCTTGTATATTGATAAATTTATTTAAACTTTAAAGTATCAACTATAAGTAATCTTAATTGTAAGCCAGAATTTTACTTTAGTATATTAACTTTTACACAGCAGAGGGCGCGTTTGTTACGGACGAAAAGGGTTAGTATTTTCCTTACAGATCAGTGGTGTTGTCCTTACAGTTTCCCGGTTGGTTTCGATAGGGGTCATGGGGGTGAATGACACCGATACCGATTTCAAGATACGCCACTCCGGATCGGACCGAAATTCTCCGGTCTCCGTGCGATGTCTTGGAACGCTTTGGGAACGCGACTTGACCTCACGAGCCACCTGAACTTTTGCTCAATACGTCGCACGCGTCCTCCCCTGCCCGATAACGGATTTCACATTCTCCACTAACCTGCAAACCCAAGTCTTTATGAGCGCCTCGAGCGGTCAAGAAGCTTCGAACTACCTATTGCCTACCTAGGCATTGCCCCGAAGTCCATTCCCTCCGACGTCTCTTGCGACTGAGCGCGTCACTCTCATCCCTTCTCTAAAAATGCCCGGTCGAAAGAGGAAAATTCAGGATGTCGAAGTTGAGAGTGTACCTCGTGCATCGGCGCCCATCGATGATATCCTTCGAAGGCTCCGTAACATGTGGCAATTTGCTAGTCTAATGCAATACCTATATTTATTCGGAAAGGCTGTCAAAGTCGACGAGGACCTCGATATCGATGTAGGTGTTTCCCGAGATCATCTAGTGCCGCCCTCATGGCGTCCTCTATAGCAGTGGAATCTGACACGTCACTAGGAACTTGAGCGGGAATGCATGAAGCCAACCCCGTCTGAGAGACTATCCGCTCTTGGGCTTGCACTCCTCAAGTTCGTTTCTTCGCACAGAGGCTTGACACCCGAGATCTTTGACGAATACACGCGCCGTCAATATCTAGCTAAAGCCCCGCAGCGTAATCCTTTTGGGGAGGACGAGGTGCCTAATAAGTTTGACGATTTTGACATTTTCACCAAGATTCAAGTCCTACATCAATTATCTACGTGGACATTCACCAACCCTGATCGCATCAGGGAGCGTATGAGCGAGCGTGATTACCAACAAGCATCCTGGGTATGTGTACTTATCAACCGTTGGCGAGAGGCCTCTGACCGATTGTACAGCGAATGGAACCCCAAGGCTGGGATGCTGAGGATCGTGCTTACTTTGTCTTGGATGATGATCGCCTCTACCGCCTGACTGAGGCTCCTCTTCCGCCAACGCCTGCTAAAGGAAAGTCCAAACTCAAATCCAAACCAAAGCATACGAAAGCTACGAGGTCAAACAAGCGGAGAAAGATTTCACGTACAGTCGTTGATACGGAGGACGAGGATGATGAAATGATAACTGCGCCTGAACCTGAACCCGAGCCTGAGCCGGAAGAAGATGGGTTTGGAGGTCAGAAGTGGGAGTGTATTGCCATCACCCTTCAAGACTACCAACAATTCCTGGAAGACTTCCGCCGCAGTCGTCATCCCGCCGAACGCCACCTTCACAAAGTTCTGTCGACCAAAGTGCTCCCCGTTATACAACAAAGGGCTGAGGCACAAGCGCGCAAGGCCGCTAAGAAGCAAAGGGAGCTGGAAAATCTGCAGAAGATGGTGACTGCGAAGCGCTCGAGTAGACTCGCTGACAAATATGAGAAACAAAAACAGGAGGAAGATGCGGCTGCGGCAGAACGCAGACATCAGGCGGATCTTGCCATGGCCAGAAAGGAACAGGAAAGGCAGCAAAAGATGGAAGCTGTAAGTGCTACGTGGATGGAGGCCAGCCTCTTTAGCTGAATTTCCCTAGGCACGCGAGTCTCGAATGATGACACGCGAACAGCGACTCAAAGAGCGTGAAGTTAAGCGCATTCTTGAGGAAGAGGAGTTGACGAAGCTTGAAGAAGATAGCAAGAAAATCGAGACTGGCGATTCCCGCATTTCGGAACGACATCTCAAAGCAGAGATGGAGAGGCGCCAGAAAGAGCTTGAAAAGCTGTCACAGGAGGACGATTGGGTGTTTGACTGCGCTGTCTGCGGGATGCATGGAGAGAACCTGGTACGTTGGCACATCCAATCCGGTAACTCGAGACTCATGGTAGATAGGATGATGGATCACATAGCATTGCTTGCGAGAGTTGCAATGTTTGGCAGCATAGCAAGTGTCACGGTATCGCAGTCGAGGAGGCTGAGCGAGACGACTTTCATTTCATTTGCACGGCCTGCAAGCGTCATGACGAGCAAGCAAAAAGACCAAAGACTCCGTCTCTCAAGATTCGCTTGTCATCATCTCCAAGGACCGAGAAGACCTCCAAACCAGCCGACATGATTGGAGATACTGCTAACAACGTTGAGATGGATCGACCCGTCATCTCGAGGGAGCTTGAAAGTGTGCAAATATCACCGCCACAAAAGCCTCAACGCCACTTCAACCACGCAGGCACGCCGGCTAGTGTTCGGAGTGGCCCTAGTCTATCTCCGCAAGGGCAAGGGGCAGCACCTCCCGGCATGTATCGACCAAATGGTAATCCCAACCTTCATCAGTCCGCATGGAACGGCCACCCACCGGATTCTCCTGCAAGGCTTGCATCCTCTACTCAAGCCCTCGGACTTGCGATCACTAATGGCATATCAACAGGCTCACCACCCCCAGCTCGCATGACTAATGGCTTCGTTAATGGTACTGATCATGAGGTGGGCCCCAATACTCCTGTGAAGCACATGGCAAATGGCACCAAGGCAGACACGTCTTCGTCTGGCGTAGCTCCATCAGGAAACGATCCTTTCCATACCTCTTTTGGACAACAGCGATCCCCTTCCAACTATTCTGGCATGAATGCACCATCGCCTATTAAGCAACAATCGTCGCATTCTCCCCATCAAACAACAAATTTTTATAATTCAAGCCCTTTTTCAGGGCCGTCAAATCCTTCCACCTCCTTTCCGCCAGTATCACAACAACCGGCAAGATTAAACCAGTCTCCCACAAAGCAGAGTACATCTCCACCGCAGCCTGCATACTCTCCTCCACAGCACTTCCAACAAGAAAATGCTAGAAGCATCTTTCCTCCAAGTATCCCACCTCCAGCAAAACAGGAAAACGTCCGACCACTCTCAAGTCATACTCCATTGAACTCTCAAGGGATTCCCCCTGCACCGGCATTATCTCCAAGCGCGCACCCGCAGATTTTGGATCCGCCAACCAAAAAGTCCCCAGAACAGCTGTCGCAGGGTACTAATTTTGGTTGAGAATAGTGAGCGAGGAGTCGCTCAAGTTTATGAGTACCAAGATCTTTGTTGCATAGCATTGGATGAATTGCACTTAGAGGTATGCGTCAGGGACTATGCTTAATGGCAGGGGTCGATGCGGCGATTGTTAGACCTCACTTCATTCATAGATTGCGAATACTGCAAGATGTATTCTGCAGCCAATTTCAATTTTCAGACAATGCTTAAGAGATTCCAAGGCCCCTCGTTCTCATGTACTTCTACCTAGACTTGATGATGGGTCAATTGAGGCTAAATTGCCCAAGTTCCAGATGGCTCCGCCAACAACCGGTTGTCTTTTCCGATTCAAGATCTTGATGAATTTGGGTTCGAGGCTAAATCTTTACAGTCATCTTCTACAAAGTATCCATGTTCCCATTTTCTCCGGATTATAAGTGCAACAGATGGCGCAAATGCTCTTGATGACTGCTCAAATTAATTCCGAGATTCATCTTCCTTCTGCAATCGATCGAGATGCTTTACACCATCGTCTCCTTCCTCTATCTTAGCTTACGAGTTATTGCTCAGCCTGCAACACTTTATGGTACATCAATCTCTATCCCTACCCACCAGATCTTGGCTCATATTTCCACGGTAATGTCGAGGCACAAGCTGGACCGGACCTACAAACTAGCCCTCCGGAGCAATATGTGCTCTAGAGCACCAATATTATGCAGAAAGCGTCATCTCCTGCCCAGCTGGCTAGTCCTGCAGCGGTGCAACGGCCACTTCCATTCCTAGCGCTTCCGCGACGACCTTGAGCGCGGGCATCGCTGCCACAGGTACAGCATGCATCATGACTCCCTCCATGGACTGCTGCAAGCCGCCATGCGCCTGGCCCCGTAAAGCCAACGTCTCAAATCCGGTCCGATTCTGCGATATTGACGACGCATCAGTTGCGGACTACCATGCGCAGTCCGCGTGCGACAGTGGCACGACGTATATGTACAGCTCGCAGACCCCCTGGACTGTCAATGATACCTTCGCGTATGGTTCCGCCTCGGTTGTCCTGTCGGGCGGGACTGGACGAAGCGGAGTCTTGCTGTAGCCGCTGTCAGCTCATTGTTACGAGCACGGCCACCGCCAGGGAGACGATGATTGTTCAGGTCATTAACACAGGTCTATCATCTTTCCCTCTTTCGTCTACAGCTTCATCTGGAGCTCCAGTTTCCCTCTCCGCTCTCCCTCTGTCCACCAGTTCCTCTCCTAACTTAACTTCGTTTCTTTTTCATCAGGCAGCGTAGCGGGCAACCCATCCCGCCTTGCCAGTCCCGCCAGCGGCGTCAGCCAGTCCTACGCCTGTACGCAAAACTGAAATGCTCCCGCCCAAGGCTGGGGCTCATAGCACAGCGGCGTGACGGTTGTCGCAGTGCCCTTTGCTATCAACGACGCTGCGGGCTGGCTGCGGCTCCCGGTTCGATCGAGTGGAGGGCGCGGACAAATTAAATATGATTCTTGCGCCGATAAATCAAGATTTATATTTTCGCTGTAAAACATGTCAAAGAAATGCTTCTATATTTTTCGATTAGTGTCAGATGAATCACTTGAACGCTAATAGAGACGTTGTCACAATAAGTCTAGTTTGAGGAACGGGGAATACTATCACTGAGATATCTTCCCGATCTCATAGCTCTTACTTTATAGTAATAAACGCTTTGCAGACCTCGCCTTAAATGATAGGTTGCTCGAAGACTTACTGCTTAAACCAGAAAAGACTGGTTTGCTGAACCTCACACGTCTACATGGTTTGTCGCTACTCTGCCGTGGTGTTTTCGTTGTCACTGAGCGATTTAGCGCGGCCGATGAAGAGCAAGCCCTTAGGACCACTGCTGGAGGCCGCTGTCCATCAGCTTATTGTTAAGGGCGCATGATAAGTAACAGATAGCAGCGTCCTGGCCAAGCTTCGAGTCCATCCCATTGAACTCATGGACCCGGGCCAGGACGGTCTCATCAGATCATATTTGATCTGCTCTGTGTAGACGTGTATTGGAGCAAGACTTGATATTCAGGGATGAAGCGAAGACACCCAGAGATGTGATCTTTGCCCCTGATTTACTGTCAAGTATATCCTTGCTGTTCTAAACTTAGAGCCCCTCACATTCTTCTCTTTCCCTTCCGTTTCGACGCTTCCTCATTTTTGAAGGGCCACCCGCTCGTCCGTTTATCTGCGCCCGTTCTTTGGCTAATCCTTCCCTCCTCACTCCCAAAGAGCAGGCACCAGACCGCTGTGAATGCAAGCACAGTGCTACCAGTCGCACCAACGGCATAGCTGGTTACATATGTACTCGAGTACGTAGCGTACGAGTGGAACGCTGCAAGAGAATGATAGCATAACGTGACGATGAGCGTCGCAACCGCATACGGAGCTTTAGGATCGGAAGGATCAGCTAGGTTAGAGGACGTAGACGATGTTATAGGTATAGCTCCGTTGAGGACGAGTGTCAGAGCTGCCAATGCTATTTGGGACATCCCTAAGCAGCGGCCGAAGTAGCTTTCAAGCGCTAGGTGATTGTGCACGTTAGTGAGGCTGCAGGAAGAAGGATAATCAGGCTGGAGAAATGCTATACCAGTCACCTCTCGCATTGCTGACGAGCTCATGCTCATAACGACATTAGGAGTAATGACTAAGGGAACCCCTTGAAGAGCGAGCCAGCCGGCACTGCCGTACGTGTAAGCGTGAAAGACCTGGCAAAATCAGCGCTTGAGCCTTCAAGATCCAGTTGATAGAGGCATTATGCTCGTACATCCATGGTCAGCGTTTGGGAAGGACGCGAGTTTCAAATGTCGGAAACCTTGGCTCCGCTAGGAAGTTATTACGTCGACATGAGGTGGCAATGTTGCGGCCGTTGGCGGATCGTCAAGGTCCGACCCATTTTCTAATTGCGGAGTGTGGGGTATGGGATTTATAGTACCGCAGTAGTTGCGAAGGGTTTAACCATTGTCCTCAAATATTTAGCGCCGTGGTTTGCTGTTTAATCAGCTCTGAGATCATAAAGTGTGCAACTGTATCAATATATTGATATACGCCCAAGCTACTTACTAGCAAACGATATGGAGTTGTTTGGCGTTCGGGACAATGCTGGTTCGCGATGTGACAGTCCATTTGCTACGAGAAAGCATCAAAAACAACCACTTAATTTCAACATCGTTTGCGTGGAAAGCTCGTTTGAACTTCCAATATATTGCAAGCAAGTGGTACAAACGCTTGCGCTGTGATAAAATTGTTAGAGGTTTGCTCTTGGGCTGAGTAGATTTGCTAAGATATAAATTATCTAACTGATCTATTTTTTGGCCTCGTTCAAGCTGATTTGCGCAAGCCAACCGGATTCATACAGGAGCTGAACAGCCAAAAGACGAGGCTGCGGACGACTTGTATGCTGCCGCAATTGAAAGACCAGATCCGTAGATCCCCAGACCGGCTGTAGCCAGAGACGTAATAGATAGTAAGAAATTGACCCATTTAAAGATCTGCAAGAAGGATGGTTTCGGAGTCTCACCGAGCAAGCCTCGCTTCCATCTGTTCCAGGAGCTCCACGAATCTTTTCTTTTGGCCGAAGATGGGCGATACGGTTCATCTGCTGATGCAGCGTCCAGCTGAACCAGATACAGAAAAGTAAAGCCTGTTGGGAAAGCATACGTGAATTGCATGTTTGTCACAGCGCCAACCATACCGCTCAAGGTCTGAACTTGTGGGATGGCAGCGCCGATAACAAAGCCCACCCACCAGAACACAGCAACAGTAACAGACCAGCATAGGCGACCTCGACCCGTGAGAAGTGGTGGGCCTTTCAGAAATCGTTCGATCACGTTGACATAAAATATTTTAAGGCCGATATTTCCATACAGACCCCCGGCAATGATGGTAGAGATCAAGCTCAGTACATTGCCGACTGTCTGCCATGAGTAGCGGCTGACACCCTGATATGCGACAGCGAGGGTGTATTGACCTTGAAACGAATAAACAAAGAGCCCGTAGAACACATAGATGGTAAATATAAATGCTTGAGCGATGGAAAAAGCCTTGAGGAAATCCATGGGTCGCCGCATTTCTGCAATGATCTGAGGGAAGATCGTGGCACCACCATAAGCGTAGACTATATTCATCACACCGTTGATCCTTTCATAAAAGGGATACGTAGCGAAGGCTTGCTTTGACACGGGTCCCGCAGCAACGCCATAGGCTGCCTTGGCTGAGGCGTAATTGGGTGCCGAATGCGCGATGAAGCCAACAGAGAGCAGGATGACAAGGAGGTTGAGCCAAATTGCAGAACTTGCAAGCCAGCTATATCGTTTGAGTGTCCGTATCTGATTGAGCATGCAGCCCACGAGAATCCAGATAACGATAGAAACGACAAAGCAAAGTCGGCCCTTTGAGAGTTGGTACAACGATTGAGCAGAGCTTAGTGACGTAGTGGCTACGTTAACAATCCTGCTCGACCTTATTAGCAGAAACATCACAGAAGCGATTCGCGAAATTGCATACATGTGGATGAAAACCAGCCAAGTGACCAGAAGCCGCATAGCTTTGCCTGCGACTCGTTCCGTAATGTCGCTGTAGCTCTTGACGGGAAAGCGATCACTATCTAGTTTCACATAGAGCCACCAGAGCAGAGCACCACAGTAAAATGCAACAGCCCCCATGAACACGAATAGAAGGGTTCCGGGGACGTAGCCATTCTGGCGGAAGGCATAGGGAGCATTGAAAGGCCCCAGGATATCGGTGGTACAGAGCCACAAAGCTCCGTACCACGTCGACTGCCGCAATGCTCGCCAAGCGTTCACCTTGTCGACCTCATCTTGCGTGAGGCCTTCAGTCTGCTCATTACTTACAGATTCTTGTGTAGCTTCATGCGGCAAGCGTCCAGCGAAGATTCGCTGTAGCCTTTGAGCCCACCCAAGCGATCTGCTGGGAAATTAGCGACGCTACTTCAATCTCGAGGCGTGAAAAATCTTGTGCGACTGGCGAACAGAGGGGTAGGAACGTTGAAAAGAAAGATGATCAGTGCAATTGCAGAGGCTGTACTGGAAATATCTGAGGCTGGCAGGAAATAAGATAAGGAGAAGGTTCAGAAGTACGTCTTTCCAGTGTTAAACTCATCTTCGATTCTTTGTGCCTCTGCATAGTACACATAGTCTTCGAACGTAGGGTGTCTGCCACTCCTTGAATTTCGTAACTGGACGTCGGGGAAGCCTGATTCTACTCTAGCAGTCTGCTCTTGTAAAGCCAGAACATCTGGGGCCAGCTGCCAATGTTCAGTTGTGCCCTAATACACCAATCATATCAGGCTCACAGTCGATACGTCCTTCTCAGCAGCCATTACGATGCTCCTAGCTCACCGGCGGCTGAGGATGCGTTGGAATTTTGTTTTTTTTCTTGATGAGGTGGAACATCGACTGCGTGAACTTCCGCGACATGTTCATATAGATAGTAATGTACTCCGTAATAAGTGTATAATTGGACCGAGCACTGGGACAACCCAGTGCCCAAGTGCCATTCACGGGAGGGAAAATGGGTAGATTTCCTGGATTAGGAAGGTACAAGGCAAAGTCCGAGGATGTCGCCATCCGGGCTAAAAATGAAAGATAGAGATCTAACAGTGCATTGCATCACAGCTTGCAAAATCGCTGATCGAACAAGAGTGATGTGTTTTGACAAGCACGCTCCAGAGAATGACGGCGTACGTAATACGATACTGGATGGTGCCCTTCAGCAGTCTCATTGGATGCAACAACATCTTCAAGGGTCAGTAGTCTAATGCTCCCCCAAACGCATTAAGTCAATGCTTGATTGGACATTAGGAATTTTGTCCATAGAGCAATGAACAGCATTTGCATATACTCTGCACAGCAAACTGTATGTCTCAGTGATTCCGTGCAAGATACTGGTTATGGTATCTGAGTTCGCAAGACGCCTTGCCATGATAGATCTTGATACAATTCTTTTCTGAGGGGGATCAGCCGCTTTCATCCTGTCACATCGTCAGATAGCTGAATCTAAATGGAAGGGATCGAGAAAGTAGACCGGAGATGGACTGATGGTGTAGAGAGAAGTGTGCTCCGTTAGGTAAGGTAAGGTAGGAATAGGTGCCCACCCAGCCGTGCCAGCCCCCAGCTACCGGGGCACCGAGGACTGACTAATGGACACTTCACTTGTGCCCCATGCTTTCTAGCCTCTTCACCTCCCGTCTTCTACATGCGTCAGACACAAGCACCCCGAAGGCATGAGGATCCTGATAGTGCAATCACTACGTGCCTAGGAGTACTTCTGCTCCAAACCCAAACTGCGCGTAGGTCTGCGGAAATTCAAGTTTAATCATAGTAAATGTGGAGCATTTGCTTCGAGCCTGGAATTTAACGACCAGTGACGGCGCTTCGATCGTAGTACTACAAAATATCCATGCCTCTCATCGCGTTGTATAGATCCTCTATGCCGTTCACATCCAACTCCGTGATAAAAACGCCTCGCTATGCATCCTTGCCCTTAGATATTGAATATGGTATATGTCCTTCTCAGCGATTTAGATTTGCCGCTGCAACATATCTGGCAAAACTCATGTCGTCTCCTTCTTGGTTGCCTCTACCTTCGTGAAGTGCTCTCTCGTATCTTGCCTTCAATCCTTCATCATCGTCGTCTTCGTCATCCACAATCTCGTCATCGACATCCTCGTCAGCGCCCATCATACGATCTTCATCGTCTTCTTCATCCTCCACGTCACTGACGGTCTCAGGCTCGTACTTCTTCCGAGTTCCTGCGGCCTTTTGCTTATTTCCACCAACATCCATATCCTTCATGAGCCTTCCCAACTCCTTCTCCCTTCTCTCTTCCTTGGCCTGTTCCCGTTCTTTCCACCTCTTCTCCAGCTCAGGCCGGTAGTCCTTCTCAAACTCTTCTCGCTTTTCCTCCACCACCTCAAAGAACTCTTTTATGCCATCTCCTGTCATCGCACTAACACCGCAGACCTTCAGATGGCGGTAGAATTCTTCTAACACCAGACTCATACTATTCAGAAGACTGCCCATATATCCACTGCCGCCGCCATAGGCAGTGCTCGTCTCCCCACCTTCAGCGCCACCAAAGCTGCCGCTCTCTTGCTCCTGCTGCAGCGCTGCCTGAAAAGCCTCGAAGTCCGTCATCCACTTCTCCGCCCAGCTCCAGTCACCATCTTTGCAGGCATCAGTCTTGTTGAAGACCAGTATAAGTGGTAACTTTGTCTTGTAGAGTATCGAGATCGCATAGAGCATATTGGACATGAACGTGGATGTAGAGGAGGACCGAGGAGTGTCGACGATGTAGGCGATCACGGTAGGGAAGGTGGATGCAAGGGACGAGAGAAGAATATCGCCAGAGGCCGACCAAACGAAAACTTCTATTTGGCCTGGCGTGTCGATAAGGATGCGGGAAATGGGTTTCGTATTCGAAGGCGAGCTCGATGATGCTGGGGTGGCAGCGGACGACGACGAGTATGCTGACGTGGCCGTGAAACTGGTTGGAGGTGGTCCGTCTGGAAATGCGCGCTTTTCTAATAGACTAAGAATTTGGTCGATCTTGGTTGTGAAAAGGTTCAGAGACGTGAGAATGCCACCGTTAGGTCCCAGATTATATTGTTTCATGACTTCCTTGTAATTGACACTATCTCGTATATCGATGTTACTGTCGAATGGCACACTACGAACAGCCGGGTCCAGGTTCATCACGTATGGTGGATCCTTCTGGCCATATAGGTAGGAGTTTATTCTTTGCATGAATGTAGTCTTTCCTGACCCGGCCATGCCGACGCAGACAATAGCGACTGGTGGCTTAGACATTTTTGCGGTTTGCCACCGTCGTTAAGACTTATGAGGGAGGAAGTTCGTGTCGCAGTCGCGTAAGGAGGGGAGCTGGGGTCAAAATTCGGAGAGAGTGATGCCAGAAAAGTTCCGGCTCCCACTAATCCGATCTCCGTCAAAATCCTTCAACAACTTTAGACCTTTTTGCGCCGCCTGAAAGATCCTTGGCAATGGCGCTTGAAGATTTTGAGAAAGAGCTGGCGGAGAGTAAGACCAAGCATTCTCATCGTAAAAGAGAGCGCAGCAGAAGCCGTGACCGCGAACGTCACCATCACCACCACCGATCCTCAAAGAACCACCTCTCAAAGCGGGACCATGAGGACAGTCCGAGACATCGAAGTAAAAGATCACGGCGGCATGACGCGTCTCATGACAATGATGCACACGAACATCTACCAAAGCGTAGGCACAAGGAATCACCCCCGTCTGGCGATCTTGCGGAAGAGGATGAAGAGGACGAATGGGTTGAGAAGGAAGCAATGAATGCTCCGCCCACTGATCAGACTTTTGACGCTGAGATAAGTGAGGCACAAGCATCAAATAGTAAGCGCGATTCGTGGATGGAAGCGCCGTCCACATTAGATATCGATTACGTCCAGCGGCGCAAAGAGGAACCCAAACCTTCAAGAGTACACGCATCTAAGAATGATTACGAGCTAAAAATCCATAAGAATGAATTGAACCATCACTTGAAGGATCTCCATGACGGCAAAACAGTTGACGAGCTTGAGAACGAACCGGCACAGCATGAAGTTAACTATGTATTCGGCGACGCTGGCTCACAATGGCGGATGATGAAGCTCAAGGCTGTCTACAGGCAGGCTAAAGAGTCCGGAAGGCCCATCGAGGAAATCGCTGAGGAGAGGTTTGGTGATATCAGGAGCTTCGACGATGCTCGGGAAGAGGAGATCGAGCTGGACAGACGCAAAATGTATGGCAACGACTACGTGGGGAAGAACAAGCCGAGTGGGGAATTGTTTGAAGAACGGAAGATAAAGAATGGCTTCACGAGAGACTCAAAACATATCGATCACGAGGAAGCAGAGCCTAATCTACCACAGGGAGAGATTATGGAAGAGCAAGGGCCCCTTGCTAAGACAGTTGTGCTAGACCAAACTGCCCTCAATAAGCTAAAAGCGCAGATGATGAAAGCCAAATTGAAATGTGCATCTAATGCAGCGGAATTAGAGGCGGAGTACAATAACGCCATGTCGAGCGCAGCGAATCGAAAAGAACCGGAGGTCGTTGTACTAGGTGCAATGGAGAGCCGGATGTTAGCCGGGGGACGGAAAGGGGAGGTCAAAGCAGTCGACACGAAACGCGGACGAGAGAGAGGCCTTGTTGAAGAGAATGAAGACATGAGCATTGAGGATATGGTTCGGCAAGAGAAACGAACAAGAGGCACGGCTGGAGGTGAAGGCAGAGTCTTTGCTGAACGGATTGCTAAGGATGGCAAATTCGACAACGATCTTGACTATATCGATGACAACGCCAGCAAACTCGCCAAGCGTGTCCAGAGGTCCGAGATTAACCTTCGGAATACAGCGATCTCGGATTTTCAAAAGATAACCCGCATCCTCGATACTTGCCCCCTTTGCCATCATGAAGATACAGATAAGCCGCCTGTGGCGCCAATATTGTCTCTAGCTACTCGAGTCTACCTTACCCTCCCGACGGAGCCGGAGATCAACGAGGAAGGCGGCGGCGCTTGCATCATTCCCATCCAGCATCGTTTCAATCTTCTAGAATGTGACGATGATGAATGGGAAGAGATTCGGAACTTCATGAAGTGTCTCACGCGCATGTATCATGATCAAGGACGAGACGTCGTCTTCTACGAAAATGCTGCACATCAGCAACGAAAAAGGCACGCAAGCTTGGAAGTTGTACCAATTCCTTTCAGCCTCGGTGAGACCGCACCGGCTTTCTTCAAGGAGGCCATTCTCAGTGCAGACGAGGAGTGGACCCAGCACAAGAAAATCATTGATACCCTGGCCAAATCGAGAGAGGGGCAGGGGAAGCTTGCCTTCCGGCGTTCTATAGCGAAAGAGATGCCTTACTTCCACGTCTGGTTTGAGCTAGATGGAGGTCTAGGACATATCGTGGAAGACCAGAACAGGTGGCCAAAGGGTGACTTGTTTGCAAGAGAGATTCTAGGGGGCATGCTTGATGCTCCTCCAGATGTCATAAAGAAGCAGGGAAGATGGCATAGGGATGATCCGAGAACAGATGGCTTCAAGAAGCTATGGAGAAAATTCGACTGGACGAGAGTTTTGACTGATGGATAAAACTTTCCTTCAAAAGAGACAAGTAATTTTATATTGTATGAGAGTAGCAATATGTCTTCAGAGCAGGCCGTATATGCGTATCCATGGTCTACCTATCTTGATGATAGCTGTTAGCGGACTCAACACCATCGAGTACATAGCACTGTCCCATCACAAACGAGCTCTCATCCCCTGATAAAATCGCGAAAATCTAGCTACCTCCTTATTAGATACGTCTCTTCTCCCTTACGCGCTTGGGTTCCGTTAGTCCTTCCTCGACCCCCGATCAACCAGCTTCAACATCGGCATCTGTGCCATTCCCCGACTTAACGTCTTCGCTCAGATACCTTTGCCGCCCTTCTCCTTTGCCGATGTCTCCACCGCTCCAACCATAGCATGCTTCGACGCCAAATAGACTGAGCCCTGCGCAGCCACCACATTCCCTGTCGTGCTCGCCCAGTTGATAATGGGTTCGCCTGCAGTATCATTCCGCCTGTTCTTGAGGCAGTTCAGCTACATAAGTATACATTCCAGCAGCCCTTTCAGGCCGACACCAATACCTCGTCGAAGCTCTTGTTGGAGAGGTCCAGTCTGAGTCCAGCGCCGCTTCATCTGTTAGGCCGAGAGATTCAGCAGTAATGGCGGCGCTATTAAGGGGCCGCTTAAAAGGTAGTGCGGTTTTCTTGGCTATAACTTGACTACGGGACGAGCTTTAGATGAAGCTGGTCAGAATATGTGTGCTTCAAGCTTCGAGGGCTGTCTCAACAAATTGAAGGGGTTCCGCTTGGATGTCACAGGCCAAGGCGAGGGCGCCTCGCGAGGCAAGGAGGCAAGGAGGCAGGTAGTGGTGAGATCAACCCCAAAAGCTGCATCAGCGACGACGAAGAACTTATTTTTAACGGGAAAGACATTTGGTGTATGTATGCAAAGAAAGTCGTGATCAGAAATCTAAATTCTGGGAGTAGCTCTTCACCATGCCAAGCGACTAGAAAATAGCTGAACTCGATGGAAGACCCAAGAGACTTGAAATCGACTTAACCAACTTTCAATATGTGTATACCTATTCTGACTCCACATGTCCAACTTCTTGCCCATATATATCTTCAATACCAAGTTCAAATAGGCATTGTAAGGGGCACTGGAATACACATTATAAGAAACTGGATCCCTGATCCGTTTGGGAGAATCCTAAGTTCCGAATAAGCGATACAGATATGGAGATTCAATTGGACGAATGCATCTTGAGTCTGCACGCAATGCTCCCTATGGAGTTGACTCGTTCGCGTGAGCTCCATGCCTGCACTCTCAACGGCTTGTAGATATCGTACAACATGCCTATCCATTAGATTTCGAACTTGAATATCAAATTCTCTTTTCGTGAATTTATCCTAGCATTGACATTGCTAAGTGTTAAAAAGTGAACTCACCTACCTTCACCCACATCTAGCGTCTCACAAAGACCTTCCTTAATACAGGACTGACATTTCTCACTTATAAGACGGAGTTAATACGGCTCGTCGCGTGAAAGACCGTTTCGGGTGCACTTCCTCCATCTTCCCATAACACCCTCACTTCGCCTTGATCTGGGGGTTCCTCTGTCGATACTTTGAGGCTGCATGATATTCATCCCTCCAGGCCCCAGTCCTCAAAGTCCTGCCAAGATGTCAGGGCAGAGCTTCGCTACCATGCCAGGAAAAAAAGACTCTCCATCAGCAACACTGGATTGGGTCAAGCAAGTTGCGGGAAAGTCGACGAAGGTCCGGGCTGAGACCACAGCGCTGGACACATTCTGGGAGGCGCTTCGTCAGGATGTACTTGTGCGAAGCATTAGAGCTAAGATTCCTGGAAGCTATACACGCATCCTCCAAACTAAGTCGCTTGGCGAATTTATTAAGATTCTGGAAACGGGGGGAAGTTCTCTATTCGTCGAAGAGAAAGAATTTGAGAAATACGGATTTATGATATGGAAATGCTTTCAGGAGGCTTTCAAACCAGCGGTCCAGCTCTTTGAAGGTTACCCTCTGGCGTGCCCTGATTTCTGCAAAGGATACCTGCTTTCCGCATTGCCAACGCAAGTAAAGAAAAAAATCATTGGATACCTAGTGCCCACATCTGAGATTTTTGGTTTGGTGGTCACCGATTGCTTGGTTACTACTAACCTTAGGGCACATCAAACGTCGTACAATCTTCAAGACCGGGTTGGAAGACTTTTCACTAGGACTTACGGGGTCTCAAGACGCGGATCACCACCGTGGAAGCTCCCCTCAGTGCTGGCTCCCTTTCTGAAATCCAGAGCGTTCTGCCGCTACGTACAAGAGCTGGTATATGCAGGCGGTATAGATTTTCGTGGTAGCCCGGAGAGCGTATCTGCGTTCATGCACGACCGTATGAACAAGCTGGATCTGATGACAAAAATCCGACTGAGCTACCGATTCGAAGATACGGCGCCCACGAAGGATCCGAGAACCACTCTGGGAACGTCTGGAGCTTGGCGCAAATTGTCGAATATGCTCGTACATGATTGCATAGGGCTTAAGGATGTCAAGATCCTTGTTAACAAGGACTTCTGGAATAAGATTGCGTGGGAAAGACACGGTGCGGATCATTACGCTACAGTATCAGAGCTCATACGCCTTCCGAGAGCATCTTCGAAGGAGACTGGGCTTCCGCCAGACATAGAATATGACCGTCCATGCGGGTTCTTGGAGAGGGTCGGCAGGCTGAGCAACGAACAAATTCACCTTGAGGTTGAGATTCAAGGAGCCGACACCAAGGAGAAGAAGAACTTTCAAAAAGCTGTGGATGTGCGGTTGTACCACTGTACGGGGGTGCGAAAGCCACTCGCTGAAGAGAAGAAGCGTTGCTGATGCTCCACGAAATCTCTTTGGAAATCCTGCGCCTGGTACCCACCTGAAGCCGACTAGGTAGCTGCGAACGGCTCTGCAGTCATCTTGAAGGTTCCAGGGATTGAAGGAATGGTTTCCTGGAAGGGGCTGAGCCTGACCCGATTTTCAGAAATCGATTCTCGACGGCAGTATTGGATGAGAGGTAAAGGGGGAAACTGGTTTGAAGACGGGCTCGAAAGATCGGCGTGCTCCTGTGGCATTATTTCAGAGAACCTGCAATGCACATGGCCTTGCATCGAGACCAATCTAGCATATGAGCTCCAGGCTTTTCCAAATGAAATTATTCCTTTAATGGATGTTGCCGTAAAGGATGTAATGGAAGAGCTTACATCAGAGAGCTCATATAGAGATAGAGATGAAACTTGATTGGTAGCCTGCAACCGCCTGCAATTTTCATCAAATATTGCGAGGTGTTTTGCTTTCAACATTGAAATGCCACAGATTGCCCAAACTAGATAGCAATGTCTAGAAGGATTATGGGCGAAAATACAACTCAAAGTATTTGATGATCAGCTTCATCGTTCTATTCCTTCGCCCAAGCCTTGCATGTGTCTTTTGGTAGTGTCCTCGAGCAATTATACATACGAATCGCAGAAGACGTAGAGAATCGGTACACTCGGTAGGAATTGGGGCCGAGAGAAGGTGCAGGCATCGTTGCTCATCATGAGAGTAGGTGAAGAGGCTGAAAGCATTCACGGCCGCCGGCGGCAACTTTCGCTTCCGCACAGAAATCTTGACGAAGATCAGCATAATTTCAACTAGGTCCTCACCATCCTTCCGTACACGACGTGATCCCAAAGCCACTATTTTAAATATGGCGGACTCATTGTAAGTTTCGGATCTGGGTCTGAAGTATTGTGCAACTAACCCACGGAAGGCGAGATGCGTCTCTTCGCGAAGTTCAGATTGAGGCACTGGTAAGACTATGTTCATGTCGCGACCCTGGAATTGATATTGACAGTTCGATAGGTGGTCATGAAAATAATTAAACATGCATCCCAAGCTTTTCCAACCACCATCACAGGCTCTATAGTAGGCATGGATAACGGCGACAAACTCGAAATCACCAACTCGTTCCCCTTCCCTAGCATAGAGCTTCCCGCAGACTCGCATCAAGACTCGTCCAGCCTCTCGGCAGCAGCACCACGCGCAAAAGCGAATACTTCATATCAGACAGAGATGATAAAATTTTTACGGGAAGTCAATGTCGATGCGAACAATGTTGGTTGGTATACCAGTACAAACATGGGGAATTTCGTGAACGCAAATACAATTGAGAACCAATTCTTCTACCAGAAAGAGATGAATGAGCGGACGGTTGCTCTAGTACACGATGTGAGCAGGAGCTCGCAGGGCAGTTTGAGCATACGAGCTTATCGACTATCTCCCATGTTCATGTCGGCCTATCGTGAAGGCAAATTCACAACGGACAGGTCGGCTATGTCTTGCTTATCTCAGTAGCACACTGTACTGACACATCAAGCAGCTTACAAAAAAGTGGTCTCCGATATCAAGATATCCTTGTTGAACTACCAACGACCATCCACAACTCTCATCTGCTTACTAGTCTCCTCCATCAAATTCCGTCAAATCCACCTAATGAACCCCTGGACTTTCCGCCAAATCTTGCCGCTCTCTCCCATGATCCTCAGGTTTCCTCTAACCCCATGTGTCCAAACTTCGATTCTCTAGATCTCTCCATCGATCCTTACCTGGAAAAGACCTGCGATCTCTTGCTCGACAGTATAGAGAACCACCACACCGAGCTAAACAATCATCAATATTACCAGCGGTCATTAGGACGTGAGCAAGCAAAGATCACGGCATGGCAGCAGAAGCGGAAAGCAGAAAATGCGGCACGTGCAGCTGCCAAGCAGCCATTATTACCTGAGGACGAATGGCAAAGACTTTTCAAGTTACCTCAGGAACCGAGTCGGCTAGAGATTCTCCTCAATTCAAGGCAGGTAGAACAGTATGCTAGACAAGTGGACGGATTTACAGCCGGCGTAAATAGCAAGATGTTTGCCGTGAAAAATAGCCTGTTGCCTGGCGAAGGTGTTTGAACGGATGTGCTGGGGTGAGTAAGCGGCTAGATCCTGGAAGCATGGTACTGCGGCGTTTGGGGCATTAACGATCCAAGGTCGGTGGGCTTTACCCATTTGCAACGAAAATCAAGGCTCCACGTCTGAAGTTTTTTCTGAGGAGCAGTTGTGCGGGCTGCCTAGACAGACCTTCATGTCGGTTACGTTAGTCTACAGAATATGACGGGGAATGACTGAAACAGCGATGAAGTTGAGTGACTCGCTTATTTTATAATCTTCACGATCAAAGAACCATTGGAAGTTAAGGCTGCCATTTTGCACTGAGAATAGGCGGTATTTGACGCAATAACGCGTAAATCGTCGCGGAATTCCCCTACAACGGGAATATATCGCGATCATCACGTGATCTACGCTCGTCCGAGACGCAGTCGATCCTCCATCCAAACGCGAGGTTAAAGAGGCAAGAGATTCCGCCCGTCGGCGTTTAACGCGCCTCATGAACGTTTCCCCGGGGTCTACGTTACCGCAGCAGCTGCCGTTACCGCCTCTGCTTCGACAGCAGACATCGCAATCATATCAAGACGTCCATAGCAATGACAATCGCAGCTTGGGTCAATATGGATCAAGTCCTACAGGATTTGATGGCTCAAGTCCAGCAGAACCACCAGGACGCTACCAAAATGACTTCGTCATCCAGAGCCAGTCGCTCCAAGCGATTGACCCTTTCAACCCGTCTCTACCGCCACTGAATACTTTCGGGGGTACGAACCATCAGCTATTACCACCACACATCTCAGAATTCTCATTTGCGCCCACACCGCAGAACGGCCAGCAATTCGATGTTGCACCTCCAGGTCGACCGCTTCTAAGCCAGTCAATTCACGAATTTCCCAGTAGTGATCCTTTCAGTGGCCTCCAGGGTGACACGGCTTTGCTAGATGACCCTCCCGTTAAGAATGATTCACATTTGGAAGGATTGAAGCTCATTCCTCATCCGCGGGAACTGAACGCTTGGCGGGAGAAGCTGTTCCATATTGAAGAGCCTATCACGCTGACTGAAGAAGAGTGCGTTAAATTGTATCGGTTCATTGTTTGCAAGCTAACACAGCTTTCACCCCGAATCAGATTCCAGACTTACTGGCCTCATGTCGATAATGTATATTCCCACCGCTCAACCCAAAAGTACAAGCGAAAGCCTTTCATATCACATTATTGGGACTGCCGGTTGAAAGGTAGACCCCCTGGAACACCGAAATCCAATGACCCAAATAAGAAGAAGCGGAAACGGACAGCACGTGAGCGTGACCTCTGCGATGTAAAGATTAAGATTACAGAATATTTGCCTGGAGCAATAGTTGAAGATGGTCAGGACTCTCAGGCGGCAAGCTTCAATGGAGCGTCTTTTGGGTCGATGTCTTCTGATGGACCACTCTCCAGTCAACAAACGTGGTCGCTTCCTTCAATGGCACCGGCTGAACCTCTTCCACCGCCACCTTCTGGAGGCGGCAAGTACTACACAATTCAGCGAGTTAATGGATATGTAGGAGATGGGAAGACTGAGGGAGCTCCAGAAGTGCATAGACATACCCTGGAAGATAGCGATCGCGTTAAAAAGAACAGTGTGGTGCGATGGATGTTAAAAAGAGAGAAGGAGGACAAGAAGAACAATGTAAGTGAATCTTTGACCAATTCCGAAAAATTTTCTACATTTTTAAGCATATGCCTCTTCTGGAAAATTGTTGTGATAACGTCATAATGAATTGCGGGGATGGTAAGGATCGCATCATTGGTAAGGTAGTGGGGTGCTTTGGAGCATTTGTAACAACTGTATGACCGCCCACACCATTGAGCAACACTTTTCTTTGCATTGGAGGGTGCCTCAGAACAATATATGAAGCGGCTTATTTGTAGTGCGCAAAACGCTACTTTCAATAAGTTCCTTTTGTACCACTATCCAAACCGCTTTCCGAATCTACCTCGAGTACATGTAAAATCAAGGATTATCCCATCTCAGACTCGCATCTACATATCATCTGCTCATTATACATCCTCTGCAACCACAATGTCGAACAACGTTGACGAAAATGGCAAGAAAACCTATCACAAGAAGGCATCCGGGAAAGCCCTCGATACCGTCAAGAAACGCTCCAAAGAACACGACCTCAAGCTGTTTGGCAGCTGTTTCTGGTTAGTAAAGCACGCTTAAGGAAGCTTGTTAGATTGAAGCTCCCAAGGCAATTATCGTATGTGGTATCCGCTAACGACCTCTAGTCCTTTCGTGCAGCGCGTATGGATTTCTCTCGAGGTGAAACAGATCCCCTACCAGTACATCGAAGTCGACCCATACAAAAAGCCCCAATCCCTCCTCGAAGTCAATCCGCGTGGCCTCGTCCCCGCCCTCCGGCACGGCGACTGGGCCTGCCACGAAAGCACCGTCCTCATGGAATACGTTCGTACCATCTCCTCCTCTACCCCACTCATTCCCCCTTCCCCGTCTCCTCAAAAAATTCCTCCGTCCACCTCCCCCCAAGCTGACAGCTCTCCTTCCACCTTCCAGCTCGAAGATCTCAACACCGGCACGCCGCTCCTCCCCTCCTCGCCCCAATCCCGCGCCCACTCCCGCCTCTGGGCCGACCACATCAACCGACACCTCATCCCCTCCTTCTACCGCCTCCTACAATCGCAATCCACCGACGACCAGCCGGCGCTCGCGACGGAGCTGCACACCGCGCTGCACGAGCTGATCGACGCGGCCGACGCGTCCGGGCCCTTCTTCCTCGGCGCGCGCATCTCGTTCGTCGATATCCAAGCCGCGCCGTGGATCTTGCGGCTGGGTCGCGTGCTGAAGCCGTATCGGGGGTGGCCGGATCCGGAGCCAGGGACGAGGTGGTGGCGGTGGGTGGAGGCGTTGGAAGGGGACGAGGCGGTGGCGAGGACGGTGAGTGAGGATGAGTTGTATTTGGATAGTTATGAGAGATATGCCGGTGAGTTGTAAATACCTTAGGGTTCTTGTTGTTTCTGCCCACGCGTCTGTGTGTGTTTTGTGCGTGGCTGGGAATGGGAATGGAGAACTGACGGACCTGACAGAGAACCGTCCGAATACGTCGCAGGTACAGAAAGCGATTAACTCTGGCCGGGGGCTTCCATGAGGCGCGGGTTGGACTGGAGTGGTGTAGTGAATATGCAAATGTGGAATGCACATTAGTAGATACTAGGGAATCAAGCAATATCGTAGAGATACCAGGTTCGACGACGCCATTACTATTGTATTAGGCAGTGTTCAGGCCGCCTTCGTGAACATCTATGTACGATACTTTGCAATGAAATTACAAGTGAGATATTCAATCAACTTAAGAGCAATTCTCCAGTACAGTACCTTGGTAGCATTTCCGCAGTTTTTAATGAATTGAATACGGCTATAGGGTTTTGCCCGAGAGGATCTATCACATAAGACGCGTAATAATCTCTATAGATACGACATGATATTGTCTTACCTTCTTTATAAGCCTCTTGTCAAAGAGTCCTAGCACAGAGAAATCCTAGGGTATGGTCCAGGGATGGGAAAGGCGCTGTGATGCTCCCTTCTGTCGTTCATGTAATTAGCCGGTCAACACTTGAAAAGCAGCCTTCCTTACAGGGAGATGTCACGGATTTTCACGTTTCAGTTGTGAGCCTCCAACGAGTTCAAGATAGGAAAGCGCAACCCAAGGATGGATAGCTTGATTCGTCGCACAACAACAATACTATTCTGATCCATTGTACGGGAATAATCTTACCATATCACCGGGCCAACAGACTCATTCCTGATTCCTTAGCTAAATGACGAGTCAGTCGGACTGAACGTACCACTGTACCACCAGGGAGTTGGTACGGGGTACGACCAACGCTCGGAATGGGACCCGATCGTCGGCCGTAGAAAGCGATCAGGGTTCCAACAGGTCCGCGTGCTGTCAAGCCACACCTGTTATCTGACAGATGATCCTCCTGACTGATTGTCTCAGGGTCTCAGGGTTCAAGGGTCCTGGTGGAGATCTTGCTGGGTCACTTTGTCTTGATCCCTCTCTCCGGTTTGTTAAAAAGGGAATCAAGGTGGATCGTGTGTATGATGCTCATTGATATATCGTTAGGATGGAAGGATGGGTAAGGGACAGTGTTTCGGTAGGTATCTTCGCATGCGCACGACAGTCGGATTCTGTAGATATGGTTTGACCAAGCACCATACAGCCTTGCTGTCGGAGTAGGCCGACCAATTGGCTGCCCATGGAAGCTATTCACTCTGCAGAGTTGGAGCATAAATATTTACCCAAAATAGAACGACCCGTTGTAAGGAAAGGGCAAAGCCGTCTGTACTTCTTGTTGGCGGAGCCGGCTGGTTTTTATGCAATGCGGAATTCCTTGCATGTCTTCGGTGCTGCTTTCATTTTTGGATCGAAGCAATGTTCCGTGCATGTTCGCAACATTATCCCGCAATCACTGGATCCCAGGTGCTTGGAAGCCCTTGCCGCTTTGGGTGATTGCTCGAAGGGCAACATGGGCAATTACAATGTCTAGACCTTACACCCTTAGTTCGTGAATAAAGCCTCAGACCTCTTCCTTCCGCGGAATTCTTTCTCTCATAAAGAATTTGAAATCTTGGCACGGAAATGAGAATGGGTCTTGATCATTCCAGCCACAAGATGAATGATGTCACAGGGGGCTCTTCAGGGTTGATTGCGGCCATGGTCGTGATCCACACAAGCGGTGCAAGCAGCGGATGAATGCCGGGCGCCACGTGTTTGGGCACGAGTTGCCAAGACTTCGTTTCCAGTGAAACGGGTCGGTGGATGGACTGCAACACTGGTCGGTGGGTATCTAGCGGCTCAAGCGAAAATTCCATCTTGTCGAATCTGTTCCTATCCGTAATAGACACACTCATATTCTTTACGGTGCGATGATAGCAAAACCATACGAAGTACCGGTATCAGATGTTCGGTCAAGTCGCCACCTCGCGTTGCAGAGTTCCAGCCGGAATCCGTCCGTCATCCGTCGCCAACAGGCTGGTGTGGCCAAGCAGGATTTGTGGTTGTGCCGAGTCGCTGCCATTTGTTGTCATCTGGTGTGGGATGTGAAAGATCGAAGATGAGAAGACGCGATCGGTCGATCTGGGGTTTTAGTACTGGTAAGCCCCGCAATTTACCCTGGTGATATTCTGATAGCACCCTGTTATCATCCCTGCCACCGGCCCGTTCGTCTGACCCAACAGGCAGGGCCCCGGTGGGCCCGTTTCAAGCCACAGCCTTGCCAAGACAAGAAGCTCGGGGGCTGAGAATTTTGTGCACCCTGACTGTTCCTGATTTTCATTGCTTCCGAGGTCCATCGGGGTCCAGGTCCCTCCAACAAAGGATGGAATGAGGCAGAAATGCCCCAAAAAGCATTCTCCGTGAGCCAATGCAGTGTCCGCCAAGGGTCAATATCATCTATGAGAGCATCATTTGAATATACTTTGAGCCTTCAGCACGTGTCCCGGAATCTGATAGGGCACTCGCCAGGGTCTGCATACAGCGTTGCTAAAATAAATACGGGCTCCTGAGGTACCGGGTATCGATACTCCAAGCGGTGCCAAGCACATTCGAGGAACACCGACTGACAGCGCTTAATCTCTACCTTATCTGGATAACTTAAAATCTGCTCAGACTTCAGTCGATTACACGCGGTCACATGAACGGAATCGAAAGCGCCGCCACGGAGAATTCTTTTCCTTACCGGCGAGCTGACAGCCACAACAGCCTTGAGAGTTGAAAGGCTGATCTGTCTTACTCATGCCAAGATTGCTCGCAATGCTCGCCTCATTGCGTCTCAGTTAACGAGCTTATTGATGGGCTTTGAGCCCAAGTCCCTGCATTTAACAGAAGCTCCCACTTAACGCGCGAGGGATGCGGCGATTCACCACATCGGAGTTCCTTCAACCTAAAGAGGCTCTTATGAGGATGCAACATGGGATGCAGGTCAATTGTGATGTGTTACAAGGTTTATGACAGGTGCGAACGACTTGGCAGATTTCGTTGCGCCTGCCGCCCATCCAAATACCCAAAGTAGGGATGTATCGTGACAGGCAGGGGGTGTGGCTAAAGTTTGGTATGCGGTCCATCTCCTGGACCAAGATGATGGAGTCCGTGACAGCGATTTTCCGAAATAATTAAACTCTACGATCCAATTGCTGGCGGATAGAGACGGATCGCATGACCGATAGCACAGAAGAGGGCCGGCAGTTGGAGGAGGGTTTTGCGGCGCCTAAAGGGGCAGCTTCCCAACCCAACTGACCGAGCCTGGCAGCAGTTCGCTGTGGCTTGTGGGAAGATGTGGAGGACCGATCGAGAATTTGACACATAATCGGTGAAAATTAGAGCTGGCCCGTGCAGGCGCCAACGGCTGCATCCCTTCTGCACCCCTACTGCATCCCTGCGGCCGAGCAAAGTTGCGCAAGCACCAAACGCGTGCGTGGCATCGCTCGACGCAGGGTCTCAATGATGTAACTCATGCCACAGTCAGAGCCTGCGAAGGTAAATGCGGTGAACAGAGCGGCGACAGGGTCGGCCTACCTCGATCATGCGCAACCTCTTGGGACGGGCCTTTTCGCGCGGAATCTTCTAGTCCGTCGCGTGTTCACTGTCCGATGGCCTGCAATCTTCACCTGTCGCAGGGCGAGTTGGGTCGGCTGGGCGGTCCTGTTGCAAACGCTTCCCTCCCCGGCGGAGGAGGTGTTGTGGACGTGTTGTGGACGTGCGTTGGCACTCTTGCTCTCGGGACGGGCGTGACGGGCACGCCGTACCTAAGTCACTGATGTAGTGGCAGCTGTGGCGTAGGTTGGTACGTACCTGAGCAAGTCGCCAGTACTTCCTACTTGGTGAGCTCGCACCCTCGTACTCTCTAAGCGAATCCCTGATCCTCCGTGCCTCTGAGGTGAGGGCGAACCCTGGTTGGCGGGGGGGCGCACGTCTTTCTTACAGCAAGGCCTAAAAGTGGTCGCAGTAGCAGTCATGACTACAGGATGAAGCAAAACGCCCAGCGCTTAGCCGGCAGATGAGTGGTAAAGGAAAGGATTTCTGGATAGCAGGGGAGCTCTGGTGCAGCTGTACGGAGTACTTAGCTGTAGGTAGAGGTATGATGAAAGAGGGGAAGCCAAGGAAAACAGGGCAGCGACGGGCAGGACGGACCCTCACGGCAGGGATGGAAGCTTCCAAACCTAGGTAATAGGGACGCAGTAAGCTCCCTGGCCGCGCTACCTGATAACGGGACGCAGCATGGGTTGCAGACTTCGGTGCCGATCCTCGTCGTCTAATAATTAGCAGCATCAACGATCGAGAGATCCAAGGGATCAGAGTATGGCATTTTCACAAATTCGCATCCGACACTCCGTCCTCAGCGCCCTGTCCGTAGTCCCTCGCAGCCTCCCCTGACAACTCATATAGCCCAGCTCCCGCTTCCTGACCGACTGCCTCTCTATTGCTGCCCCCTCTGTTGCTCACCCATCGCATCTCTCTCTGTTGTGGTGTTTCGCTGTGTCTGTCTTCGCGACAGCTGCCGCCACTGCTTACATACAACCCGCCCTCATTTGACCGTGCCCTTCGCCTGACCGCATCGGTGAATTGTATTTGCGGGCTTTGACAGAAATTCTAGCAGCATTGGACTCCGAGAGAGACTGTGTGTGCGCCGCGCCGTTGAATAGCTCGTGCTCCGACATTGTTGATATGGAGGGTACGAATGCAAGTGGTCGCAGAGTGAGCCTGTTGAATGAATCAGGCGAAGCGCCCGCACCTTTCCGCCACAACTCACAACCCACCCTTCACTCTCGCACCTCGAGCTATGTTTCTACGCCCGGCTTCCCGCCAACACCTTCATTAATCCGCAGCGATTCTTCGGACTCTCGCGTCTTACAAACTCCATCTCCTCTGACCCCGGCTTCGCATTTTGAAAGCCAGTCCTCGGATCCGGTCTTCATTCCGACACACCCCGAACTCTCGCCTAAATCAACCATGGCCTCAACCTACATGGAACCCTCGAAGGAACAGCTGGCTTATCCCATTCTCGCTCAGCATGCCTCTCAAGGCTATCCGCTTCCCATGCCGCAGGCTCAGCCGCAACCACTTCCGCAGTCGCAACCGCAACCGCAAATGCAGCCGCAGCCGCAGCCTCAGCTCTTCCGCCCTTCCATGTCGCCCCCTCAGGAACCCTCTCAACCACAACCTCGTGTCCAATCATCGACTTCTTCATCAAAGCCGACGCCTAAGAAAAATCAATATCCATGTCCGATGGCCAAACAATACGGATGCACCGACTTCTTCACTACCTCAGGCCACGCTGCACGGCACGCCAAGAAACACACAGGCAAAAAGGATGCATTCTGCCCCGAATGTAACAAGGCATTTACGCGCAAGGATAATATGGAGCAACACCGAAGAACCCACCAACATGGCCGCGGTGCTGTAGCTGGCGAGTCACGAGCGAAGAAGACCAAGGCACAAATGCGGAGAACCAAATCGAGCTCGATTGTCGACGCTCCTATTCCCCCTCAGCAAGCACCTATGGCTCCTATGCACATGTCGCGACCCCAGCTCCACCGAGCGACGTATATGGATGCCGTCAACTTCCAAGCACCCTTAAGCGCTGGTGGCGATTACAGTCCTCTGACGCCTTCAATATCGCATGGGCTCGATACGCTAGCCATTGCTGCCAGCGGCCAACAGCGCGACATCGAAGCCTGATTTTTCCTTTTAATTGTTCTACTCCATTACGTCTGCTCCATCGGCAGACTTATCTGATACCCTGCTGGGCCTACGAGGGTCCGTGAACGGCCTCGACTACCGAGATCCATGCAATAGACGCATGCCGTCGTGGCTATGAAATGAATGGTGTTTTCGCGGTTTATTATCGAAAAGAGCATACGAGTTTTTTTTTTGAGTTTCATGTGTATAGGAGACTTCAGTCCCATTTGTTGTTATGTACACAAGCAGGAGGACTTCTATCGCCCTGGCGACAATGATATGAGATCTGATAGAATGACTGCTTTTCGGAGTGGCGTGCTTGGCTTTTGCGCCTCCCTGCCTTGTTTTCGCTTCAATGCTCAGGCCGCGCCTGGCTCGTAATACTTGGCAAGGAGAGAAGCTTGGCGATGATACCCTTGAAGAAGGCATGGGACGAAGCTAGAGTGTGTGATACCTATTTGCTCTCCGACGTTCTGTAGCTCATGTAGCTAAACGAAAGCAACGATTTTGAATCAACCTTATTCACAATTACGTATCTTAATCGCGCCTCTGGGATAATGCGTGCTCAATCTATCAGAGACATTTGCCTTCCCCACTTATTGGTCCCATTCGAATTTGTTAGCCTTAATCATATTTTGGGGTCAAAGAAATCTCAAAGCAAGTATGCATATGCGTCGAAGAAGCAAGGAGTTCGCGACTACCCGAAACAAGGCACGATGGAGTTGCACGCATAGCAATGCTTTGACTGGCACAAGACACATAGGGGCGTTGCTCCTCATGTGGCTCCTCTAACCAATTCATAAAACCTTGAGGGCCAGAGCGGATATTCGGCTCGCATCCTCTCTTAGGACCATTGTCAGAGTAATCCTTTTCCAGCTGCATTTACCTAATTCACCCGCCTCATCCCAGGTCCAGCCATGCACTGCCTATCCCCCCCTCTTTGCCCTGCTCCAGAGGTCGCCAGTCTGAGTTCAACGAGTCACCGAGTCGTCACCTCGAAACCTTCCCCACCCTTGGCGCACAATCAGACAAACCGAATCTGCAAGCCCAGTCTTCATTGCCTTCACTGCCAACAAACAGTGTTCCGGTCGGTTCTCGACGGGGAGCCGGACACCCTACCTAAGACCCTGTTACCTAGAACGCGAACCCTGCATTCGCCCTTGAAGTGGCAATCTTTTCTGTGGATACTTCAGGGTCCAAGCCAACTCAGACCTAGTCACCTAGCGGTGCAGGGCAAGCGCATCGTTCTGTCTATCTCTTGGCTCGTTACCAAATTCGAAGTTTCATGCTTATTCGGCCCGTCCGCCGTCGATGGCTCACTCATGCATACGCTAGAAGAAGCGTTGATGAACCTTGTGGAGAGTGGCACTGGTGACAGAGACACAGGAAAGTCAAGATGGGTGGTTAGAGGAGGAAGAGAGCCCTTTCGTCTTTGCTTACCTAGCCGATCTTGTGTCTACATATTTCACTGATATAGGTAAGTGGGACTGTTGTCGTCAGTTATGGTAATATTAATGCAGAAGACGGCAACTCCAAGCGCCAAGTGTGAAAAGTCTGATGTAACTCGTTTTCAACATTAGCTCACTGGCCCATCACCTCTAAATTTCTCAATATGCCCGGTTCCAAGTCTTGAAGAGGCCTGGTCGAGTCAAATGGGTCATCATGATCGCCTGCATGATGGAATGCCTCTCAATTGACTTCCCTTGCTGCCCTTTGATGCCTTTAACACAGAAGGAGCCTATCTTCCGCTGAATTGATGGTTCTTGATGTATGGCTGTATCTGGGTTTTGAAGCTAAGTGCAGGAAACCTCAGGTGCGCTACACCTGGTTTGAATGGGCTCAGGTTTATCTTCAGTATCCTCCACGCCTCTCCCACTCCATATACCTCTGCAACTCTCGTTTCTTTCTGTCCTCTTGTGGCCATATGCAGCTCTTCTTCAAGTCTCGCCCTTGGCATTTGCAAGGTCTCTCCTCACAGTCCGTTTCGACGTTCTCTCGTTGGCTTTTGAGCGCCTTGATTCGCTGCTCTAATTTCTGCTGAAACGTCTTCTGCTCATCAGTCTCCGCGTCACAGATCACCAGCTAAAAACGGCCAGGAATTTTTGCGATTCTCTCCAAGAACTCCACCGGCCCTCTTCCGTCATCTTCGTACTTCGTATTTGGCATCACGTTTCGCCAAGACTCCTTATAATGGGATTCTCGCTTGACTGGGTCGAGCATGATGTCGTCCAGAGGACCCCTCCAAGGGATGATGCGCCAGAAAGCTGCGTCGACGACCAATTTTATCTCGGGCTGCAGGCATTGGTGCACGAGAAGTTTGCACAATCGTCTCCATGGGTCTCTTCTCGAGTGCATTAAGATCTCCGAGTCATAAGGAAAATCTATGCGCCTTGGCCGGAACCAATAGCGTAAGACGAACTTGTCGAGCAGCCTACGATTCGCCCACCGATCGTGCAAGAACGCGAGTGCAGATTCAGCCGTTCCTACGAAGGTTATTTCTTGATAAATGCCTTCCTTCATTATCTTGTAAAGGCCAGAGCATGTTTGCCAGAGATTGAGCGTTCCTGGTGTGAAGGTGGAACCTGGTGCTTCGACTTGATAAGTTGTAGTCCTTTGGCTCCCATCTTCCATCCACACCTCATATTGCGTTCTCTTGACCGATGTGTCAGGGACCTCGTCTGGCGGATAATCGCGCACGACGAGCGGTGCGAAGGGCCGATCACCCGCAATGTAGTAGCAAATTCTCTCTCGAATATTTGGCGGGAGAAGTAGGAATTGAAAGCCACCGAAGAGTGCTCGGCAGCTTGCCGGGCAACCTCCGTAGATCTCGATAAGCGATGTTAAGCAGGCTCGCACCACTGGATAGATTTTTCCACGACGCTTCTCGTCCCAAAAGTGTCCATCTCCAAGGTCTTGTTGGATGATACAGAGGATACGGGATGATGACAATGTCGTTATTTTAGGGCTCCCGTAGCCGTCGAAGAAACGATTAGTCCGAGAGATGATGATCTGTTTCAATTTTTGGAAAAAGGCTTCGACCTTATCCGGCTCGACGCGCTTCGACTCGCATTGATTTATATTAAGTTTTCCAGCTTCGGAACTTATTTCAACCCAATTGAATGGAGTTTCTGGAATGACCATCTTCTGGACTAGAAGCGGTCGGAAATAATCAGTCTATCAGTCAATGCCTTCTCAGGGAGCTACGCTTAGGGTCTATACGCCTTGTGAAAAGCGAAACGTTGCGTAGAGTGTGTGAGGTCTTCGAGCAGGTATGGATAAGAGTAAAGGAGATACTCGTTAGTAGTCGACTAGTGAGGCACTCTCACTTGGATGACCATGATAAGGTCGAGTTTTACTAGAAATCAAAAGCACTCGAAAGAGCGGGCAAATGGCTTTGTAGAAGTGGACACAGTTCTCACTCATGTGATTTAGTATACTTACCTGCTTTTAAATGGTTACAGTGAGCTACTTTACTTACAGAAGTGAAGACATAGATGGAGCTCAGAGACCTATACAGCGTGATTGATCTAAGGGTCCGCGCAGAATGGGATCTAGCTTTTCGTGCAACTTCTATGAGCTCCACTGTTACTGCTAGATGCTGGGCAAAGACGATCCACATTCCTACGTGCTTGATTTTGATGCTGTCTTCACGTATCTTCATCGCTTCCGCTGTCTTTCAATATCCAAATTTCACCTTTAATTTGTTTAACCTTGCCTTGGTAGATTCCAGCCGTTCTCCCTTTGCCTGGTAGAGGGCTCCGCTGGTCGCTAAATACATCAAGCCCAGTCCTACGAGTTTAGTGATCTCGTTGAAACTTTCTCGCGAAGGCTCTTCTTTGTATGCTAATAACAATGTTTACAAGAGCAGGGCCGGATTCGTAGAATAATCACACCATGTTTTTGTCGTCAATCAGCTGCCCACAGTCTTGAGAAGTCAGTCATAGTCCTCAAAGGCTTTCCATATTTCGGATAGATACCTCTTGTCTCTCCAGTTCTAGGATCACAGCCTTAACTTCAACCCCCTTCAAGAACAATTCCTATCGACCGTTACTAGGATGAACGGAATCATCACCGCAACAAAACTTAAAAGAAGAGCTGAAAATGCATCTTCGCACTATTAGAGGAGATAATGAAGATATTTCCTTATATCCTAACATTTTTAGCGCTATCACTCTTTAAGTGTTTCAGTTGTAGCGAGACTTCCTGAGTAGGAAAAGTAGCTGCTTACGGCTTTAAAAGGATCGCTAAGTTGCTTCTCCTCTTTGGAGTCGTCGATTATCTTCACCATTTATCCGGGCAGTGTCATGGTTCTGGATAGAAGGCCCTTGGTGGAGCAGGGAGTAGGGAGTAAAGTCATGGAATGAGCACAGTCACGTGCATGCGAAGGACTTAGCAGTATGGAGTATGCACGATGTAGATTTAGAAACCTTGATGCATATATTTTCGTTCATAACAATATGAAGCTATTCAGCTTCGTATGGGTCCATGGAAAATATTTTCTGAAGAACTTTGAATCCAAACGACTCTGTTCGAAAGCTTGAGCTGGTCTCGTTGGCTGGAAGCCGCATCTTGCGAATTAATTCGGCATAATTTGTGACATCATGTAGAGAGTATGATTATGTGGCCGCAGGGGATGCTTACGCAGTCCGCAGGCATTGCATAGAGTCCCAGGACCACCTGGGCCGTGACGCCATTCTGGTTTATTTGTAAAAATGGAGGTATTCTCCCTAACTTTGGTACAAAAAAGTATTGAGCGGCCCCCATTAAGTTTTCATTGGTCTTATCAATATCTCGATAGAGACCGAGATGCTATGAATTGATGTATTAGATTATATACAATCGTTATACTTTCTGCGATGGTACACAGCCGGGGTCACCCCCAATCCATCAAGGCAGTGAAAGTCTCCAACAGCAGATTTCTATTCAGTTGGTAGATTTTCTAGGATCGCGTACCGATTGCCACTCCGGCTCACGGTCCGCTTCACGTTCCCAACTGGCTCGAGGGCAAGCCCATTGGCCTTCGTGCCCCCTTTCCCCACCGAACCATTCTTCCGGAGAGACCTTTTTGGCGCTCTCCTCTTCTCGGACAGTCGAAACCGTCTCGTTCTCATGCCCGAGGGCATTGACACATGGGGTGATCCCCTTGTGGCTACCTTCGCCACTCGGCCAGTGATAGTTCGTCGTAGGGAGATGCCCTTGGCTTCGTGGCTGCTTGCCTTCACAATATTGCCACTCAGAAGCCTCCTCAGGGGCGCAGTGAGGCTTTCCACAGTCTCATCCACGATCTCGGCCTTTGCCTCGTCCTCCCACATCGTCATATCCAAGGCACATAAGCTGACGGATCTTGCTCCAGTCCTTGGGATGAAGAAAACGGCCGGGTCGGAAGGATCCGCACTATCCCAAGTGCTTGCTTGTTGTATCCGTGTAATATACTCCATTGGGATCGTCCAGTGAATATCTCCTTGAGGGTCATCTTCATCGTGGGGTGGCCAATCATAGGTTGCCAGCCCATAGGCGCAATCGATTCTGGCGGAGATGGGATGGATTCGGCCGCCAAAGACCTTGCACTCGAATGCGCAGCCGGACTCTGCCCATTGGTTTCTATAGAAGAACACTTCGCCCAGGCGCATGGGGAAATTGTGTGCCAGTTCGAAGAAATGAGCAATCTCGTGGGTGATATTGACGGCAAGAAAGAAGTTGAAACGTAGGACCATAGCTGGGTCAACGTTACGCTTGTCTAGAGTACTGATTCGTTTCGCAGTCGTGTAGAAATCAGTATGAAGGCAAATTCGGGTCTTTTGCGTCCTGTAAGAGCCGTTATCGGCTGGGAGAGGATTTTTGTAATCCCGTACAACAGCACACAGACCGTACGTGTAGGAGGGCGTAATGGTCGGAGCTTGGAGTAAGTCGAAATGGAAATGTATCTGTTTTGATAACGTCTTGAAGTATGTCATTAGGTAGTCCGCATGGGCCTTGTCCCATTGTATGTCTTCTGCGATGCGCATGCATTCAATTCCATGCTGTTCAGTAGTCCGCCTGCATGACTCCCGCTTTCCGTAAGCGAGCGTGTGCCAGAAGGTAGATGAGGCGCGATGTGTAAGCAACAGCGAACTGAGCCGCAATGCTGGCTTGATTTGTTCGTAAACATCCAATGCACAGTCGTGGAAGTTCTCCCACCTAAACAAAGGAATTATCTCGTTTTCTAGTGTCGATACGTCGGGAGGAGCATCCGGTGGGAGATTGATTGCATGCTTTCTAATGACCTGAACAGGATCAAAGCCATGTTGGAGCTTCTTTTTCTTCGATATTAAGCCGGTCAGCCCTTTTTTTATCCTTTGTTCTTCATACGTTTTTCCACGTGCTATAAGATCTTGATACGCCTGTGAATCAACATGCATCTGCATGCTGTAGTCTGGTGGGACATATCTAGTCGACTTTTGTGAGCTTGTTGCAGAATCGTAAAGTTGGGTTTCATGAAGGTGGTGCATCAATTGCTCGACGTCAGCATCCAAAAGGTGGCCAACAGGAGCTTTGAATGTTGTACCAAGTACATCGCCTGCTTCTTGGGATTTGAGCTCGCCTGGTGTAGGTGACCTACTCGAATCATTGCTATCAGAGTCGCCAATCTGTCCGGGCGAGGGTCGCACATTCGGGGGGCGCGTATCTGTCCTGGTTGTCGGACTCATTTTCTAATTCTAGACAGAAGCTTGAATGACATCGATAGTGATCTTAAAGATGTTTTATTGGTACGTGGGGTCAATATAAACAAAGGCAGACAGAGCATCTGTAAGGTTGTTGATGTGAATCACGGTTTTGAGAGCAAAACGCGGTGTCATCATGCGAAATCACAACGCGATCCGGTCCAAATGCAGTGTTAGGCTCTACAGCCTAGAAGGAGTGTTCGAAAGAGTCAGGGACATACAGTGTTACACTGAGACAGCATTCAGTCTGCTTCGTCAGAAGAGTAATCGCCCAAGCCCAATCCCGTACTACTGGCGGCTGGCAGTTTTTCTGAAGTCGCGGGCTGAGACTTAGAAGTCTGCAGCTCCCGAATTGGATTCGTAGAGGATCCTAAGGGCGAGGACTCGGGTTTGTTCTTCTGGCTTTGAGCGTCTGTGGATTTAGCAGCGCTTTCTGAACTCCCCGGAGGAGTTTCTTCCAGGCTGCCCTCCTTCAGTCGTTCGAAATTACTGTCACTCTTGTTTTGTGCCCCAGATGAAGATTTGCGAAGCTTTACCCCTGGGATTACGTCTTTCTCTCGTTTCCTCTTTCTAGGACCGGCAACCCAGTGTTCCTGTTCAGTAACTGGGCTCCCCCCTTGCCCTTCTGCGAGCTCGGGCTTTTGCGCTTGTTCCTGCTGTTTTCGGAAAGACTCAAGCTGCTCTGATGTTTCCCTTCGCAGAGCGTCTTCCTTGGCACGAGTCGTATTCAACACCGAGTCTAGGAATTCGGCTTCATGCTCGTCCAGCGATCTAAATTGGTTCTTAAGCTTTATTGACTGCACAGAAGAAGCTTAGCTAAAAGGCCAATAAGCGGATGTACGTAACGAAAGCTAATCTGACCTCTTCAAAAGCTTCCTGCTTTGCGGCTTAACCTGATCAGACTCAAGCTAGAAAGTTGTAGAAAAAAGGCAGGCTACAAACCTTTATTCGCTTGCAATGTCTCGAAAAGAGATTTGCCACCCGCTTGAGCTTTCTCCTCCTTCTCACGAAGACGTTTGGAGTCCAACTCCTTCTGAGCCTGCAACCACTCGTCGTCGCGCTCGACGGGATTGTCGATAGTCCCGCCTGACACGAACCCACTTGACATGGTCGGGACTTCCTGCAGATTTCCTCACCGGCATGAAGCCCCGGGGAAAGACAGTGAATACTGCTGCAGATTCAGGTACCTGAAGGGGGAATGGGGGTTGTGATAGAACAGGCCGGCTTGCCCGAAAGGTGAGTTGTGTGGCTTGAAAAGCTTGGTAATGTGGCCAGTGAGCATGCTAAGTTTATTCCGACCTCGACGCCTTACCCACCGTGATTTGTGTACATTCCCACGTGTCTACGTATGCAGGTGCATTTTAAGTATCGAGACTTTCTCCCGAGCAAAATGTCAAAGCCAATCTTGAAAGATTGGCACATTCGGAGGCGACACCAAGAATTGACCACGTTATCGCATGACCTCACTATCCTAGTTCACATGTCGCTATCATTATGGCAGATTGTAGAGCCAAAGCAGACCAAACTAGTCTCCTTAGATCGTTGAACGCGCTGGCGTACGATAGCAATGATGATGAAATCGATGATGAAGGCTTACTGCAATCAAAAGCTGTGCTAAAGTCTGCCCGGAAACAGCAACCGTCCAAACGCAATGGGACCCCTTCCTCAAGAAAGGCTGGTAAAGCAGCGAATCTCGTTGGTCAACATCAATCCCCAGATACAATCAGGCCTATGTCCTCTTGTAATATCGAAAATACTTCACCATCGATGAAAGGTAGCAAATCCGCACCAGAACGTTCACAGCAGCTTGCTCCCGCAAACCATACTCCTGAGACCCTCCCAGGACCGGCAATGGAGACCAAGGTAGACACTTCGTCAATCTTGCGAAGTTCGAACGGTGCTGCATTAGCTGCCCGACCAAGTCAGACTTTGGTTTCTGCATTGCCTCGCCCTATCGGTAAAAGAAAAAGAGCAAACGTATATCCTAAGGTGGCAGAAGCACGACAAATCTTCCGAGGCCTTGCATTTTGTAAGTTACTCACTGATCTGCACAACTGTCCTGACAGCCGTAGATTTTTTCCCAAACAACGACGTTAGTCCCGCCAGACGAATGCGTATTCATAAAGCTCTAGAATACGGAGCTTTGTGGATCAAAGACTGGGCCCAAGGCATTTCTCACGTAATTGTGGATAGAGACCTGACGTATGCTCAATTACTTGCCTGGCTTAAATTTGATGCCATGCCCGTATGTTTTTGGTCCTTCCCAAATTCTTCATTTACACTCAAATAAAGTGGCAGGCCGAGGTGATCGTGGTAGATGAGCTTTATCCCGCCGATTGCATTACATATCGGTTCCTTGTTGATCCAAAGCAGTTTCCATACAGAGTTCAGGGGCAGCCCGACGAAAAGCCCGAAAAGCCATGTTCTTCGACAGATTTTCCCTCTACAGACTCGTCGCTACAACTGAAGCCTCCAAGGAAAGATACTTTGAGACAAGAGCCTCGATCCCCATCGCGCACAGAGGACAGCAACAATGAGCCCCGAGCAGAATACCAAGAGCAAACACAAGATTATCAGCTTGATGCTGAAGAATTTGTGGCTGAGCTCGATAAGCCTCGGCCAAGTTCTACGGTGGACCGCCGTGACTCCTTCGATGAGGTCATCCGAGAGGCTAAGAGCCTTGAACATCTGCCGCTTGACGATGAAGATGAAGACGCTGCTGAAGGTTGTGAGGATGTTGGTTCGGATTCTCAAGACAGTAGTTCATCGCCGATCCCCACTAAGAGACCCAGACGAACTGGCAACAGCTCGCGACAGAGCACTTTCCAGTGTATGGAAGCCAACAATGGCAAAGGAGCCGCTGCAAATCCCAATGCGCGCACCATTGAGATTTTAGAGCAAATGGGAAGATACTACGACAGGGTTCAAGACCATTGGCGAACCCTCGCATATCGGCGCGCTATCACTAGTCTGAAGCGAGAAACTCGCAAAATCACCACGAAAGAAGAGGCTGTCCTCCTCCCCTTCATTGGCGAACGTCTCGCTGCCAAAATCGAAGAGATCGTCTGGACCAACCGCCTGCGTCGTCTTGAGAACGCTCAACTCGACCCGACCGATAGGATCTTGCAACTCTTCCTTGGTATCTACAGCGTCGGTTTCGCCCAAGCCTCGCGCTGGGTCCGCCAGGGCTACCGGACCCTCGCCGACCTTCTCCATCGTGCACCGCTCACCACCAACCAACGCATCGGCATTGCGCACTACGACGACTTCGCCTTGCGCATCCCACGCAACGAGGTCACACAGCACGGCGCAATCGTGCGCGACGCCTTGCACGCCCTTGACCCAGACTTCGAAGTCGTAGTCGGGGGTTCGTATCGCAGGGGGGCACTTACTTGTGGAGACATCGACTGCATCATCACACATCCAACACATTCGCTTTCCACGATCCGCGCCCTGGTGTTTGATACGCTTGTCCCGCAGCTCTTTGAGCAGGGCTACCTCCGAGCAAGTCTCGCTGCATCTACGTCGGCGTCCAGTACGGGGACGAAGTGGCACGGTGCTGCGGCTCTACCTACCTCGCCATCCGGCGATTTCGTCGGTAGGCAGAAGAAGCTGGAGGAGGGCCCGTGGAGGCGGATCGATTTCTTGCTAGTACCGCAGGAGGAGACAGGCGCGGCGCTTATATATTTCACAGGGAACGATGTCTTCAATCGCAGTATAAGGCTGTTGGCGAGTCGGAAGGGAATGCGATTGAATCAGCATGGGCTATTTCGTGATATCATGAGGGGTCCAGGAAGGGTAAAAGTGACTGATGGGATTCTGGTTGAGGGACGTGATGAGAGGAGGATATTTGAGGTATTGGGGGTGCCTTGGAGGGAGCCGGAGGAAAGAATTTGCTGACAGCACGCTGACGGCACGCTGACATGCAATTGCGACAACTGCAGACGCAGAAGATGAGCATCGCGGTCAGCCGAACCAGCTATACCATATATGGTGTCCAGCGATTTGCATATTAGATTCATGGAATACCCCATTGGAAAGATAGTGCATCAACAGTGTTGCACCATAGAAAGAGCAAGAATGCTCCCACCTTCTCGGATAGACATTGAACTGAACAGATATGAGTCTTAGCCATCACCACCCCTATTTTCCTTCCTGCAAAGAATACTCCTACGATTTGGATAATATGCCGCTGATCCTCGCTGGCGCGTCGATAGGTTAGAAGCGCGAAATGAGGGCTGAGCCTCCAAAATTGCCCCTCACCTCCCCGCGAGACCTCTCCGCCGCCGCCTGAATGACAACATCCAAATCGACCTCATCGCCAATCCTCACCCCTGCATACCCTCGCGCGCTTACTCTCACTTCTCGTCGTCAAGATGGGGAATTGCTTCGGCAAGCAATCCTCCTCCTCAGAAAACTTTTCCGGCCCTGGGCGAACGCTTGGCTCCGCCCCAACACCAGGCTCAGAACCAATTGCTCGACCCACCATACCCGCACGCTCATCCGCTGGGAAGACATTAGGCGGAGGCGATGCCTCGAGTGACGACCCGCGAAGCGCCGCGGCGAAAGCAGCAGAGGTGGGTGGCTCTTCCTTGAATAATGCAACAGCACGCAAGATCGTGGACAAGCATGCGCCAAGAGAAGGAAGATGGAGTAGATTCGCGACGTTGGTGTGGTTATGGCGGATGGTGAAAGATGCCGTCGGTGCGAAGAACCAGAGAACAGAAAGAAAAGCAGAATTTGCTGCCAAGGAGACATCAGAATATCATCGAGTCCCTTTCATTCACGAAGGCCACCGTGGCAAGCACATAACACAGGTCTCGCTTTTGTCTACGGACCGGAGAAGACGTGCTATACATTATCTTTCACTACGCTCATTGCGCTAATGAATATGCTATCTCACAGGAGCGAGCAGCCAAAGGCCCGAACAAGGGCGTCCTAGGCAAGAAACTCGACGCGCAACGGCAGCAAACACGGACGAATACACTTGACGAAGCAAGTCGAGAGACCAGGTTGCAAAGGGACGCGGACGAAATAGCGCAGACAAGGAATTGGGACTGACGAATGCGTCAATCCTTGTACGATAATGAGGCATGTCCAATATAGACAACGATTCGGCGTCCAAATTTAGGATGGGCGGGTTTTGTTCTGCGCAGCATCGCGTAATCAGACCTTGGTTAGCTCACATCTGAGCGCGAGTGTTTAACAATCGAGTGACTTTGAGATTTGAGCTATTCTTGTGTCCCAGTGTGTACACAACTGTTCAAGATCACAAATTGCCTCCATTCCGAAAAGTCATCCGTTCCCTCGCCCACCGCATAACACCCATGCCTATTGAAACGAGAGTATCCGAGGGACTGTCCTCGCCAACATCACACCTACAGATAATCCCCAGCCATCCCACCTCCCAAGCCTTCGCCAATCTAGTGAAAAGCTCCCCAACATCTCACACCACATTATACCTCCCACTCGCCGGCGCCCTCGCATCCGACGTCGCCGCCGCCTCAATCCCCTCCCGCAACAAGCGCATGAGATCGCGCATCGCCTGCGTAACCACCAACTCGGTATCGCCCTCGACGAGGATATACAGCTTGGGCGCCTCGGTAGGGCCGGGGGTCTTGCCCGCGGCGTAGAAGTTGCCTTTGGTGGTGATGCTGGTGCCCGTGGCCTCGAGGATCTTGGCGACGTTGGTGCGGTTCGTGACCGCCCAGCGCGCCTGTCGCGGGTGGTCGTTGATCTCGAGCGTCGCGTGGTATGCGCCTGCGTCTGGCCCTTTGTTGTCGACGGGTACGCCGGGTCGCAGCGTGCTGGACTGTGTGAGGCGTCCGCGGATGGCGGCCGCGGCTTGGTTGACGGCGGCGAGCTTGTCTGCGGCGCCGCTGCCGCTCGACGCAGGTGCGGTTTCGGTTTTGTGGACGACGATGTTTTGGTCGAGGTCGGGGACTGGGGTGCCGGGTTGTTTGGAAGAGGGTGTTGGCTCTGCCGGAGCGGCCCCGGATCCCTTGACGTTGATGCTGGGCTCTTCGGCGTCCTTGTCTTCCTTGTCCTCCTCCTCCGGCTCATCACCGGTCTTGTATAGTTGGCGTTCACGAGTTCGAGCAGCATCGCGTTCCTGATCGAGTCTCTCTAGGCCTTTACCACCAAAGCCGAAACCTGCACTGTGCTCTTTACCCGCTTTCACTCTGACCAAAAAGTCATCCGCTAGCTTTTGCACGTCGTCTGGTACGTCTGCTCCGCTCTGCTTCATGGCTTTCACAATATCGACAGAGAATCTCTCCTGTTCCTGCGTAATGAAAGTGACAGCGGTGCCCTTATTGCCTGCTCTTCCAGTTCGTCCGCAACGATGCACATAGTCTTCCATATGGTTTGGCACATCGTAGTTGATGACGAGTTTCAATTGCTTCACGTCCAATCCTCGAGCGGCGACTGACGTCGCAACCATGACAGGAATGGCTCCAGACTTGAAGTCACCAATGGCGGAATCTCGATCAATCTGATCTTTACCACCATGAATCGAGTTACATGGATAACCCTTCTTCATGATTTCGGAGAGCAAGTGATCGGCGGTGTCTTGCCTCTCCACGAAAACCAGAGTCCGAGCGTCTTCATCTACGTCATTCAATTCACCTAACAGCTCCAGAGTCCGGTTAAACTTTTCTTTTTCCGGACGAATCTCAACGATTTGTTTAATATCAGATCCCACGACGCTTTTGCCACCACAAATGACCTCAGCCGTAGCGCCCTTACTCAGCGCCTTTTTGGCCAGACTCTCCATATTCTTAGGAAATGTTGCGCTGAGCAGGATTGTCTGGCGGTCCGGTCGGATGTTATTCAGCAACTTCATGACCTGTGGCTCAAATCCCATGTCAAACATGCGATCAGCCTCGTCGAGAACCACATATGTAACGCGGCGCAAGTTTGTAACACGTCCAGAATTGGCAGCCAGAAGGTCGATAATGCGTCCAGGTGTAGCAACAATAATTTCCGCGCCCTGTTTGAGCTCTGCAATTTGATCCTTGATCGGTGCGCCCCCGTAAGCACACACTGCTCTTAGACCAAGCGCTTTGACGAATGGCCGGCAATCCCGATGAATTTGCGTCGCCAGCTCTCTCGTAGGTGCCATTATCAATCCTATGGGGCCATCCAAGCCCTCCAAAGGTCTTTGGTCTCTGATGTGCCTCATTGCTGGCAGAATATAAGCCAATGTCTTGCCTGAACCGGTTTTCGCAACGCCAATTACATCAAACCCTGCCATTATAGCTGGTACCGCCTGAGACTGGATAGGTGTAGGCGAGGTAAACCCCAATTTGTTGATTACCTCCAAGGTGACGGCTCCCAGCCCAAATTGAGAGAACTTAGTGACTGGCTTGGGCACGTTGACGCCTCTGACTTGGATTCCATCGAGTCTGAAACGTAAATTTCTGACATCATCGTCAGTCATCTCAGCAAGCTCGGCAGGTTCGGTGTAGAATTTCTTCCGGAAGGGCTCGTAGTTCATCTTGTCATGATTGACCGTCGGCATGTCTTTTTTCTTTTTCTTGGCAATGTTTGCCATGACATCATCCAACCCATCCGTGACCGCCTCCAGACCGTCTTCATCATCGTTGAAGAGGGCCTGAGGTTCCTGCTGCTTCGCTTTGGACTTCCCTCGCAAATCTCTAAGAGATTTGATGGGTTTTGGAGCATTTGACGTCTGCTCAAGGTCGTTCATGAATGCGTCCAGTGGATCTATTTCTTCATGGTCAACCGCAGAAGGCTCTTGAAATCCATTAGTCATCTGAATGTCGCCGTTCGTGACTTTATTATCCACGGCTCCTTCTGCTCGATCAGTCGACGCATCAATCATACTCTGCTCCTGGAGGCGGTCTTCCCGCTTCTCGGCTGCCCTTCGAGCCGCAGCGACTTCCTCTTCTTCCGTACCGATTTCAGTCATGTCAACATCATCCTCGGCATCCGCGCCTTTATCTCCATCAGTCGATGCAAGAACCTCTTCTTGAATTTGGTTATCGTCGTCAGGAAGTATAGGCAGTGGCAGTTTTCCGAGTTTACGAGTGGACTCCTCGTCTTCCCCCATCTCCAGGGCGTTTTTACTTGATATTTTGTCGACATCATGGTGAGTTTTTCCACTAAACCCAAAGCCGCTGACATTTCCACGCGCCTTCAAAGGCTGTGCAGGAACCGTCTCATTCGCTTGTGGGACAGGATTCAGGCTCGTTGAACTGGAAGACTTGGCGGTCACTGGCACAGAAACATCACTGCCAAGGGTAGCTGAAGATGACGCTTTGTCAATTGTCTTCTTACCGATTGCTTTGGGATCGAATTTCCCGGCATATGTTGCAGTTGTGTTGCTATCTGCTTGAGGACCGGGCGAGGGTGACGTGGCGGTATCTGGACTGTTGGTAGCTTTCTTCTCCATCTCATCAAGAAGACTACGAGTTGTATTTGGAGTGCCTTCTACCCTTTTTGCCTGTTCTTCTTGCCTCTTTGCTTTCCAGGCATTAAGCTTGGCTTGACGCTGCTCTTGGAGCCTTTTCTGCTCATCGTCGTCTGACTTGAGGACAGGCGGCTTGCTGGTCTGGACACATGTCCTTTTAGCTCTGCTGGAAGAAGGAGGTTGACGATGACGTACTCCGCTATCCTTTACCCCGTTCACTTTCGATGGACCATCCCTAGAGTCATCTTTCCTTGCCTTTCGGCTCGTTTCCACGGAGTCCTCTCGGCGCCTCTTAGTTCGATCTCGAGAATCGTCACGTCTATCACGATAATCTCTGTCACGACTACGATGTCGGCGATCCCTCAAGGGTGATCGTTCACGAGCTCGGTCACGTGAACGGTCCCTCCTGCTTGAACGATAGGCGTCGTCATCACGACGGCCGCCTCGCTTATCATAGGAGCGATCCCGTCGACGATAGTCTTGGTCATGGTGTTTGCGCTGCAGAGAGGTTAATTCAATAGGTCGGATTGGAAGATGGCGGCGGGTGGAGTAGAGTCTTACGTCGCCACTTCGTGATCTGCTTCGATATCGATGGCCTCTGTCGAATTTTCTATCCCTGGCATATCGATCGTCCTCGCGACGGCTGCGCCGTGAGTAAGAGCTTTCTGTGGGTGATGGTGAGCGAGTGTCCCCTCGGCGAGCCATGGCGGCTCGAAGAGGCCAGTGGAAATTACCTTGCCAACGTGGATAGGCAAGTAGCGACAAAAAGCACGACTGGTAAGCTGCAGTCAAATTGGACGGCTACTCCGCGTTG
This sequence comes from Viridothelium virens, assembly GCA_010094025.1. Classification (NCBI taxonomy): domain Eukaryota; kingdom Fungi; phylum Ascomycota; class Dothideomycetes; order Trypetheliales; family Trypetheliaceae; genus Viridothelium; species Viridothelium virens. The sequence goes on from ML991805.1 coordinate 111,498, forward strand.
CCAAGTGAGTGGGGGACTGAGGATGATGAATGGCGGAAGAGGCGTGAGAGGTCAGAATCTTAAGCTCGCAGGTGGAGTGAAGCGCACGGATCAACGAAGCGCCGAAGTGAGTCAAACACGCTTGCCCGATTTGGCACCTCGTCGAGCACCAGCCACGCGACAGCTCCAACCTCATATCCGTCGCATTACGGGGGACCGAGCGTTGCGTCCTGTGCTCTCCTCTGTTCTGCTCTGCTGTTTGTGGAGCAATTGCCTCGACTTGTCCGTCCACCCTCAATTCAGTCCGTCAGTATGCTAGGTCGTTCGTTCTTGGGACGCTTGTCGACACGGCTCCACCATACGCGTCCCCGTAACGTTACCCACCTCTCGCAGAAGCTTGTTCGCTTTGGCATCGCCCCGAATGTTGCCGTAGCATCCTTAACCTACCTCTTGCACAGTTCTCGTTCATTTCACAGCTCAATTCGGTATACAGCATCTCGAAGCGCTGCAAAGACCCGTAAACCGGCAAAGGCTGGACGACCCACATCAGATGGTACTGCATCCAAGCGAGCCCCAAGAAAGAAGGCTGCCTCTGGCAATAAATCACGCGCTCGCAAGAAAGCAGCCCCGAAAGCTACTGAAAAGTCGACCAGGCGGGTGGTTTCCGAGAAGACTAAGGCACGGCAGGCTGCCAAAACGCAGCGCGACGAGATAAGGGAGCTCAAGGAGACTGCGCTCTTAAAGTCGGAACCTCAAGATTCTCGTAGACTTGATGTTTGGAAGCTTATAGTGACGGAGGCCTGGCGAGGATCAAAACAAGGCCCTTCCCCTTTAAAGGAAGCATCTGAAAGATTTCACAATCTCAGCCCAGAAGAACGAGAGGTGCGTAGAAGGGATTGGTTTACAACCAAGCTTACATTAATTGCCTTCATTGTAGCATTACAATCACCTTCTCAACGAGAAAAAGGCCAATTACACGTCTAGTTATCGCGAATGGGTCCATTCCCACACGCCAGAACAGATCAGACAGGCGAACAAGGCGCGGGTCACCCTAAGACGCAAGCTTACCACTACCACTCCGAATCCAGGCCACAAGAAACGTCCCAAGTCTCACGGCAGAGTCATTCGTCCCATTACGGATGATCGTACAGTTAAGGGACCACGCAGCTCACTCACCTACTTTACCAGGGACCGTCATCAGAGCGGTGATATGAAAGGGCTACGCGTTTCGGAGGCAGGGAAACTGATCGCAAATGAGTTTAATGCTTTGACTGCTAGCGAGAAAGAGGTGAGTCTTGCTGGTGTTCTCCGTGCAGACATAGTTTTCTGTTAATCTCTGACCCAAACAGAAATACGAAATCATGCAAAAAGAGGATGCTGCCCGGTATGAACGCGAATTCAAAGATGTCTATGGATATGATTCTCCCAGACGGACTCGAAGACGCTCGAATGCTGCGTGAAGGACGAAGCTGAGTGACTTTGAACGGCGTTTTTGGCTTTTCACGTTCCCGGAATTCGATGATTTGGTTCCCGCTGGCTGGTATACCCATCTAGTTTCAGTACGCCTTTTCTTTGCAGTTGGCCGTCTATATTTGTGTTGGGAGGGTCACTGGTGGACGTGTATACAAATCTGCTGAAATGCGCTGCTTGGCTTTAGCCCTTCGTAGCGTTGTGTTTAAGGCTATGTCTAAACGAAGAGGACTCGATGTATCCTAACTTCACAAGTGATCCATCGGCCATTCCCACGTCAAGACATCTCGTCCAGCATTCAATACGCTATAGCCTCCGCCTTGAAATCCACATACACTCAGGGCAAACCAGTCCTGCCCTGCCTGTCTTCGCGCATTCATGAATAGCTTCTCCACAAAAGATGACGGCATAAATCCACGCCACTTGATGTTGACTAAGTTTCTCGTGCTCACTTCTACCTCCTTGCCCTCGGCATCCTGACTAACAGGGACGACGTAACGGCTAAGGTAGGAATCGATCGAATCGTCAGCGCGAATCCTTGGAGAATCCAGCAGCGCCAGTCCAAGCCATTCGAGTAGCTCCGCCGCGTATTCATAGTCCTGAAGGCCGGTAGCTGGAAAGAAAGCTGGTATCCTTGCGCGCTCGATATGGTTCACTTGAGGCTTGACGGTCTCGTGGAACGGATGATGTTTCGCAAGAGGCGACGCTGCGTCGGCCTCAGAAGACTTTGTCGGCGTGTAAAGATCGTAGAATAGCCAAGAGAGTGTGTTATTGAGCACATTCTTGAAAGCCCACTGGACCCGATTGAATCCCTTCTTGCCATGGACCATCGAGGACAGACGGAGGTCAATTTCGATTACTAGATCGCTTCAGTGTTTTAGCCCGTTCGTAGACCTGTAGAAGAGACTTACGAAAACGCGCCTTTTGATGTTTACGACCTCCAGATGATGTGGGTCTACCAACCAGGCCAACTCGTTCATACGTCGGCCGGTCCAGTTCGAGCCGGAGTACGCCTTTTACATTATAAGTCTCGAACAAAGCTAGCTAGACGAAGGATACAAAGCACCATCTTGAAGACTGAAAGTATTGTCCACTTTTGGGCGCCCTTCTGATAACATCATGGCTTTACCTGTGTCAATCGTCAATAAGTTTTCCACGAGTCGTGAAATTCACTTCTGGGTACCGGTCTTGACGTATTTGTTGAAGAAATCCTTCTCGATGATATCTCCGAGCGACATGTAGACGCGGAAATATGGCTGAGAGTATTCATTATTGTGGAGCTTTTGCTCGATAAGATGGTATACTTCTGCGGGTAGCAACAAGTCGATCTAATGTTTCAATCGGTAAAATTGATTTTGAACTCGCTATAGGATCGTACTGACCGTATAATTATGGGTCTGTGATGCAAACGTCGAAAATGGCTTCCGCTTCGATGGCGGCTGATTTTCATCAACAAATGCCGGCAAGCTACTGTGTACGAAGGCGCATTTTGCAGATAGAGGTGCTTCTTTGGTGAAATTGAGCATGTTGTTTGAGACTGTGGTGTCCTAGATTCTTCGTTGAGACGTGCTGATAGGTATTGAGAATGCGGGCAAGGTCCTCACGGAACTTGCAATGTCACTCAATGAATGATCCTCTGCTTTGTATAGATGTATACCTGGTACCAATTCTACTTGTGTTCATTTCGGCCACAGCCGGCTGTCTAGCGTATACAATGCAATCGACAACGGGGTATCTAACATGACTCTACATGCAAGTCGTCAAACGCTAGAAAATGCTCGCCAGTGGTAAAACCATAAGATTGATCATTTCCATGCCGAAAAACGCTCTCTCAGATACTCGTCCGTGAAGGTACTCAGTTCGAAGAATTAGGCACTGAATAGACCTTACATCGGCCTTCATGGCCCTCACAAGGCACAATGACATTTGCTTCATCGTGGGAAATCATGTCATGGTTTAGTTCCCAATCAGCTCTCTTGCATAGTTCGGACACAATGGTGTCGCACTGACCGAGGAGGGTTATATCAAAGTTGATGTGATGGACAGGCTCATCAGTCATTAGCTTACCAGCCCTTTGCCACTGAATGGCTGACTTACATCAAGTGAGATATAGATATGTGGTACCATTGGGGGCATGATGCGCGGGATCTCAGAGACCGGGGCGACCTTCATACTCGTGCCAATCACCAGCACGAGGTCCACCTTTTCAAGATCGTGCTGAGTGATGCGATCAAAGAACATGTTAGGTAGAGGCTCGCCGAAGAAGGTGATGTCAGGCTTATCCCATCAGCAAAGCTGGATCATATCGATTGGTATATACTCTCAGGGCTGCCCACCTTCATGACGCCAGGTTCGGGAATATCATAACGGCCATCGTCATCGTCGTCGGAATCGTCCCTGCTTTTCTTCCGTTTCTTGCCGTCATTGGAGCTTCGCTTTCGTTTGATGCCTGGCCGCTCGTTCTTCATCCGTTGAATGCAAACTCTGCATTTGGCAACTCTCTTCGCCTTCACGTCCTCGAAAATGTCACTGCCGGGCACTTTCCAGCCACACTTACGGCAAGTTGCTGTAGCCCATGATCCATGACATTGTATGAGCTTCTCTGTAGAGATTCCAGCATTGCTTTCGAGATTGTCAATATTTTGCGTATAATTCGTCAAGAGTTTGCCTTTCTGCTGCAGCAAATGAATAAACTCGTGAGTTGGTGTCCATTGCTTCAAATCCGGGACAATGCTCCCCGCAAGTTCGTAGAAAGTTCTACAGAGAAGGGAACGGAGGTCAGAAATGCAAGTGCGACATCGGGCCGGCTCACCTTGGATCCTCGTCAAAATTATGGATGTCGAAGACCTCTTCCGGATCAGTGTAGCCCATTTCAAGTAACTTCGAGTAAAACCCAGTGTGTTTTGACCGGAAATCAGGAATCCCGAGGCTTGTAGAAATGCCAGCTCCAGTGATCACCACAACATTTTGCGACTTGTTTAACAAAGTCGCAGCGTCGTCGATGGTGTTGAATTGAGGAAGTTTCTGACGCTTGCTGAGTTCGTCAGTGATGAGTTTTCCCAGTAAAGGATAGAGGTCCTCGTCTGGTGCTTCAAGAAACGGCGTGATGTTTATGCCGAACGCTGTGCAAAGTTTCTTCGCTGTGACATTTCCGGAAGTGACAGTCTCGAGGACGAAGTGCTCTGCCCCAATTTCGTGAAGTCTCTTCCGATAATTGGCTGCCTCTTCCGCACCGCAACAATTGGGACCTACGTTGGAGATCAGTAGAAGCTTCGAACGGGCAGAGGTATTTGATAATCAAGATACCAGAGACCAGCTGCATCTCAGCTGCATTTTCAAGGAGGTCATTCAAAACAGAATCATTTTCCCAGTCATCAGCATCACTGGCAATGCTGATGTCTGGCTTGTCCTCATTTTCTGTAAGCGCTTGGCGTTTGACGCGCTTCTGCACGCGTTGAGGACTTGGTTCTTCATCATCCGAAGAAAGGTCTATCACACTGCAAGATGACTTCTCTAGCTTTGTTCGACTCTGCAAGTTAGTCAAGGCCATTTTCCCGCTAGAGAGGAGTTGGAGCACGATGTTATACTAGGTGTGCTCGTGGTACTCCGTGTAGTAATTAGAATCGCCGCATATCCGCATCGAGAAGATCGGGGCCACTTGCTTTTGCCGATCGACCAATCACAGGAGCCAAATTTGCGAACCCACCAAACCCTTGGGGATATTATTTACAGGGCCGAAGGGGATCACCCACCTACCGGTCGCAATGCAGAAATCCACTACATGAGGTATTTGCTGACGCTGCTCTTTCTCTCCAATTCCAACCTTGACTTCCCCTCAGTTCGCCTGTTCTGTATCTGTCCGATATTATGGATCGCACTGATGCGTTGCTGGACGGGCGTGTCCTGAGTCTTGTGCAGCTACATACCGCCCCTTGGTGACTACTCCGTACCTATGCTGAAGCCTCTGCAGCAGGGGCCTCCGAGAGCTGACTCGGAGCTGCTCCTTGAATCGCCAGGAAGCGAGATGTCTGCAACACGGGCGCCAAACTTTCAAGCGCCAGAACACCAACGAACTACTTTAACGACATTTCCGGATTTCCGGAGTTCCACCAGATCAAGCCATCTGGACTGCCATGTATTGACGGGCAGTGCACACCAGCAGAAAGCTCCACAGGCAGGCAAATACTTATGCATGATTTACTTAGTATTGTATTATCGCATGGTCTCACGAATGCCTTGTCGCTTGACGGGCAGGCGGTGCTAGACGTGCACTTTTCTTCATGCGTAGCGTAAGCCAGTGGAGCTAAAAGGCGGCTGTGAAGCCCCAGAGCTTGTGATGATTGGGCGAATTCTTGATGAAGGGTAGCTTTCGCCATAAATCGCCACATCCGACTGCGTGGCTTCCAGTCCTTCCCCTGTCCGACTTTACCTAAAGCTTCACCTCGTCACGCTTGTCTTGCGCTAGCAGGCTTCTGGCCATGTTTCGGCACACCAATACTGGGATGGACGGGCTGAAGGGTGGAGTTTACTTACCGTATTTATCCTACTCCGTCCGTTGAAAAGGGCTTCCCTCCTGATCCACTCGTACTTGAAGTATTTCGAAGCTGCCACTGTCGTTCCTCGTCTCTATATTGAGTTGCATTGCATTGCACTATCATCCTCACATTCGTTCAATTTACTATTTCGATACATCTATAATCATGCAATACAAAAATCTCGCTGTTGCGGCCTTCGCCGCCACTGCCTACGCATCTCCAGATCTTGTTGAGAGACAAGCGAGCTCTTCAGGCTTGAATCAGTGAGTATAGGAATCATCTCGGTGCAGAATCCAATCGTCTGACTTTTGAACCAGGCTCTCTGTCTACCAGGTCCTTCAGACTGCGCTGCCTCCCTCCCTCATTTCTCTCGCCACCAATGATCCTGCCGCTGCTTCCTCAGTGATCGCGTCTGAGTTTGCAGGAGGACAGACTCCATCGTGGTTCACCGCCTTGCCAACGGATATCCAGACCTACCTCGTTCCGGCTGCGACTCCTGCCAGTGTTGCCAGTGCTGCTGCCACCTCCGGCGCCGGCTCTATTTCCTCTGCACTTGGCTCTCTCACTTCTGCCGCAAGCTCTCTCATCTCATCCGCCAACTCCTCTATAAGTGCAGCTGCCAGCAATCTGACAGCAACCGCCGCAAACATTACAGCTACCGCGACCGGCAGAAACAGCAGCTCTTTGATCACGTCCACCTCCAGCACTCTGGGCAGTACCGCTAGCTCTGGTGGCTCCACTGGTGCCAGCAGCGCAGCTGCCGGTTCCTCGAGTTCATCGGCGGGTGCCGCTCTGCCTACCGCTGTCATTGGCGGTGGCCTCGCTGGTGCCCTTGGATTGATTGGAATGCTTGCGCTATAAAACTGCGTGCTTGAATCTTGTGAGACTTTTGAAATTGGACTTTTATTCTGGTAGAAAAGGCTTGGACACAGTGGCTTTGGGCGGGACATTTACTGTCTGCATTCTGGCCGGACTTAATATAACCTTTTAATATTTTGTAGTAGTGAGGGCTGATGGGTGAAGATTGGACAATGTGTTGTATAAAAGATGAAACGCTTGGATGACACTATCTTACAATCTCGCACTTATCAATAGTTCCGACAATCCCAAATCTTTCACAAATATATGTGTCTGTTGTGCTTAATTCATTCGGAACGTAATTGAACATCAAGAGAAGTGTTGTGTGGATATACACCGAGTAGCTTGGTCATACAGGAGGATTCCATACGGGAGGATTCCGTTGCCAAGCTGCTTGATTTATGACCTGCATGGGTGGCCGCAGAGGCACAGCACTAAACCACTCAATAAAAGCATTACTGTCGCCTCCCCTAGTAATCTTTGGTGCCTAATACTCAGGAGAAAAGGAATGGATATTTGTTTTAGGACTTCAGATCATTCTGTCGGCAGTTTCGCAGCCCATCACCGGTAATTCCATCCACCGCACAGATCTTCCGAAAGGATGTAGAGCCACTGTGCTGCGCACCTCTAGATCCTCCGTTTACGTCATGCTGATTGAAGATTCCTGGACATCGAGCAATCACCCAATGATGCCAATAAAGAAAGACGGCTTGTTTCCTTCCTCGACTTCTACGTTGACCCATTACTTCAATTCGTGTGGCTGGGCTGATTTCGTACCTGATAACTACGGAGTACTATGGCTTCAAGCACACTTTGCTTCAGGCAATTGACGCGGCGAGCCACCTGCCAGCCGTCTCCGCAACGGCAGTCACGTCGACTGGCTTCGGCATACGCTGGAACCACATTCAAGCTCAATACAGGGCACGAAATACCTGCTCTTGGTTTTGGCACATGGCAAGATAAGGATGCACAGGAGGCTGCAGTTACCACCGCACTGAAGCATGGATACCGGCATATTGATACTGCGAGAGTGTAGGCCATCTTTACAAGAATACTACTTAGAAATACTTCCCAGAATGCTGAAGCAACCTGGACTATTATAGATACGGTACGGAGCCAGCAGTCGGTCAAGCAATCAAGAAATCTGGAGTGCCTCGTAGCGATCTCTTCATCACCACGAAATTGTGGAATAACAGCCATCACCCTGATGATGTTGCGAAAGCTTTAGATGCCTCTCTAGAAGACCTTGGCCTCGACTACATCGACCTCTATCTCATGCACTGGCCATCCCCCTTCGCGCGCAGTGATTCACTCAATCCCAAGGATAAAAATGGCGAGAACATTCCGGGGGATACAGATTATGTTGATACTTATAAGGCAATGGAGAAATGCTTGGATTCAGGCAGGATCAAAGCTATTGGCGTTTCCAACTTCAGTAGAGGGGAGATGGAGAGATTACTCCGGGAGACTACCAAGGTAACTTCTATCTTCCTCGCACGCGATTGCAACCACCAAGGCATGCAATAAGAAATGTCGGCGGGGCGGACAAGTCTCTTATGCTTTGCTGGGTGCCTCCTAGATGATGAAGCAGAAAAAGGGTATTTAAGAGCCTCCTACCGGCTCTTTCTCAATATCTTAATAAGTTCTTCATCTTATGTTTAGAGAAGAATCTGTTGAGAGAACCGCGTAATTCACAGAAGCATAGGAGGCCAAAAAATTAGCTGCTTCAAATACTGAAGCACCGACATTTCTTGTTACACTCCCTAGCGCAACATATCAGAAGCTGACTCCAACTTATAGGTACCCGCGGCGCACCAGATAGAGCTACATCCCTATCTTCAACAACATTCCTTTACCGACTGGCACAGGAGTAAGGGAATTCACATCACACAATATAGTCCATTCGGAAACCAGAACGAGGTATACAGTGCCGGGAAAGGGATGGATAAATTAATAGATGATGCTATACTGTCTGAGATAGGGCAGAAGCATGGTAAGAGTGGCGCACAGGTTGCACTCGCATGGGGCATTGCGAAAGGCCACTCGGTCATTCCCAAGAGCAAGACGGAGTCGCGAATCAATGCGAATATCCAAGGGGACTTCAAACTGGATGCAGAAGACGTGAGGAGGATTGATGAGATGGATAGGAAACTACGCTTCAATGATCCTTCAAAGCGTTTTGGGTGGAACTTCTACTCTGATTTGGATGGGAAGAAATCAGAAAATCTACTATAGAATATGTCGTCTGACATTCTTCGAATTACCAATCGCTTTGATTTATGAGGCATTCATTCAACTACTCAGCCATGGGCGAGGGTGGGACAGGATTAGTGTTTGGAGGCCCGAGCTTCCGCACACACGTCAAGGCACATCCATTCCTTTTCTTCTGCCCATCTTCCATGATCATCCTCGTGAGGAGTCTGCACGGCTTCGCGCTTCACTGGGTGAGTGTGATCATGATATCTACGAGGGGCACAGTGGTAAGTCTCTTGTCTTAACCTTTGCGTCTCGCATGCTACTCATAGGATGACCACAACAATCCAACTCCGAAAGCGTCATGCAGGAAACAAACATCTCTAGAATTACTCTGATCGCCATGCATGCTCAATCTTGCTCTTAATCTCTATTTGGCATTAGCATGTCGCTAATCGCAATTTTCTATCAGCAGCTTTGAAACGCATCGCCGTCAATGCTGTCCTTCCACTCAAATACATTCTCCACCGACCCCTTTAAGCTTGATGGTATGGACTGAAGGCTTTGATATGTGGCTCAAAGCCTCGTGATAGGATATGGAAGCACACAGGAGTGGCCTTGGAGCTTGGTGTATCTATGAAAGGTACGGAAAATTTTTTCTACCGATTTTGGTTATCATGATGATCAATCGACATTGGAAAGGCATTCCTCGAACAGAACTCATATTGTTGAATTGTCTTACTAGTTTCAGCCTTGTCTGACCCCTTCCAATTTCGTCAAATTCCTTCATTGATCTTCTGTTGATCCTGGTTCACTAACATGCCCCTTCGAACAGGTAAACTCTCGTGAACTTTCTTCTCCTCTCTTTCATCCTTTTACATGAAGAAGATTTGAACGTACGGGCGGGCAGAACGTGCTCCTCACTCGTAGTCCACTACAAGCAGAGCGTACAACTTTGCGGGCCACCGAGTGGGGGGAAACTTGTTGAGGATACGTCACCTGATCAAAGCACACCTGCTGGAGGAGATCTTGATTCTTATCCAAGGAAAATTTGCTGATATTGCTAGATAGGTATCTTGATCGTTCATTCCATCCATGACCGCACGTTCTGTTCACCATCACTACATGATGATTCTTATTCACACTGTTTGAACGGATTGCCTTGTAACGAGGGCATGTCCGGAGATGATCTATCAACACTGAAAATTCTGATTTAATGAGGCACGTTACCATCGTCTACTCGTACCAGACGTACGGACTAACTGATGACTTCAGCCTGAAATTAGATGGCTCCATTTTTACATGCGCATTCTGCTTCTCAGCTAATTTGTCTCTGAAACTCTACTAAGTGGAAGTTCATAGGCTTACTGCCTTCGCCCACGCGTAGACACGGGCTTGATGCCCAGGTAGCTTCAGGTACGTATTATGACCACCGGACCGATTTCCTCGACGATTTACTTTATGTGATGATTCCTCTATCTTAGCGGATTCCACTGCAACATCATTGAAGATTTTAACAGACCCTTTTCTGACCTTTTAGCCCTGGCCGTTGGAAAAGTGAAGATCACCGTCCTTGCACATTGGCTGATTTTTCGTGCCTAGGTTTAGAAGTAGTCACGTTTGGTCGGTACCATACCCTCTTGAAAAGGTAATGCTCCTTGCCCGGTCCATGATTTGAGCGGCATCATGATGAATTCATAAATCGCTGTGTTCTTTCCGAATATTTTTGAAGAAACGCATATCATCTTGGAGAACTGACATCAGTCCCTTTCACCAAGCATATCAAAAGTCCAGCCGACTTTGGAGACGAGGTAGCTGATGACTAGTTCAGGCAAACGCGATCCAAATTGGGAGCGGCTTCTCTGGCAGGTCACTGTGTGGCAACTGTCTAGAACTCCGCAGAACGATTCGGAGATCTTATTGTGCACGAGGAGCGTCAAGAGCTCCCCATTAGAGCCACGAAATCTGCAAGACAGATCTCTCTCACCCCAGATGAGTCCAGTATTTCTTCGATACTGCCCAACAGAGCCCATCGCTGGCAGCAGGACGGCGGGCAGAAAATTGGGGTTTTCAAGGTCATCATTCTCATAGAGTCATAGACATGTACCAAAAAACTTCCCCCTATCCTTATGAATGACAAATTCGCAAATCGTCATGATTGGGGGGGAACTATACGTCATCTATTCGTAAAGCCAGTGAATACATCATCACACCTGCACCTCATTACAAAATTGTGGCTTTGAGGGGCGTATCGGGCGATCAGGATAGCGGAGGAAGACCTCAGGCGACCATGCATTCACCCCTTGAAAATGTAGCCAGGGTCAGCCCGTGCCTCGTGGAAATTACCGATGGCCTCACCTCTCCATGGAATACATGGTGACATTTGTATGTATCTGACGAAATGACGTTTCTCATGCATAGAAGTTTGGAGTCCATGAAAAAACAGGCACGCCATTTACGTAATCTTGAATATGCGTTGATCTTTTCTGAAATTTTGAATGTAGTCCTGCCATAATCAAAGATCTCTACCTCATCTATGTGATGAACCTAGGAAGAAGCACGTCCTACCTACCCATCATCTCACCTTTCGCTGGCCGAGGATCGCATCGCGATTCCAAGCATGTGGATTTTAATACCTAAGCTCGCATACTCTTCCTACATACGGTCCAACTGCGGCGGTCCGATAAGGCGAGATAAATGGGACGTACCGGTAGCCGAGGGTCAAAATAATCTGCATCAGTTGCTGTCATGCTCATGCGACGGCTGACACGTGCTCTAAGATTAGAAAATAGAACGAAACGGAGCTGGCCGTACGCATGAGCATGCACTGCGGCCCGTCCGATAATCGGGAGCCAACGGCGTGCCCACAACATGGAGCTGCCCCTCCGAACAGCGCCGCAATCCGCAGGGCAAAGGACTCCCTTGCGAAGAAAATATTCGGAGCGGGGACAAACCTTTCAGACCGATCTTAGGAAAACAGCCGGCGGCGTCAGAAAATTTGGTAGGTCCGAGGTGACGTTGCTCTACGCTCCGGTGCTCCAACTGCATGACGACAGTCAACTACTTCGTACCGAAGACACTTGTCCACAGAAGGGAGTCAGCTTTTTCCGGAGCAGGATTACACAAGAGCTTGGATAGAAAGCCTGGCTCTTCCGCATTCCGAAAACCCTCTAATCATCCACTCTGTCACCCTATATGGACTAGTGATCTCGCACAACGTGCGATGGTACGTAGCTGCTAGCGTCAATCGATGGCACTTCTGAGTTCTGATCGCCGCTCGCATCCTCAAAGCCAGGAGGATATGGCGTGCACCACTGGGCTGGAACATGAAGAAACGTCTCCGGAGCCAATCATGGGGCATGTAAGCGCAGCGAGCCAATTAGAGTTTGGATAGTCAGGAACAAGAGCCGGCAGATGCACGCGTGAAAACAGGGCAGCCGGCCGGTCCTGAGTTCCGAGGCACGAATTAGCCCATCCGTCATGACACCAATCCAGGGGTATCCTTATGCCGGCCCATGCTCGGCTGGGGTGAGGCCCGGCAGAAGGCTCTAGTCCACTTGCGACGCAAGAAAAGGGGCACTCCGTAACTCGTCTAAATTGCCTGTGATTTCCGTGAAGCTTCTAATTAGGACCCCAGTAGGTACGGAGTACTTTCGGGGGTGATAACAAAGCCCCCCACAGCGAGCGTGGGAGTCCCAGAAGTGACTCCAACAAGGCTGCTGTTCATTCTCATGCGGCTTCTATTATTATGGTCTGACGGATGGGCCAACATGACATGCAGCATCGCAGACTTGCGGAAAGAAAACATAGTGAAGCAAGCCAGAATTTGGGGTACCAAGGCAGAGGGCTAAAAAGCAGAGGACCACCAACGCGACAAAACAAATCATAGGCGTGAAAGTGATTCGCGGGCGAGATGGCGGGCAGAGGGCGATGACGCCGGGGGCGGAAATGGTGACAATGACATTTGATCCGAATTGGGCTAGATGGGCAAGATACTTAGCCTGGAAAAGCCGCCAATAAACTGGATAATCAGCATAATTTCCGTGGCATCGGTGGCATAGTGGTAGTGTGGAATCGTGGATGGTGTGCACGTTCAGAAGGGGCAGTGGTGGAACAGCGGGAGCCCGGAAGGCAACCTTCCTGTGCATCGCTCCTGCCCTGCTGCTGCTGCTGCGTGTTCTGGGGTCTCCCTCAGCTCGCGCGCAAGGCTGACCAGCTCCAGCACAGCTTCGTTAGCAAAACGTCCTCTCTGCACTAGCTACACTACTATCTAACGTCACTAACTTCACTGACTGCCGGCGCGCTTTGCAAAACAAATCAGGCCGCTGGCTGACTGAGCAGGAACCCGGTGGCCAGACGCGCACCAACTGCAGCGGGCTCTGGACGCGACTGACAGCGGGCAATTGGGGGCTGCCACGCGCAGTGCCAAAAGCTGCCAGCGGCCAGCTTCCAACTAACGCTGCTGCATGCCTCGTCACCGTCTGCCCTGCCATAGTTAGTTATAGTCAGGAGCGGCACTGCTCGAGCTGGCCGGGGCCAAGCTTTGAGCTTCTGCTTGTCTCGGTCACACACACTCTGCCCGTCTCGACCTTGGACTTCGACTTCGACCTTTCCTACTCACTACTGCTATTGACACCTTCCTCGTGCCCAACGCCGCGTTAATCACCTCTGCTCCACTTGGCTTTGACGCCGCCGGCTTTCGGTTCGCTGGCCCGCGCAGCTACCACCGCAATCTCATCCTCTCGTCTCACGCTTGGACCGGTCCGAAGACTCCACCGCCGCCGTCGTCGCGGTGAAGCTGGCCTCTCCCCAGTCCTCTGTGCTGGCATCCACCAGCCTTTCCTGGCCCAGCAACACACGACTCAGCCAGCAACGGCGCACACCACGAATCCCTTCTCACACCCGTACGACTGCGCTCCTGCCTTCATTAACATCTTCAGATTATTGTTCGTTACTTATTCCCGACAGCCACGTTCTTCATCTCACTCGTTTCCGCCGCCCCGTGACGCAGGGCCCCCTAAAGTCGCAAGCATCCCCCCTGGACTCAACTTGACCTAAAACCAGTCCGAGATAGGAAGGGAACGATTCATGCTCTGTGCTTTCCACGACCAAAAATCTTATCCACTTGGAAGGAAGCTAGCACTTGTTGCATTATTATTATTGTTACCCTGATCCTCTCACCCAGGCGTCAGTACTCCTTCTTTCGCGACTGCCGGTATCCTTGGTCCGCCAAAGTCGTCATTTTCCACCCAGTTTCAGAACGCCCACGTTTCCAGGTCTCGACAGGTACTCCCCCTTTGGAAAAAAGCTTGTCCTTCGATCCTTCTTCATCACATCTGGCGCATTCTAGCGGCGCGCGATCCATCCTTACTCAAGCCACCCCACGCCAACGACTCACTCTCCTTGCCCATCGATCTACCCAAGTGGAACCTGTCTGGTGGAATCGCACCCGCGTACCGTAGTGCTGGTCCTCTCCACGGGTATCCCATCTCTGCAGTACCCTTTTCCTGACTGCCTACACTCTTTTATTCCCTTTTACTACGTACATCACTCGTTAGACCCTTCTGCACTCCACCGCCTCCTCCACATCTTCACCGCTCCCCAGCCGAAGCTCCTAGCTGGACCACGCCGATAACTACCTTTTTCCTATTCCTGGACATCTTTCTGGCATTCACTCATTATCCAACCTTATCCATGAACACAACTCTCACCACCAGTCTTTTGTGACGCTACCAAGCGCTCACCATATTCCAAGTAAGTATTATGTACCAATTCTCCTGGACTGTTCAATGTAACATCAAATACTCACATAATGACAGCAAAAAACAAAAAAAGCATCTTTGTGCAAAGGAGCGGCGGCCTGTTGTACCACCAGGCTGTTGAGATTCTTGAGCACGCACGCTATACCAGTAGTACAGTGATCATGACAGTCTCGTACGATATGTCCTACCGGAGCTGGCCTCACGGTTCACACGGTGCCGTGTGTCTGGAGGATAAGTTCGAAGTCCTCAAGGAGATTGGCGATGGCAGTTTCGGAAGTGTTGCCCTCGCACGCGTCCGAAGTGCAGGTGCACACATCGCACGTAGGGGTACTCTAGTAAGTTATTCTTCCTCCTCGAGAACGTGATTGGTCCGTAATTGACAGTGTTCAGGTCGCCGTCAAGACGATGAAGAAGCAGTTTGAGACTTTCGCGCATTGTCTGGAACTGCGTGAGGTCATCTTCATGAGGGCGTTGCCTGCTCATCCGCACCTCGTACCAGCTTTGGATATTTTCTTGGATCCTCTTAGCAAAAAGCTTCACATTGCAATGGAATATATGGATGGGAACCTTTACCAATTGATGAAGGCTCGAGAGCACAAGCGACTCGACCCGAGCAGCGTGAAGAGTATCTTATATCAGATCCTCGCCGGCCTGGAACATATCCACGAGCACAGTTTCTTCCATCGCGACATCAAACCCGAAAACATCCTCGTCTCCACTTCTGCGCCACAGGAAAACAACGCTTTCAAGCGATACTCATCTTTAGTCACTCCCCCATCGACACCGCCTTCGTACACGATTAAGATTGCCGACTTTGGTCTCGCTAGAGAGACGCACTCAAAAATGCCTTACACGACATACGTTTCGACGCGTTGGTATCGTGCACCCGAAGTCCTTTTACGTGCTGGCGAATACTCAGCACCCGTGGATATCTGGGCTATTGGTGCTATGGCAGTCGAAATTGCGACCCTCAAACCATTGTTCCCTGGAGGAAATGAAGTCGACCAAGTATGGAGAGTGTGCGAAATAATGGGCAGCCCAGGATCATGGGTCAACAAGCATGGATCTAGAGTTGGTGGTGGTGAATGGAAGGATGGTATCAAGTTGGCGCAGAAGTTGGGGTTCTCATTTCCAAAGGTACGTACCGAAATGCGCGCTTGTATGACGCAGACTGACAGGAATCATGATAGATGGCTCCCCACTCTATGGACACTATTCTGCAAGCACCGGAATGGCCAGCAAGCCTTGCAAGCTTCGTTACCTGGTGTCTAATGTGGGACCCTAAAAGCCGACCGACTTCAACTCAGGCAATGCGGCATGAATACTTCACTGACGCGTTTGATCCCCTCCGACCAAAGTCAAATTCATCATCAAGGCTACTCGGTCGCAAGCATTCTACCGCCGAAAGTAAGGACGGATTGGATCATGGGTTATCAACGAAAAGCTCGTGGTTCAGACGTTCCCTCGTTGCAAGGGAAAGTGCTCCAGCGGTACCGCAGCACGTCCCTACCAACCAGCCGTTGTCTCCAGAACAGTCACCCATTCCAGAAAACGCTCCGAGCACCACACAGCAGGTTCACGTCAAACAACCTCGGCCGGGTGCGACAAAACGATCCACTTGGACTAACGGTGTGCCGAATAATGGCGCACCAATACCGATACTTCCCTCTATCAAGCCTATATCGCCTCTTTCGGACGCAGTGACAGCTCAAGCCGACTCGAGACCGCCTGCAAGAGATGAAAATCCGGCGAAGAAGATCGGTCGGCAACTCTCTGTTGCTTCGCACGGCAATCACTACGCCGACATGCATAGACAGGAGGCTGAGCGAGCTCTGAACGGTCACGGTGGACTTGCCTCCCCCTTGAACGGACAAAAAGAGAGCTTCTTCTCCCATCTCCGAAAACGGGCAAGAAGATTCTCAGGCCGGCATCAGACACCAATGTCGCCCAACGCAGATGATATCGAAGCGAATGCTGGTTGTGCTCCTTGGGCCAGCAGCAACCGTAATTCAATGGTGATTGATCCTCCCGCAGTTCCCAGCGCACCCACAAGCAACGCCGAGATTTCGAGCCTCGATCTCGACCTCGACAAGGCCCTCCAAAACGTGAGGTATAGCTTGGATGCTGCCTCCAACACTCAAAGTACACCTAGCTCGACGAAAACTCCAGGACGAGTCGCCAGTAATCCAATGCTTAAAAGGCATCACTCGTTACCTCACGGGCCAGAAGCTCGCAACACTGAAGCTGCAGGCGGATCGGGTCAAGGCCCGATTTCTAGTCGTACGCGGAGGGCCTTGCAACGGAGCACGCAGCTGGTGCATCGTTACGAGACGCCAGATGAAGAGGACGAACTATTGGATGAGGTCCTTAATTCGGCCCACAAAGCTGCGAAGAAATTGGATCGACAAACGAATCAACCTACTGGCCTCGCAAGCGGCAGTGCTAGCCGACCACCCATCAACCAATCGAACACCGATCCCGGGTATCCTGCGCCTTACCTTACTCCTTCCCCGTCGGCGAACAAGAATGGTATCAGTTTTGGCAGTGATTCAAACATCACTCCTACAAAGCCACTAGACATTATCAAGAACAGGCCCAAGAATGAGCACTTGACATCACAATGGCCGACTCCTCCATATGAGGAAAACGATTGGGCTGCTGCAGCCTCTGCCAGCATATTTGCAGCGCAGACGGCCTATCGATGAACATTTCATCGAAATTTTTCTTATTTCATCTCGCTGGCTCGACATCTCTTTTACAGTATTTATTTTAATAAGATTGGCAATCTACGGAACGGGAAGACCCTCATTCAAACGGGCTCCGATGGCGTCAAACGCAGACCTTCACCGGAAACCGGGAAATCTTCGCCGCCCGAAAAAAACCTTGTCAACCTGTACCACCAACTATTTCCTTTGTTCAGAAAACCCTTCTAGACGGCTATTGGTGTAGACTGGCACATTGGCTTGAGATACTCCGCTTGGTTTTTGATCACTACACACAGATTGTTGTGTTTGCTTCATACCCCCACAGCCTGATGTCACCCAGTTTCCAGGCTTCGTTATTTTCCTTGAACTAGACCGAAATCCACCATTTGATTTGGTATTCTGGCTCAAAATATTTGTATTTATGGGGCAACATACCTTTTTTGTCATTTTCTTTTTTAAGCTAGTTTGTACAGCACTAAACTGGACCTCATTTTCTTTGCATCGGTTCTCTATGGTTTTTGCTACCTGTCCGCTCGCTCGCTCTGTTCTCTACGGGTGTAGCGCCGCTAGGTGGAGTCTGTACTATTTGCTTCAAACCCTGTTAATGGATGTCCGGTGGAGCGGGACTGGGTGACTCTCTCCTTGTACTTCTGATCTTGCGCCTGAGTTTCGGAACGGCCTGGAAATGGGAGGGGCAAGGCGAAGGGCGTGTTTCGAAACTCTGGAATTTCACCTAAAGCTCTTTAGCTGAGCGATAGATTAAGCAAATGGAATCGGGCTTCAAGGCCTCAATTTCAACTCCCAAGTGATCTTTCTTCGTTCGCTTCTCAGTGATCTTGTCGACCCGTTGTTAGGTGATAGTGAAGAGGCCTTGGGGTTTCTGGCTCCGATCTCCTGGATCGCTAACTATGGCAAAGACTTGTTCGAACGGATCAGGAGGTACAACCAATGCTGGATCCTGGGCGGATGAACAGCGCCATTGCTCCGCTCGTCTGATCCCGGGGCGTCCAGCGCCTCCTTTCGCTCCACCCTCCAGAACCGCTTCGGATCCAGCTCACTCGGCCTCTCAGCATACTCCCTCGCCCCATCACTTTCATCCACCCTGGGATCCGTACCACCTTCGAGAAACCAAAATCGCTCCCGCGAGTGCGACACCGCAATCCAGGTCCCACCCGCCACCGTCACCGCCGCCAGATGCAGCGCCAGCACGATCATCGGATCCAGCAAATCCCCACCACGTTTCAGCTCCGACTCCCGGTCCTGCAGCTCCACCACCCGCGCATACGCCTCCGGATCTAGCATCGCGGCGTCCATGCCCAGCAGCGCGTCGGCGGCGGGGATGCTCTCAGCGCACGCCACGGCGTCGGACGTGCTCTTGTCGAGCACCACGCTGAACCGGCTCGCCGCCGTGGTGCCCCCCACCGCTTCGACGAGCGAGCCGAACGAAAGCAGGTCCGCCGTCGCCCAGCGCATCCCGCCGCCCTCCTCCCGCGCACCGATCTCGCTGCTCCCGTCGCGCTGCCATGCCTCGGCGCTGGAAAGTGCGTCGGGTTCGGCGTGCTCCTCCGGGTACAGGTCTGCCTCCTTGGCGCGGCCTAGTGCGATGGCTGTCTCGGAGAAGTCGAGGTTGAGTACTTGCGAGGGGTGGGCGACGTGTGCGCGGAGGTGGAAGGAGAGCCAGGAGGTGCCGCAGCCGATGTGTAGGATTTGGGGGAAGGGGGGGTCTGCGTGGGAGGCGAGGGTGGTGCGGAGGAGGGGGTCGAGGGTGGAGGCTGGGAGGAGCCAGTCGAAGGAGGTGGGGGAGTCGGTGAAGCGCGTGTTCCAGTAGGATTTGGAGGAGAATTGGGGTACCATTTTCAGGGGCTGAGGGGAGGATGGGGGGTCAGGGTGTGGTAGGGACGTGGGAAGTAGGAAGAGAGAGTTTGGGGTGTAGAACAGAGTTAGACAAGACTTAGCGATATGGCGAGATTTTGAGGCAATTGAGAGAACAAAGAAAATTAGATGAAATTCTTCGGAAATAGATTTAAATTCGGAAGAAATTGCAAACGCGCCTACCTTTGGATACGTTCCGCCGTGCATTGGGCGAGTCGTGAGAGAGGAATGGTCCACATGCTCCGTACTCTAGCGAGCGGACCCAACGGCTGCATCTTCCAACCTTAAACCTCGCGATCTCTGCACGACATCTCGCGGCTTTCATATGCACCCTACAATCCATAGGTTTGCTGCTGTTGTCGGAGTCGCTGCTCTTTGCTTGCGACCTGGCGTGGTGATAATGGTCGTTGGATCACCACGCACGGGGAGTCAGGTTGAAGAACATCCAAGCAGCGCATGCCACCTTGACGAATGACGACAACCTACTTGACCTACTCTTCCCAAGGAAGTGTATCATCCTACCTTATGAATACCATACAGCAACGAGAGTCGAGGTAATGCAACTTTACCTATCTTGCATTTAGAAGCTCCGGGTGCAGAGAAGGTGAACAAAAATAAACAACACCCAAGGCCCTTGACCGTTTTCTATTGCGTTCACGAACTCTAAAAGAAATTCCCAATGGCGCCAGCAACAACCCAACAGCTCCTTCTGTCCCCAGCCGAGCTCTCCTACATCCACTCTTCACTCTCCCTCCAGCCACCAATCCGTCCTGACTCCCGCACACCCACCCAATTCCGCCCTCTCGTGGCCGAATCCGACATCCTTCCAAATGCCAATGGCAGCGCCCGTATTTGTTTCGCTGATGGTACCGAAGCTATCACCGGCGTCAAAGTCCAGATGGAGAAGAGCGCTTGGAAGCCCAGCGCTGAACATGGCGTGCATCTAGGGCCAGGTGGTGGAGGAGAAGACGGGGATGAAGAGGAGGAGGATGAAGACAGCGGGGGGAAACGAAAAGGAGACAGGCAGGGTGTAGGAGACAACTCATGGGTGGAGGTGAATGTGGATATCCCAGGTTATCGAGACGACGACACTATGCCTGTGTTTCTAGCAGCTATGTTGACAGAGGCATTACTCGCGACGGGGACACTAAAGAATCGGCTATGGATAACTGAGAGGTACCACTGGAAACTTTATGTCGATGTGAGTGATCCTCTAGACATTTTGCCCTCGAGCAAGCTGAATACGAGCATCATTAACAGATCCTCCTGCTCTCCCAACCTCTCTCCTACCCTCTCCCCCTCCTCTCCCTAACCACCCACCTCGCCCTCC
Organism: Viridothelium virens; assembly: GCA_010094025.1. Taxonomy (NCBI): domain Eukaryota; kingdom Fungi; phylum Ascomycota; class Dothideomycetes; order Trypetheliales; family Trypetheliaceae; genus Viridothelium; species Viridothelium virens. The sequence continues at coordinate 132,202 of ML991805.1, forward strand.
TCTCCACCCGCCTCCCCGCCCTCATCTCAGGTCCCTCGGACGACCCCCTCTTCAACGACGACTGGAACGCCTCCTACCCACTCTACCCACGCTCACCTCAGACCACCAGCACCTCGCCCTCGGACCACCCCCCAATCACCCTGCTCGTCATGTCCGTCAACTCCAACATCATCTTCGACCCCTCCAGAGAAGAACTCGCCGTCGCCGAATCCGTCCTCGCCATCTCCGTCGCATGCACTCCTTCCCCCAACGACACCACCACCACCACCACCTCCTCCTCTCACCCTGCCAATGACACCCAGAGCAAGGACAGCAATATTCGCCTCCTTGCGATCCGTACTGTCGACCCTCCTTCCCGCTTCACACCCCCAGGCGTGCCAGACGCGATGAATGCGGCGACGGGGGGCAGTGCGCCGGTGGGGAGTCGGGAGGCGGCGGCGGTGAGGGAGGGGATGGAGCAGGATGGGGTGTGGAGGCCTCCGAGAGGGGGAGTGGGGAGAGTGGTGTTGGGGAGGATGATCAAGGCGGTGGTGGAGAAGGGTGGTGTGGCGGAGGAGGTGTTTGAGGCGTTGGAGGGGGTACATACTGGGACCTGAGTGGAGTGGAGAGAGTGCGTAAGGCGATCGATTTGTGTGTAGTTGCGCTCGGAGGATTTTTCGATGAGGTAGCGGCCTTGGGAAATGTGCTGGAAAAGTACCTTCACTTGTTGAGTAGGTGACTCGGTTGATTCACAATGCACAATTGACCAAGAAACGCTACGTTAGACCATTGTAGAGACATTATATTCACTAAGAACTGACGCATCAAAGCTCTACTTCATCTAAGGGGCCCGTTGGAGGGGAGGTTCGGCTGATAATTAGCCGGTGTCGGGAAACCTGACTACTGTACGCTTAGTGCTGGAGGATCCGGAATTTGGCCCTAATCTATTCCACCACTTTTTATTCCTCTGTCTTTCTAGCTCCTGTCTGGCATCTTCTGCTTCTCTCATAGCCGCCTTCAAGGCCCGATCCGCCTCTTCTTTCGCTCGCTCAGCTTCTTCAACTGCCTTCATCTCTGCCTCTTTCCTTGCATTCGAGGCAGCTAACTCCAACGCACGCGCCGCTTCTTCAGCTCTTTTCTTAGCTTCCAATTGAGCAGCTTCCCTGGCCCTTATCTCTTCTTCCCGTTTGATGCGGTCTACTTCCATGTTCGCCAGCAATTCTTTGAGTTGCTTATACTCGTTATCATTTTGCTTCTCCTTCGGCCCTTCCGGAACGTCGCCTTGGAAATACGGCGAATAAGTGTGATCAGGCGGTGGCATCGGGAATGGCGATGCAGGTGGCTGTCCGGGCCAAGGCGGATAAGTTGACCCACCCTTCGCGGTGTTGAAAGGATAGTTGATATCGTCTGGTGCATAATATGGTTCCCCAAAGTCCGCGCGTGTCCCTATCGATAGACTGAAAGAGCGACCAGGTTGAACTATAAGCTCCCAACTTTGCGAATTTATTTCGAAGCCACCTAAGTCAAATTTATAGCGTCCGCTGCTTACCGCGTCTCTTAGCCTTTGATCCAAGTAAGGATTATTGCATACGAATTTTGTCATGGTCTTTGAAGTTAAGGTCAGCTAGCGGCAGATCTGGCTACACAATTGAACGTACCTTCCATTTCTTTGCCACTTCCCAAGGTATTGAGAAGTCGCCCACGAATGTCGTTATCTTCACTGGCTTCTCGAATTTAGCCGTCTTTTCAGTCCTGTTGTGTGGTTCTTCGATTGACGAAGGTTCGCTTGACATTCTGCCACGCGGAGTTCTGGGACCTCTCGGGGCGTCCTGACCAAACACTTCGCTGGAAGTCTCAATCACGGAGTTAGTCAACCCATTCGATTTAGTTGAAAAGTCGTCCTTAGACTCATAGAATGTTGCCTTGTAGTCGTTCTCAACACTTTTGTCCTCCGGACTAGAACCTATGACGTCGCGTGGAGACAAATTTTCCGCATCTGGGGTTTTATTGGAAGACCTAGATGTTTCTGAAGCATTTGACGCTCTTGAGGACCATTGCTCTGGTCCCTTTGGCACTAAGGTGGTAAGCGCATCGCTGGCAAATTCTGAGAGCTTTTCTTGGACAAAAAGGAAGCGGAAGTGAGGTACAAGCGCCATTGGACCCAAGGCTCCAGCGGCTTCATCTCCCTGGCGACTCGAAGTCATAATCTTATCCAGAGCGCTTTCTTGATTTTGCTCAATTTGCGAAGCATCCCGCGTTTGAGACATCTCGACAGAGCTTGTTGATGGGGACCCTTCGACTGAATTTGTATCGCCTGTCTCACTATCCTTGATGGCATAGGTCTCGGTCAAACTTGCCGTTATATTCGGTTCTTCGGTCAATAAGTTTGATAGTGGCTTCGAGGCCTTCAGCATAGTTTCCGGAGATTGCATATAGGACTGCATTAGTTGAATATTGTGGTCCACCGATAATTTGAGACTTTGGACCTCGTGACTCAGACTATGTGTTCCTTAGCGCAATCAACCAAGCCGTCCTTCAGACGGGGCTTGATACCTTTCTTTGGCTTCCAGGTCTGGTTCGTGAGACATATGCATGACAGATATGAAGAGCTGCAAATTGAGCTTGAGAGAACATAAAATTTCCCGGTGATATACGAACTTCGATCTCTCGAACAACCATCGGATTCGCAATGCCATCCGTCGAAAGTTACTCTGGCTTTGTCGAACAAGTGGATCCAGGATCCGTAGTAGAAGTTCTCCATCGGTCTGGACGGTTCTGCAAACGTGCATAAGATCGTCCACAAGCGCGCTCGCTCTCTAGGATAGTGATAACTTCGGATTGTTGTTAAGCATTAACCCCAATTCTTTTAGGACTCGGGAGAAGAGAGTGGTGTCAGTCGCAATAAGACGGATTTCATTCCCTGCCTCTTTCAGAGCTGACGCGATCTGATACAAACCAATGCTCAACTTAGTCGCGGCACCTACGATGCCTGTGATACTAGCGGCAAGACCAATAGCTTCAGCCATGGCTGCATAGTCTGCTTTGCTTCTGGCCGCTGGAGGCAGGAAGCACAGAGAGAGAAATGAAGTAGGAAGTCCATCATGCTCTTAGCGTGGAAGACATACGACGTTTTGCCAAGGTAGGCTGAGAGAAAGATCAAGTCTAATGTGGCAATGTACGCGGAGGCAACAAGGCAACAAGGCAACTAAATACCAGGCACTTCAATCCCAGGCACTTCTGCATGAACCCCTCACCTGCCTTCCGACATAGCAAAGCTGTACAGTCTGCATGCGTATGTATGGTTTCCCGCCAGATTGACGTACAATCTTGGGAAATCCATAGGATGTGTCGGAAGGGATACTGAATGATATTCGTTGACCTAGCTGTTGCTTTTTCCAGCTGAGGTTCATAGGTATGAAGTCATGGGGCCAGATCTGCTTCAGGCTGCGCTCAATCTTTTCCCCTTCCTTCTTCATCTTACTAGTATTCGGCCTTTCTTCCCTGCGTGACAGTGGCTAGCTACATGATCTGACAACGAATGAGATGACCTCTGTTCAGGACCATTTCACCTCGGCAAGCTGGTTTTCGGTACAGTGGTCATTTTTGAAGTGGGCCAGCACTAGACTGGGGGGCCCCTGAATACTACCAATCAGTATTCGTACTAGCCTTTTCTAGCTTCTGCTGTTAATCCGCATATAGACTTAGTAGAAATTATATTGACCAATTAAAAGAATTGTCACCTGTAGCAGCTATCCGATAAAGGACTAAACCTGTTTTTGAAAGCCAATCGGATAATACACTATAACTCCCTGTCTAGCGCTCTCCCACTTCAAAAATGACCACTGTACAACTTCCATCGGAGCACAGACTGGCTGGATCGTATCTGTCCGACGTATGGTTGTTAATCTCGAAGCGGAAAAGCAGCGACGGGACTCTCCACAGCTGCGTTGGCTCTTAATCTACTCCGATAGGCGTGCTCTTTTAATTACGAGGTATTAGAGAGTACCTACAGTACCTGACTGTCTTGAAATGAGTGGAATCCAGTTTCCGCCGCCCGCTAGGCCCGAACCAGGAGCCGCAGTACGGTACCATTGGTGCCATCCAACATGCTGAAACACCCACCATCCGAATTTTCGGAAATTCAACTCAGACACGGGCCGCTGAGCTCGGTTAATATACTGGCTCTTAATGAGTGATGTTGGGTATCACATAGATTTAGATGTACTCTAGGTTGTCGCGCCTAATGGACCATTCACACAAGGGAGTCATCAAACGGGTCGTTGATCAACCGCCAAGCAAGATCCTACAAGCTCTTGCATCCTGCGCTCAGATGATATAACACAAGGCTGAAGCCACTTGCGTAGGTAATGGTACAAACGCTATAGAGTTACTCGGGGTAGGATCCGATTTCGGTCGCCCAAGTTCTCCAACAATTGTACATACCATCTTAAGTATGGGAGGATAAGTTTCCCACCACATTTGTGCGAGCAACTAAGCAATCTTCTTACAAGTACCACAAGGCTAGGGAATAGCCATCTTCATCCCATCTTTTTCATGGTCCACTATCACAATGTCAAACCTATACCCATTGAACACCGGCACTGATGGCCAGCTAACATCGTGGATCGCACTTACAACAACTTGGCGCCCGACTAATCCGTCCCTTAAATGCAGGAGCTCCTATAGGCTTGATGGTCCAAGCCTAATGGCCTATGACCCAGCTTACGGTATCGACATTGACCAGACCGTTGTTTGTCAGCCTCCGCAGGTAACGACATGGTGGGGAGGACCAGAGGGACCGGGTGTTCTTGTCGCAACTGGGTCGCAGCATACCGCACTTAGCATAGGTCCTATTGTTTGTCCAGAGGACTTTTCGACCATACTGAGCACCGTACAAGAGGGTTCCAGTACTCACGCAATGTGCTGCCCTTCGTGAGTCTCAATACTCCAATCCCTTACAATGCCAAGCTAATGAATCCTTTGCAGAGACTACTATCTTGCCAACAAACCCCCTGGATCCTTTGGTGGAGACTGCTTATCCGACGTGTCCTCTGGTGATGTACTGACCTACGCGTCCACCCTTGAAGGAAGCTCGACTGACTGGACTATCGTGACTACCACTTTGAGTCAGAGTTCCACAGTTGGTGCGATTGCAGTTGTGGGCTGGAATATTGGCCAATTGGCACAAACACCTTCATTGACATCTTCAGCGCTTGTCACCACGCCTGCAGATTTCCCTACCGTTTCGAGCACACCATCAGTTGTACCTTCAATCATCGCGTCTTCTAATACGTCCTCTAGTGGACTATCAGCAGGCGCGAAAGCAGGTATAGGAGTGGGAGCCGCTCTTGGAGTGCTCGGATTCCTCGCGCTACTCGGGGCTTTGTTCGTAGTTAGGAGACGAAAGCACAGATCTACCAAGAAAGACGTTGGCGCTGAGCACCCGTATGGGTTTAAACCCGAGCTTTCGGGCGAAGGAGCTCGAAGGGCGGAGATGGCGAATAATTATCCTAAAAGAGAAGGAACGCAAACCACATCTTTATTCGAGCTTCCAGTAGAGGAGCGGCCACTGGAACTGCCTACGGTCATAGGAATGGATAATGTTCGGAAAAGCTAAGCTACGAGGACGATTGAAGAAGCCAGCAGTCGATCAAGCGAGAGTCTACATACCCCAATGGCCTCCGAGGACCTGAACAAGGCGGGCAAATTATTCAACGCCCGCCGTGGAGCGATACATTCACTTCCCAGACTGCATCGCTAGCAGAGATGTTGTGAATGCTGACTTTGACGTGGCGATATTCGATCGCAATGGCTTTTCCAACAGACGAACATTATCGAGACAAGGCGATAAAAAGGCATTTGCGACAATGCTGTATGTTTCTTTAGCCGTTGTCAAGATAGTATCTTTTGCACAGCCGCGGCAATCGCATGTGGATGGTTTGGGAAGAGCTGCATGAACCCCGCCGAAATAGTGCGGTACCTGGTAGGTTCGCCGTAGCGTCATTTCTAGACAAGGGTGGACGTCACGCTGGGAGAGCGATGATCTTTTCCAAGAGAAAGTGGGCACTGCAATCCACCACTCTAAGGAGCATATCCACGCCCTCCGGACAGACTCACTAAAATCGGCCCCCAACGCTTAAAAGACGCTACGAGATGCAAGGCAGCCAAGGCTAGACTTACTCAGTGTCTATCCCAGCATGCTGGCTGCACGCATTCCCGAGAGTGATATTTAGCAAAAATGGACGCGAGAGATCTTCTTGCTATTCGACGATAAAGATCGGCCAGAAAATTGGGCATGCAAGTTAGCGCAGTCCCCTGTCCCAAGAGATAAGTCACACTTGATCTCTTGAACGTATCTGAGGACCTCTAAATAGCCTGCAGATACTTCCGCCAACGTGGGCATGCACCATCCCGGCATCTATCCTTGGAAAAAGATGAATTGAGTGATTGCCTTGGAGACCTGAGAACCGCTTGGCATATCAAAATCATGGCCTGGGCCATCTGGATTGCTAACGATTGCTGAATTAGGTCTTTCAGCTGTAGAGATCGCTTGGTCGTTCAGTGAAGACTTTTTGCCGTACGTTCATACATATCCCAAGTCTTTTGCGGTTCACTCATATCATTCTGATCTTATTTTTGCAAAATTTGTGCTGCGTTCAATGGGAGATTCTCCTGTTCATCCTATCCCTTTTAAAAAGATCTAATATCTTCTCCACTTCGATCTCGTGCTGCCTTCAATGATATGGCATCCTCTTGTGCCTCCCCCACTGGCATGGAGACACCTTCTTCAGAAATGGAAGTCAATCGGATAACTCCGGTCTCAACCGGGAACACGAATCCGCAGGGAACTCATTCTGACGAAGTAGATGCGAAAAAGAGAGCTATAGAATACATAGAAGAGGTCGACTCCTCTTCAGGCGGAGGCGACGAATGCGATGTCGGTGAAGTAGAGGCTCTGAGCCATGACCGACAGGCGTATACTCCGTTTCTGCGAAAAGGCCCTTTGTTGGGTCTTTGTGCTCTAATATTCCAGCTTCTTACCATCCCAGCTTCTTTCCTGGTTCTGGCAATGTCAAATGGACGGCCGGTGACTTCTTGGAAGTTCCAGCCAACGGTATACCTCGCAATTATGACAGCCGTTGGCAACAGTGTTATGCGCTTCGCTGCTGTACAGGGTTGCATGATTGTCTGGTGGACTCATGCCATGCGTGGTACGACATTTGCTCAACTTCATCAGGATTGGAAGATGAGCATCGGAGCCGTCGGCGCTTTGACGGCAGGCCGATATACAAACTTCATTGCTGTGGCAAGCTTGTGCGCAACGTTCGTTATTGTTGACGGCCCTCTATTGCAAAGAGCGTCGTCAGTAGTCTCGAAAACGCCAGCAGAGCCAATTTCCCTGCATACGCTTTTGTCACCAGAGATCCCCGCGTATTTCTCTGGGTTCTCGATCCTTGACACCGACCACCCGACAAACGACTTCAGCAGCGAATTCTATTCCGTGTTCTCAAATTGGACTGCGGGTTCTCCTATTACGAGCGCCATTACTGGATGCCCTGGGGTATGCACAGCAACAGTACAAGCAGCCGCGCTCGCAATGTCCACTTGCTCCTCACACAGTATGCCCATAGATTACACAAAACCTTTGGTTGGCAATCAGACTGCGGTATACGACGAATGCAGAATCGCCCCTACCAATTTGGATGCCTTTACCATCACACTCGCTACAGCTCTTGACGGTCTGGGCAATGAGAGACTTGATCTCAAAGTTGGCATGACAGATACTGATGTAGCGAAAACGTGTGTGGGCGAATTTACTACAAAGACGTGCCATCTAGTCTCCGCGACAGCGGAGTATGATGTCACAATATCGAATGGCAACATTGATCTTGAACAGCCTCCGAGGATTCTAAATGTTGCCAACAACACTCGAATCAACAACCAGACAATATCACAATTCAACTTACGTTTCAAAGGCCAAGACTGGCTACATACTACCCTAGGAGGATTATCGATGGCAGCAGCGATTCAGTTTATGACGCTGGCTGGATTGATGCCCTCGATGGCCAACGGCGACAATCCATCCCTTACTGGATCAAATGCCTTCTCGTATAAAATGATAACGAATGAGAATGCCTGGGACGAAGAAACGGATTGTGCACCCGCGTGGAAGGATCCCACGACAGATATCCTTGCTGCTCTGAACGAACTCATGTTTCGAGCATCTGTATACACGGCACAAGCATACAACGAAACGTATTTGAAGGCGCGAATGGACCCTGGCCTCAATGTGTCATCTGTTGTGCAGGGGACCAGACATGATCCTATCAACGTATTCCATGTCAATTACTACTATTTCCTTGCCGCTGCGCTCGTGCAGCTCATTTCCGTCCTACTCATTGCGTACACCTTCTTTGGGTGGTGGAGGCTGGGTCGTGAGGTAAGTTTTAGTCCGTTAGAGATCGCGAAGGCATTTGAGGCGCCTCTGCTGCAGGGAGTGAAGAGTAATACAAATGCGAAAGAGATTGCAAGGGTGATGGATGAAAGGAAGGTGAGATATGGTGTCTTTGGCAGGGATGAAATGGGATCGGAGAGGAAGATGGGTTTCGGAGATCCGGATGTTGTCTGTAGACTGAAGGGGTTCACGAAGAAAAAGTAGCTGAGATATACGCATGTAGTAATTGAAAGTGTAGCGTGCAATGTTCAACGTTTATCATAACGTGTAGAAACTTCACCAAGAGACGGGGACTGTCCCACGTTGGCCGTCCCGGCTTTCGGGTGCAAACTCCACCGAATTCGAGCTCTTCCAGTCTCAGTATCGAGGCTTTCCTGCAATACCAAAACGTGGTAACAATACTGTACTTCAATGTGGATAGAAATCCTCTGTTTCGTTCTGACTCTCGCCGTGATCTATGTCTGCTCAAAGTTGGGTCACTCGAGAACATTAGCTGCCATCCCTGGACCTCCGGGGAATCCACTGACTTCTTTCTTAATTGACTATCTAGATCTACAAGGATGCAAGACCAGACATGTCGCCTCTCTACATAAGAAATATGGACCGGTGGTCTGTATCGCATCAAAAGAGGTATCTCTTTCGAGCCACTCAGCAGTCCCCAAGATCTACACTATACAGTCAGAAAAGACGTCGTTCTATGACATGTTTATTGTATTTAATGAGCGGACTCATTTCACAATGATAAATACACAGGAACACAAGAACAGGAGAAGGCCTTTTGCTTCCCTGTATGCTGCGCTTACAGTCTCCAGTGGAGAAACAGAAATTCTCATGGATACAATGACCATGAAATTCATTGATGCTTTAGCAAAGCAAATCCCGTTGGAAAAAAAGTTATATGAACTCATATCTCCTTCTATATTAGACTTCATGACAGCCTTCATCTATGGCAATCTTGGTGCTACGGCGGCGCTAGAAAGCTCACAAGACAACCAGATCAACGATGATCTCAAAGCTCCCGGCAGACGTCTGCTTTTCTTCGCCTTCAATCAATTTCCAGTCCTGGCAGAATGGGCCACCATTGCAATCAACAAGCTCGGACTGTCCAACCACTTTCCGACTCGCACATATCCCCAGCTATTCTCCCATGGCTGGCACACCTGGCAATCCTTCGACCAAAAAATCTCTCGCTCAGAAAAACTCGACGCCACCACCTCCGCCTCGGTGATCGCTCAGGCCCACGACTCAGGCATCACCGGCACGGCCCTCGCCGCCGAATGCGCCGACCAGCTCCTCGCGGCCCTCATCGCCCTCAACCACGTCCTCATCTCCGCCCTGTGGGTCCTTTCCCAGCCCTCCCAGCACAGCATCCAATCGCGCCTGCACGACGAACTCCGCGCCCTCCCGCCCTCCGCGCTCGACTCCGCAGGGAACCCGTCAATCCAGACATGCAGCAAACTTCCCTACCTCAACGCCGTGATGAAGGAGACCCTGCGCCTGTACCCGCCCTTCTCCGGAGCGCAGCCGCGGAGGTTTCGGTCGGATGTCGTGATCGATGGGTACGTGATTCCGGCGGGGACGAGCGTGAGCATGTGTATGTATGCTATGCATCGGAACCCGGAGGTGTTTCCGGAGCCGGAACGGTTTTGGCCGGAGAGGTGGTTAGATGTGTCGGAGGGGCGGATGAGAGAGATGGAGAGGTATTTCTGGCCGTTTTCGGCGGGGGACCGGAGGTGTACTGGAGAGCAGTGAGTGATCCTTGAAGAGCGTTGCTGGAGTTGCTATGCAGGATTTACTAAGTGCCCTCTAGCTTGTCTAAGGTGGTAATTTCGAAGATACTGGCGGCAGTCTTTCGGAGGTTCGAGACCGAATCGGCGGAAGATAAACGTACTGTAATGACATGGACGAGTCGATCGGATAGGTTTACAGAAGCGAGCCCGGAAGGCATACGGAATCCGTGTCCAAAGGCTATTCACGACCTTCGTATTCGTATTTCCGCAGCGGAATAAAAATTGATCACACCGTGCCGAGATCGATTCACAAGATTCATACGAAAGGGAGGTTGTAAATACCCGCGTCACTGAAGCGAAACAGTAAATATGTAGCGAAAATGTCTGAAAGTTGGAATCATTGTAATGCTCTAAACAACCGCTAACCGGTACGAAGCTGATGTGGGATCCTCTTCAACAATCGTGTTTGCTACTCTGATATTCCTGATTGGATTGAAAGCGTGACCGCGGCAAAAGTTATCGACTATGCTCAGGAGCAGAACGAATGCAATGGACGGCCCGAGGTATGGGAAAGTGGAAGCCGTGATTGGTTCAAACAGGGGCAGGATTTGGCAAAGTACGATAAAGAAGCAAGGCGGTGCGGCGATGCAGTTGACCAGGAAGCCATATTTGCCCATAGACCATTTTCCTTGCCGTATGTCATGTCCGCGGCTGATCCGACCAGCTATCCGAGTTGCGATAAGTAAGCCATATGAGAGTACGAGGAAGCCAGTAGCGAGGCTGAACATAATGAGGAGGGCAACAGATGAGCCGATATTAATGAGAAGCAGGACAACGCTAAAGGAGCAGACAAAAAGGAGCGGCCCACGGGCACCTCGAAGCTAAAGGGTAGGTTAGTAAGAACGCTCAAACGGACAGTCAGGATAATGTTGCAGCGAGACTTACGCTCCAGAATTGACACCACCATTCAGGCATCGCCCCTTGCTGTGCTAGTTGTAGAGTCAATCGGCTGGTGGTGGCGAAGGCTCCGCAGGCAACCGGGCATGTTTGTAATATAATTAGGCAAGTAACGCAAGAAACGAGAGGCCGACTGTTCGACCGATCAAATAAAATCTCAATGATCGGATAGGGGGCTGATAGCACGTTGTCAGTCAAAGGGCCCATGAAGAGTGGAATGAGAACTGCCAAAGGTATGGAGAGCAGAGCACCGATCTGTGTAGAGCGGAAAATGATCTTCGGAACCGTGACTTCGGAGTCTTTTACTTCAGCCGCCATGTGGACGATCCCGTCAGAAGCCGTGTACATAAAGAATATGAGGGTGATTCCTTGGCAAAATGCAAACCCACTATTGCCCCATGCAGTATTTGCTTGATCAATCGTACTGGACAGGTAGGCCATGTGAGCTGAATTCCGCTCTCCCATGACGGGAAAGACCACGATTAAGATAATGACAATGACAAAGACCAAGATCATGCCCAATACCTCTAGAGGCCTGAGTACAATTCTTAAGTATTTGTTCAGCGTGCACCAGAAGCAGAGCAGGACGATAACACAGCCAATGCCGACCTGCAGACCTCCGATTTGGTGGAGCGTCCAATTTGCCACGTTGGGATGATAAATCTCGACAAGCTCCATAATTTGACCAGACATCAGGGTAGGCAGCACTGCTGTGGCGAGGAGCCATCCTATCCAAGTCAAGTAGGCTTGGACATGGCTTAGCATCAATCGGCCTTTCTTACTGAACCATGGAGGAGCATTTGTGTACACCCAGATATATTGACCGCCGACGTACGGTTCGCTGGCTCTTTGTTAGAAGTATGTGGTTAAAAGAAGGAGCCACTCCTTACACGGAGGCCATCTCAGCCAGACTGCCAGAAATGCAGGTTGCGACTGCCCATCCTATGACCGGTCCCCAGAATACTGCTCTTGGACCTCCCGTCAAGAGTGCGGAACCCAAAGTATTGACGAAAGCGATGGGAGTGCTTTGTAGATTGACAAGTAGAGATATGCCATCAAAGGTCCTCATGAAGGCATTGTATTTCTACCATCTGTGAGAAAGAATTGTAACAGAGCTCAAATCACCGCGACGTACGCTTGGCATATACTTGGGGTTGTTCAAAGAGTCGGAATGAGCGAATTCCGGAGCTGAGTCGACACTTTTCTCTGCAGTGTTGACATCCTTTGACTCGATAAGATCGCTCATCTTCTCTTAATTTTCACGACTTCGACAAAGCTGGATGGCACCACGAAGAGAAGAAAAAGGAAGGAGAACAACCCACGCCGGCAGAGAAGTGCCGATGAAAAGCTCGCAGCAAAGTCACTGTGTCGCTTCCTATTGAAATGGCTTCACACGTGGAGCTACGGAATCAACCACTGCTGTTGAATCTGGATGGTAGTGATGACAGTGCTGGTAGGAATTATGATGGGTTCCTGAATATTCGAAGAATGCAATGTCTTGTTCAGGAGCCGGGGATGGCCATGCCTAGAATCGTGAGTGTAGGGTTCACTTTGTCGGCTATCGTTGCAAGACTAATGGAGTAGGTGAGGAGGACCTGCAGCATGACCTGGTCTCACCTCAGATTAATCATCTCTACTCGATTCTCAAGGATTAGGGCCTCGAGATGGGTATGGGGTGCCAATGGATTGGGTCGATCTAAAGGTTAGTCTTAGAGATGGCGTGCGGCACAGTTATTCACGTCTCCGATCCAGCCCTCCCGACAACCCAGGGGCCTAAAGGGAGAACGGGAGGTCCTGCTCTTGGCTTTAATCGCACGCGATGGCAGTAAGAAGCGAATGAATTTCCCCGGGCAATTCGGGGACAAGATATCCTAGTTATCTGGATCTACCGACTTTGATGAGTAGAAGTCACGACGTCGCACGCTGCATCGTCGGAGCAATGATTTTCCGCTACTCTAGGCCGAAGAAATGTTCGCAACTCATAGAGTACGGAGTACAACGTCAAGCACCTGCATGAGCATCTCAAAATCTGTAGGACGTTGAACTGAAGCCTCGATTGCGGATGCCGAGGAGATACTCACGGCTTTGAGATAGAATCGTTTGATATTGGAACGACTACTGATCTTTCTGTGCTGCCTTGAGGTTGTCTGCTCGGCCAACATCGCTCTGCAGCGCTTCGGCTCTGCGTTACCTTTTTGAGATATTCTGTTGCTCTGCCTGGTACAGCACGCTCTGTTCAATGGAGAAGCCCGTGTTCCCACATTGCGAAGCAAAAGCCGAGAAACGCCTTAACTTCAGCTCATCACATAGGTGCGGTGGGGAAAGTGTGCATAACACTTCTTAATGCGGTAGAAGCTATACATCAGCACATGAATAGAAGGTATGTGACGTTTTGCTTCCAAGCAAGAGAAATAGGCTCAAGACATGGATCTAGTCATCTGTGGTATAGTATGATCTGTTCATTAGCCATAGATTTGGACTATAAGACTGCCAGCAGGTCGAATCTTTGCTGTCTCTATCGCTAGGGTAACTGGGACCAACGCACTACCAATGTTTGAAATCTCCACCCGCAAGACATACAACTTTCAGCGAACGTCGTGTTAGACATCCCATACCCATAGATCGGGGATGAAATTATCAAGCTTTGGTGCATCAAATGGCCGAAATTTCGAAGTACATAGGAAATACGAATATCAATTCTTCACTGAGTGTCGCATTTCTTTCCTATCATCACCGTCTCTCTGCAGCATCGCACTGTTCTATGAAGCGATAGATCCCTTCGAAGCCTTGATACTCCAGTGGACTGTGTCTGGGCTCTGGTTCATACAATCCCTCACTTCCTAATTCGCTGCTACGAAGAGTATGGTATCCTGATGGAGAAGATTTCGCCCACGGATTTTCCGGCTCGGGCTCAAATTGTTCGTACTCTGATTGCGTAGACGTGTCGGAAAACAATTGGAAGTCCTCTGATGAAGAAACCATAGGCCGCCAGTCAATTTCTTGCTTCTGAGGGTATCTGACAGCAGGCGGAGCTTGCTCTTCGTAAAAGGAGCATTCGGATGCATCGTCACTTGGAGCAAAGGGGAAGAGTAATGCAATTTCGGTGCCGGTGTAAGCATCAAAATCCTCATCTTGAGTGATGATGCCGCGCTGGACGCCAAGTTCATCACAAAGTCTCTCAACCGTATCTGCGTCGCAACCAGGAAAGTGAACACGGAGAGAAGAGGAGCGATAAGTGATTGGCAGATCGCCAAGTGTGGAAAGACGATTCAGATCGTTCAGTACTGCTGCAAGGTCCTTGAGCGCACGGGAGAAATCGACAGAGATTGTGTCGAGAAGACCCTCAGTATTGAGAGTATTGGCGGTAGTTTCGGGTGGATAGGAAAAGCCGGCAACGCCGTTCAACGGTGTAAGAGCGGTGATGGTGGGGTTCACGTTAAAGTCGATGTAAGAGCCAGGAGTCGCCTTGGGAAGGGACCGCAGCTTACGACCAGTCTCTTCTTGGAGGGACGTCACTGCTTTGTAACGCTTCTCTCCAGTGGCTGGACTCGCACCGTCGTATTGCACCTTCTTTCCGGACAGAAAGAAGGCACGAAAAGCTTGGGATACATTCTGCACAATATGTTGAGGTTGGGCAGGACCGTGTGAGAAGTATCGTGCACCTCCCACCCGACCAGAGCCAATTGCATAACCTCCAGCCGTCCTACCCAAGGTGCCGCCTGTAAGATTGGGCCGTAATGTAGATGCAAATGGAGCTCTGCCGGCGGATGCGCTGACATGTGAGGCAGTCCTCGACTTTGGAAAAGAAGCCTTCTCATACTTCACACCAGTAAAGCCGGATGACGTAGTGAAGCGTCGGATAGTGGCATTGATCGTGCTCTGGGTGTGATAGCTTCGGGCTTTGCTTTGACGGAGGAATGCGACTGGATGAATGGGATGATGAGCTTCAGCACGAACGAAGACGGGCTGAACCCTCGAATCGGGGATTTGCGACTGAACGAAGCGAGTGGCCTTCTTGAACCCAAGCCTGGAATGGCCAATTAGCTAGACACAAATGACGCAGACAGGATGGTACGAACCGTAATAGCTTGATGTTCTTGGCCATCAACTTATGGAGATGGCCCGCCGAAGGCGCCATGATTGCTGTACCTTTCACCTAGCAGGCGTTGATTGGAGTAGGTAAAGTGGGAAGAGTCAGAGTGACGATGTTAAGTGCATCGCCACAGCCCTCGGGAGTCGGCAAGATCGTTCACCCGCTAAACTATTTGAGTGCTAGCGCAAATCATCAGCCACCTACACGATCGCAAACACAGACCTGTACTCCGTTGAAGTACTCTCTACGAAAGAGCGAGGTTGACAACTTAGAGTCTGTCTTTGAGCTACAGCAATTCACTCAGCCTGAAAATAAGAAGTATCCTTCCACAACTCGAGGACAGGATACCATGGAGGCTCCGTGTGCTTGCCTCCTTTCTTGAGACAAATGTCCGGCACATTCCAGCAACGAACGCGTAAATTGCTCCATTATTCCTTAGGTACAGTCGGAATGTAATACCATATTTACTTCATGAAACATTCAACTTCACCTCTTTCACTCTTCGTACGTCGATTGTGAGCTTTATCCTCTATTCCAGATCTGGTTGATGCATAAAATCGCAATGAAGCCTCTCAGGTCTGTCTCGTTGATACTTGCACTCACAGCGAGTTGCAGTGCTTTTCCGTTTGCAAAATTGCTCAAACGACAGACTCTGTCGGATTTGAATGATGGTAGATCACTGTAAGACTCCGTTAGACAAGAGCTTCAACTAACGAATGCGGTAAAGCGGACATTCTGAATTACGCCTTGACCCTTGAACATCTTGGTCTGTCTGAATCCAGAAGCCTGCCTACGCGCTGGACACTAACAGAGAGACCAGAGGCAACTTTCTACCGCCAAGGTCTTGCCAATTTCAGCTCATCCGACTTCACCGATGCTGGCTTCAACTCTTCTCTTTACCAAAACATCCAACGAATCGCCTCCGACGAGAGCTCTCATGTCGACTTCATCACCTCCGCCCTCACTGGTATGATCTCAGCCGGCCTACATTCCCTATCTAGCTCATTCTAGCTGACCCTACCCGCAACAGCTGCCGGCGCTCCCGCAACCGCCGAATGCACCTACGCCTTCGGCGTCACCTCCCCCGCCAGCTTCCTCGCCACCGCCAGCATCCTCGAAGGCGTCGGCGTCAGCGGCTACCTTGGAGCAGCCGCTCAAATCGCCAACAAGGCGTATCTCACTGCAGCCGGCTCGATCCTGACCGTCGAGGCGCGCCATAACGCGTATCTGCGCGCGACGTTGGGGGAGGCGCCCTTCGCGCAGCCCTTCGACACGCCGTTGAGTCCCGACGAGGTGTATACGCTTGCGCATGGCTTCATCGCCAGCTGTCCGAGTAGCAATCCCGCTATCAAGGTGCGTCCGTTTCCGGGGTTGGCCGTGGATTCGGCGAATGCGGGGGCTGCAATCACGACGGGGAGCGTGGTTACGGTTGATACCCGGGGATTCAGTCTTGAGCCGAATAGTCCGAGCGCAGTGCTGTATGCGGCGTTTGTGAGTGTGACGGGACCGGTGTGGACGAATGTGACGGAGCTGCCGGGGAGTGGGGGGACGAAGTTTAGTGTGACGATTCCGCAAGGGGTGGAGGGGCAGAGCTATCTTGTGTTTACTGGTTGTCGCGATGCGGTTACGGATGACACTGTTGTGGCCGGACCTGCTTTAATTGAGGTATGTGAGACTCCGGTGCCCATGGTCGTGCGCAATGCTGATGGTACTTAACAGATCTCTGCATAGGGTGGGATGGGTGTTGCGGCGCTATCGAGGATCTTAGTTTTAGTTAAGAAGACAGCCTTACTTCCAAACTCTTATTATCTAGGGTTTTGCTTTATCGGTGCTATAGTCTTGATAGCTCGGGCCCTGTCTCGATTGTTTGACGATAGCATCTAATTTCAATCATGGGTCTACGAAAAAATTTCAGCAGGTGATTTCCTTGACTTGTATTGCGAATCGAAGATCATATGAGACAAACTTGCAAGTGTGGATGGATCTCCCTCTTGATAGATTCTTGCAGTCACTTTCGCTCCCAACCTGCATTGTCTTCATTTACAAGATCATGACGGCTCTTTTGGTTGAAGGATACTTTATATAAGCTCAGCGCGGATATGGATGGCGGCGAAAGTGGCAGAGGACAAATTCAGCACTTATCAGCATTCATTGAAGCTGTAGACCAAAGCTTTCCTTGTAATGCTCTACCATGGCTAAAGTTGTACAGAGTTGTTATGCAAGAATACTGGTGTGAATATTCACCAAAGGGGGATTGGATGCGTTAGAACAGACGAGCTATTCGCAGAATTAACGACTGACTTTGCCCTTTAAGCGTAGAAAGGATTCCAGGGCTTGAATCCTTCTGCCTAGGTTTACGTATCGCAAGGTAGACCGATAGCAAAAGCAGAAAGAGTTGTGTTTGCTGGAGAATTGCCGGGAAAATAGCGGATTACACTCTATCTGTGTCACGTCAACCAAAGTCCAGGCTTCATCCTTGCTGCTGAGCTAGTAGGCACTTTCGCATAGCGTGTCAAACAGCCCATAACCTTCCAGCTTTCGCTAATCAGGCTTTACGATCGACACTGTGAGTACAGATGCTAGGAGGCAACTGCTTCGCTGTGTGTCTATTTCTGACTGGCATCAAGCAGCAATGAACTCCACTGATAGGCAATTACATTTTTCAGAAACTTTCGTAATCAGTTGCGGTACAGTCACGATCGATATACATACAGCCAAGGTTCTGCTTATCCAATGGCGCAGAACTGGGGAGTACTTCCTTCCAAAAGGTCGAAAGGATATCGGCGAATCTTTGGAGGAAACAGCCATGCGAGAGACGTACGAGGAGACTGGAATTCCTGTACAGCTTCTCCCTATCAAAATGCAAACCCTTGCTACCGTCTCGACCAGAATTGGAGTATCCCAAGAAGTCGAACGTATCAGTGAACCAATTGCTGTCGCTCAGCGTGTATCTGAAGGCAAGCTGAAGATCATTTTCTGGTACGTTGCACAAGGAGATTCGAACAGAGCTCGAGTAGAAGGTACTCAGCAGGAGAATGAAGAATTTGATACAATCTGGGTTGCTGTTGATAAGGTTGCCTCTACCCTTTCATTTGAAGACGATCGGCGGATTGCGACCAGAGCTTTGAACTTGATACACAGCAAACTGGAACCATGAATATGTATGCTTCTCAGTGTAAAGCTCGCATCACTCTACGTGGTGGCCTGGCCTACATAATAAGGGTATGTGAATAGACACATTATTTTAAGTAAGCCCGATCACTTTTCGTATCTCAATTCTCGCCGTTTCTTTCTTACAGAGAAGAACGGCTTTGTTCTATCCCAAGGAGAAGGGCAATTGTATCTGAGCACTCAATGAGCCTTGCAGTCACTACGCATCCAGGGATCTCCCTCCTGGTGCACCAGCAAATGCCCAGAGTTAAGGCGGACCTGAATACCCAGTCGCAGACGATGTAGCCAAGATTCTGGTTCACAGTCAGGATGGCCTTCATCACTCTTAAGGAACTGGTGAAGATCGGATACCGACAGAGAACACAATGACGACGTGTGCTGATAGTTCATCATAGAACCTAATGGAAATTGTATAAAGAGCACATCCCTTGCGGTCAAGTGAATGGTTTTGGCGCCAGTACCACATACGTGTTAATCGATGAGGCTTATGACCACGTATATGAAACATAACTATTTGTAATGTTGATCAAGTCGCTGGTCACTGGGCACAAAGAAATTTCAAGGTCATGACAACAAAACCCCATTAACTCAAGCATCGGCTCATTGGTGCTTCTCGGAATTGAGCGACTTTTTTTTTTTCTTTTTTCTTTTCTTTTCTTTTCTTTTTTATAATTCTAAGCTTCCATAACGCTGCACAATCCAGCTCTGCCGCCATTATACTGGCAACATGATACCATTAGCTCAACTTCGGGACGAGTATCTCACACACGGCGAGGATCCACTTGCACTCGGGTTCATTTCCATATTCCTCGGTGGCAGCGTGATCCATCAACAGGATATAAAACATATAATGCGTCGAGGTAGCGATTGGGACGGTGTGGGGATTGTTCGAACCAAGCAGGATATCGTCGCCCTCATTCGTGATAGACGAGCTAGTCTTCGGGCCTTGCTAGGAATCATTAGAGAGGACAGCACAACGACATCTTGGGAGGTAAGCCAATGACATTGATTGGCTTACCAGCTTTGACTATTCCATAGGATGCACTAGTCGAGGAAGCTGATTGGCAGGTGCTACGTTTCTCAGGCTGGACGTGTACGGGCTCTAAACGCACAATGAGAATCTGGTCGCAAGAGCATCTCGAGGCGGTTGCAAGTTGTAACGAGACTTGTTATTTGGGCGTCCTTTCTCATAAAGTTTGGCACAATATCCGGCTCCAGCACGAAAGTTTCGGTCCTGGCATTCTTGTGTCTCCTCCAACTGCAGTCACTGACCGTGTATCTATAATGACCGACTTCAACATTCTTCAGATTCCATATGGAATAAAACAGGGCACTGTAACTGGGGTATGGCCAGGAGTTGTGTGCGATATTATTCTGACTTCGTGGTGTATGTTTGAGCACTTTCCTGGCCTCGTCGACTTTCAGAAACGACTTCTCTGGTCCAAATGGCTTCTTGTAAGCAACCTGAAGAGACCTGAGGTCTTAGCTCCATTCTTGTGTCACTGGTATACATTCAGTCAGGGCTATAAGGATAACCTGGTCATGGACGCTTACAGACTTCTCGAGGGGAATGAGCTAAAAGCATGGTCAACGATGGATTCCAGTTCCAATTCCTCAAGCAACATGCACGAACCTCTTGTCACCAGCCCTATTACGATTGTAGATGAGTATTCTGGAACACAGAGGGGCATAGGCCCGAAATTTGTTTCCTACCATCGACTGGAGATATCGCCAGCAATGAATCCAGGCCGCCTAGTCACCTGGAAAGAAACCGGTGTTACGCATGGGTCTGAATCAAAATGGCAGTCTGGACAAGACTTTGTTATTCATAGATCTGTCCCTGTCCGGAGTGCCTTTTCCAGTAATTCAGATGGCGAAGAGGCAATGATTGAGCATCGCCAGATAGGCGTCCGCCACCGTGTCTATATCAAGACTGCAGACACTTTTCTGGATGAGCTTGATGCTATGAAACAACTCGAGTGTTTTGTTCCTAAGCGCAATCTTCAAAATATCATTGCCGTCGACAGGGGGAGCAAGCGAATTCTATACGAATACTTTGACGGCAAATCACTGCTGGATATCAGGACACAGCGTCGTCCCGAGAACTGCGGCAACCGCGGCATCTCAGAGATGACCTATCGCTGGCTCTTGAGCATTGAATCTCAAAGGGCTCACGACATGATGCTTGCCTACCGCCTCTCATACTTGCCTAACAATATCTACAAGCGTCTCGACCATGAGCCCAAGCTACACCGGTACTTCTTTCATCGTCTGCACAACGACACAAGATTGAAGGAGTTTTATCAGAACGGAACACCTACATTTCTTGATCCTCAAGGAAGAGCGACCGGCTCACTCAAAGAGCTCCTGGCCCTTCCTGTTTACGTCAACAACAAGACGTCAAAATGCCTACGGGAACATTTGGACACAGCAGAAAGTCTTCTCCATCCACAGGCCGAGCACTTTTCTCGTTTGCCATTTGCGTACGGTCTCGGGGACGGCCACGGTGGTAATGTTATGGTGGCCGACGAAGAGACTACGATGCCCGTGTTGAGATTTGTCGATTACGAAGTTGCAGGGTACAATCCGATCTTGCTCGAGTTAGCCAAGCCGATATATCATGATTGCTTTTACAACGCGCTATGGGGCGACCTTCTGGCGGATGACCTTCGGCACCCTACAAAGGCGCATATTCCAAAGGTTCGTTGGCACGTTGGGCAAGGTGGCGTGTACATCGAATACGACCTGCACATGAGCTTTCTCGACAAAGCTTTGGCGACGACAAAATTCGAATATCTTGTTTGCCCGATTCTGCAACATATTCATCAGCAATATGGTCCCGAAAGTTTGCTCCAAGAATCTGAGACCGCTCTTGGACATGCATTGCTCTGTTGTGCTATGCTATCAAGGGACTTCTCTCACCGTGCAGACCTCTTTTTTCTCAATCTTGCCATTGGGGTAGACTTGGTGACCGATATGAGAGGAACTATTGATAAGATTTTTGGCTTGCAGAACTGGCCAGCGAAGGGGTCGCTCAACCGTGTGTAGGGAGTGCATTGCTGCGAAAGGGTGGGGTGGATCAGGTACGGAATTGTCAAGTCTGCATACGACCTCAACTTGAAACTTCCATTTCTAATTGGCTAGGGTCAAGACTGAACTGAAAGCAGGATCACCTTGATTGAAGTATCGAGGTTCAGGAAATTCTTGTCCGGTAGTTCCGGCAAAGAACGGAATGACTTCTGAATATTACCTGCCGCTTTCCGCCTTGTGATCCTCATCAGTGCTAATCTATTCTCCCTCCCTCCCGTTTCGCCATTGGCTATGACGTCTATTGCGACACTCGCATCGTTCTGGATACTCTAGAAGATCGGTACGGTGAAAGTCCTTGGAGGTTAAGAGGTCCTGTAGAGCATGGTGTGAATGCTTTTAAAGAGCCATCCGATGCATTGCGGAACCCCTGATCTAACCAGAACGGGCGATTGTCTAACAGCGGCTTGTTTCCCCAATCACAACTAATTATTAGCTATCTTAGATTGACTGCCGATTGAGTAGATCGATCTTGCTGATTGGACTCTAAGCCTATACGTAATTCTGCCGGCCGAAATCTTGATCCAAGGCGACGTGTGCTGCTGTAATAAGCCGATCAGAGGTGTGGGACATTAGCGCAACCTGAAGGCCTTCCACCCACTTTGCTACAAATGGGCAATGATAATTGGCGCAAAATTAAAACACACTCGCCGGTGAAGTCCGACCTCTTCTTGTGTCTCATTTCAGACTATCGTTTATTTCGAAAAGTATCTGACATTGAATCACTCATCGCTTCATGATTTAGTTTATTGTGGTCTATCTCTAGTTTTCATCATCGTCCATGAAGGCTAATTTCACCCTGCCCTTTGCGCCATGTTCATTAGGGCAATCAGATGCCCGTCGACCATAGGATTGCCGCAGAATGCCGAATATAGAAAGAAGAGTCACCGGTAGAACGTGCGAAATTTTCTTTGTAACTCAGGTCCTTATTTTAGAAATCACAGCTGGATCGCATCGGTTGCCCAAAAGGATAGAGGATCTTCGTCTTGTATCTTTCACACCGGGGCTATATATATCTGTTCACCTGTTAACGACTGATACTCCTGCGTCGACCGGACAGATTTAGATCTGTCCAACGATTGAGTAGTTCATTTGTCTGATATCCAGTCAGGATCGCCGGCGAAGTCGTGGTGATTTACACACCCAAGGTCTCTTGCCAATTTGTCAAGCTTCGCAGTCATGGCCTCCTCAAGCGACGTAACCGCAAACCTCACGAATTCGTTCAACAACGCAGCGGATACGTATGAGCGACGCATGGGCACAGCAACTCGCGCTGTTGCTCGCCATATCATATCATCGTTGCCTTCGTTACCTCCAAACCCTACGATCTGTGATAATGCCTGCGGCACCGGCGCCATTACAAAGGCATTTCTGGATCGTTATCCGCACGGACATGTGTATGCAACTGACAACTCGCCAGGTATGGTGGAACTCATGCGTCAGAATATCGATCAAAGTGGCTGGAGTGGCAAAGTGAAGGTCGAAGTGATGGACAGTGTCAGACTTCATTTGCCTGACAACTCGGTCGACGCCAATACCATGAACTTTGGGATATTCTTCACGTCGGATGCACAGCGAGCTGCGGACGAGATCTATCGCACAGTTAGGAAGGGAGGAGTCGCGGTGGTGACTTGCTGGAAAGATTATGAACTGTTCTCAATCATGCTTGACGTTCAGGATATCATAAAGCCTGCCAAGATGCTGGAAGCCATGCCTTCTCTGGAGAAATGGAGGGATCCTAGCACGCTTGAGACAAAGCTGCGTTCTGCTGGTTTTATGAATGTGGTAATGGAGGCACTTCCGGTCATTCTTAGCGGAAATTCAACGTCAGAACTGGTTGAATCGGTTGCAGAAAACCTCAGAGGAGTGATTGGGGACCAATGGACCGCGGAGGAGAAAGGAAAGCTTTACATCGCGACCGAGCAGGTACTGACCAATCGAAAGAAAAGGTATCTCGCCGTCGACACTGATGATCAAAAGGGCATTTCTTGGACTGCATGGATTGCAACGGCTGAGAAATGATTGACCTACTGTACGGCACAAGTAAGGGGAACCCGCAATCGCTATACTGTAGCAAAGCCTGCAAAGTCAGTGAGAACCGTGGCGAAGCCATTCGAAAGCGCAATGAGTCAGTGTTCAATCATACTTATTATTTTGTCCTGCTAAGTTCTAGCTGCCCATGTTAAGTAGCCAATGCTCATGCATATAAAACCTATTCCAAGGTGTCAATGTCGTCCAAAGCATTAAAATTTACACATTTCGTAATATGTTAACAATACTGTAGTCCGCCAAATACCTGTTCATTGTTCATTGCTGATGTCGCGTATTTTTTTTTCCCTGGTGGAAGAGGTGTTGAGGGCGTTTGTTCCAAGACAAGATAACCTAGTTGCTGCATGATCCCCTTTTCCAGCTCCGGAGGGAATCTGTCATAAGTCATGGGATTCGAGAAATAGAAAACTAAAAGAGTAAGGCGACCGAGTGTGTATTAGGGACCCAAAGCAGAGCCTGACGTGATGTGCACTAAAAATCCTAGAAGTTCAAGGCAGTGACCAGTGCTGAAAGGTCGTCGGGCTGTCTCATGGGGCCGCGATCGGCGGAACGTATGAAGAAATAATATGGGAGTGGACTTGTGGAAAGAAAACTGTCGTACCGAAGGAGGACTGAGATTTCTCCCTCAGCATCCGTCCATGAGAATATTCAGCGGCCTCTGATATCCGGCAGCGCTCCAAGACTGATTTCAATTAGAACATATCACCAAAGATCCTTCGCCGACATGACTTACCGTATAATTTGGATTATTGTATGCCTCCGGATGCTTTTTAATGTATTCCGTGGTCTCGTACCCAGGTGGATCACACGTCACCATCTCTTGGCCTTTTTCCTGATACCATCTAACATAGTCGATTCTCATCACCGTCGGGAACCGCAGGTTCGCCCAGTCAAGATTGCTCCAAGATGTGCTGAGCCCCAGGTTCATGACTAAACTCATTGGTTCCTCGGAGATAAGGCGGGGTCCGACATTGCCGTTCTGTCCTATAGCGCGCCCGTCCAAATGCCAAGTAACGTCATTTGCGGCGAACCAGGTAATCTGGCCGTCTTCGCCGCCGCCCGGTGTATACTCGAAGGCGTATTTCTGGTAAAATCGACCATCATACCAAGAGTTGTTGATCATCGTATCCGAGCTGAGTGCCTGCTGGTACGGTCCACCAACGTAACTGTTTGGATAACTAAGGTTGTAGTCGGGAAACTCAGTATACTGACGATCGGGCATGTACCAGACATCAAAGGGTGCGACTTGGTAGCTTTGCGTGACGAGTCCAACCTGACTTACTTGGTCCGCACTGGCTTCGAGGATGTCAATCTCGGGAGCGCCGCGGCCATTGCCAGGGGTGGGATGGTCTTGGCCACCACAGGTACAAGATGGGAGACGTTGGCCGGGTAAGTTAGAGAGACCACCGTGGTCTGACTGGTTCGGGGTAATACCTGCGTCGCAGGAGTCATATGTATAAGGCCACATGCCATCCGTGGTTGCAAGGTAGCCAGGGCGTCCAAGATTCCCCATGGTCCAAACGCCAGGCCACAGCCCCTGGAATCCTCCTGGTCCAGGTAACGATACGGACACCTCGAAGCGGCCGCCTTTTAAACAGAGCTGGTTCCACGAATGTAGCATGCCGGAACGGAACTGAAGGCCGTGGTTCACGAATCTGTCGAGACGGAGTTCAAGAACGCCATTATAAGTCGTCACTGCATCCGGATCGTAGTAATCGAGGTCTTTCGTTGCGCCATACCAACCATCAAAAGCGTAAAAAAAGGGATCATCACCGGGATAGAACGTGCGGTTTTGGTCATTGAACTCGTCACTAAAGACAAGCACGAGATTTTCGCCGTTCACTCCGGGGGCTGTCAAGGCAGACTGAGGAGTATCTGGGTCGATGAGACCTGAGCGAATATTTTGCAGAAGCGGGTACTTCCTGTCATTGACCCAAGCCCATGACTGTGGTGGCGGCTGCTTACCATAGCCAGGCATCTGATCCAACGGTGTGACGTATGGGTAGTCAAGCAGCCATGTGCCAGTGTAGCTCAGGACTGGAAGGACAATGAAAACGAAGACGAGGCCTCCCAACATTAGGAACATTCCGATAGTTGATACGAAATTGTCTTTAGAAAAGTGATCTCGCCATCGGGGCCTGTATCGCACATCATCATCAGCTCCGGGCATGTGCATATCATCGTCAAACTCCTTGTCTGAGACGAAAAGAGGGAACGTGTGGCCGGCATCCTCGACACCAGGTCCGGTCAAGCTATCGTCCAGGAAAGGGTAGAAGAGCTTTTCAGAGTCAGTGCTGTGGATGGACTTTTCCGGACTCTCGGTTCTCTTGGGTTGTTCAGACAGCTGCTTTTCTGAATTGCTGTCCGGCAAGGCCACTGCAGAGCACTTACGCGACTCAGAAGCGTACACTGGGTTCGTAGAGTTTTTGCGACTATGGCCCGCCGGATTGAAGTACCTTGTGAAATCAAAGCCTAGGTCGCTGATGCTCTTTGGAGGGCGCCGAAGTCTTGGTGGTAGAGAATTCGAGCTCCGCATTCCTTCATTGATTGCTCTGGCGCTGGCTCTGGGAGCGATGAGAGGGCCAGACTTTCTGCTCCTTGACATTTGGTTCCCGGATACGAGTTTCACATTTGATAGTCCGGATGCATTGATTTGCTTGCTCGGGGACCTAGCTTCTTCGACGCTTTCTGTGCTTGAGTTTTCATCAATGCTTATTCTGTGGCGAAGCGATCGCCCGGGCGATGATGATTTCGAGGTTCGTTCAACTACCACTTTTGGAGCCGCACCAAGTCCATCATGCTCCCGTTTAGCAGCCACCAGGACACTCGCAATCTTCTCTCGAGGACCTAGTTCGTGTGATTCAGCGATAAATTTGATAAGATAGAGAACGCAACGAACTTAGATCTCTCCTGCCGGCACGTATGGTCTCTTTAGGCCCGTCACTGAAGGGCGGTGCATCCTCAAGTCCCCCTGTCGTAAATCTGCGGGACCTCTCAGTTTCTCGTATTGCTGCAGCTACTTTCTCGGCATGTAGAGAAGAGGATGTTCGTCCAGACTGGTGACTCCTCCTTTCTTCCTGCCATCCTTCCCCTACTCTCCTCGCTTCCTCAATATCTTGAACAGCGGCAGAGACCATTTGTGCATGTCGATGCTCGCCTGGACCTTCAAGTATTTGGGTAAGGCTAGCACGCGATACCTCACGAGACGGAGGGGATGTGGAGAGCGATCGACTTTTTGCGCGTAATGGAGCCATTGTGGGCGCTCTGCAGGTTACTGAACGGTGCTGCCGTTTAGCTTGCCCCTCACTGATCCCATGGGTACGATGTCAGGGACTTGGGCGTGCTTCGCAACGTGTCCGTAAGCAACTTTCTTCAAGAACTTCAGCCTGACGTGTAAAGAGAATGTGATAGTCCGAAGTTTTGGGGGCTCTGAAGGGGCAAAGAGAGAGAATACAGGTCAGAACATCCAGTAAGAGTTTGTGTTGCAAAGATCGAGATCGGAATTTACGATGAGAAGGGGCTATTTGAGAACCAGCAAAGGCCTCAATGTGCTCGGTAGCGACAGCTGGATACCAAACCTTCGTGTGGAGTCAATGGAAGGTGGGGGCCACGAGGGTTGAGGAATGTGCATTTTTATATGGAAGGGACGAGGCGACTCTTGCCTTCCCTGCCATCGACAGCACCTCGACCCATCTTCAAGACTTTTCGGCAATCATCGTAAGCGGCTTCAGACTCCCAGAGCATCTTGAATTCCATGGTGCATTGGACACATTAAACAGGATGATATCGATCTCTGTCGGAGCTCCAGCTCCAGGGGGAAAAATTGAGACATCGTTCAAATTAGAGATGACACACGCGTAGCTGTCGTTACTTCAACACGAATTTGACTTCGCATTGCATAAAGTGTTTCTGTTTGCACTACGAACGACTTCCTAGGAAGGATTGAAAGTGAGCGCCTTCCTTCGATGTATCCATAAGGGAGTGTCATCTGAGATCAGACTGTAAGTCCGTAGGTATCCGCCGAGTTGAGGAAAGCACGAGCAAGCTCCCGGTTTTCCGTCTCTGAAATAGGACGATAAATTTGAGCGCGAAAATCCCGACGATTCCGAGAGCTCTCCAAAGGTGCGGGCCTGTTATTAAAGGGTGATGGAGAGTTGCGCCGGCGCGGAAGAGTAATACGCGTCAATGCGCCGGGTCCCTGTCAAAGATGACGAAATCCCCACCTAGGAAATCTCCGACAACACTTCCTACCTAGAGTAGGTACACTTGGGAAGATGAGTGCCAATGCTGGAAATAAAACTCAAATTCCAGCCGAGCTTCAAAACACGCACAGCGGCTTCCCGCAACTTTAAAGGTCACATGGACGACCATATGAATGGACGGATTGACATACTCTATCGTAGGGGGAGTTTTCTGGGCCTGAAAACAGCCCGTCGGCTCACGCCTCAACCACTCTGAACCCCTTCAACATATGCTCAAGTGATGTGCAAGCGTTTATAATGTTTGCGCCTCTGAGAATGAAGCATGCTCTCGACTGAGGCTCAAAAGAGCGCCCCATCAGGATCGTTGATGTTCAGGGTTTTGCTTCGCGTAAGCTGGCCAAGGAAAATCCCACGTTGCGATCGGGCTGGAGCTCGCGCGGTGCTTCACATGGTGGCATACACGGCTCTTCCTATCGCGGCTATTTTCTTTGCCATCCTTTCAAGCGCTGGTGTTGGGAAGCAAGACAATTGATTTTCGATCGGCTACGGAAAAAGATTTCCTAATCCAGCCACCCTTATTAGATACATGCGGGACTACAGCTCGCTGCTACGGATTTGAATGCCTTTATGGAATCTGGGAACACAATAACCAACAGCATGGCCCGAATCTACCCAGGCGATAAGGACGTCAGAAAAGTCATTGTTCAATGAGGACGACTAGCTAACGTAGAGATCCTTCCCTGGCTGCTGTGTTCCACAAAGGTATACAGGAACACGTTGGTAGGCGCATTTCGAGTTTGATCTTGGCCACATATTCTTCCAAAACCGCTTCATCACTCTGCTTTAGCCCCGATCATTCTCCGTCGCAATCAAAGACTCTTTTCTTGTCTACGGGTGTTTTCTTCGTTTCTGCATTATGGCGACTAAATTTGCTTCTGCCGGATATGCATCCATCATGTCGTATACTGCCATTTTCAGCTTTGCGCTTCTTGTCTACTTCATTCTCGTACCAATTATAGTGTATTTCCGAGACGTTAAAGGTCTGTTCTCTTTAGTCCTCTTCATGAAGATGCAAATTCTCACGCATGATCTATAGGACTTCGAAAATTTCCCAACTTTGCACCATTTTCGGGCATATCCAACCTCCCCTTCATGGTGTTGGCTCACGGTGGATCCCGCTCTTCCTACCTGGCCACGCTTCATCAAGAGCATCCCATTCTGCGCACCGGTCCAAATACGTTGTCTTTTGGGAGCGTGCGAGCTATCAAGGATATATACGGACACAATACACCATGCAGCAAAGATGGATCTTACATCTTGATGAGTGGCTCACATTTTCACTTGGCCGATGTTATTGATAGAGGCGAGCATGCGCGAAAACGCAAAGTTCTATCCATGGCATACGCAATCAAACACCTTGTCGCCTGGGAGCACAAGGTGGCTGACAAGGTCGAAAGATTGATAAAGCATTTCGATAAGTGCTGCACTGCACCCCCTCTGGATGCTAGCGAGATGACCAGTCCCCATCCAAAAGACCTGCATGTAGATTTCCGCGCCTGGACGAATTTCTTTTCGTTGGATGCAATCATGGATATCGGCCTCTCCGAACGCTTAGGCTTTCTTGATCAAGGCAATGATCTAGTTGAGGGGCAAAATCCAGATGGATCACTAGCTCAGCTAGAATTACGTGAATGCCTTTATCCCACAGCACGAAAGCAGAGTCTTCTTATCTGGAGCTACAAGTGGTACAGAGTACTCAATAAAATAACAAATGTCATTCCCTTCTACCGCCGCATGTCAGAATCAAGCAAAGGCTGGGATGCTATTGTTTGCAGACGAGCAACAAAAAGACTCGAACGATATCAAGCCGGCGAAAAGCTGGATGATTTCTTCCAGGCTCTCATGGAGGACAAGGATGGTGCGCCGCACAACCTACCATGGGGGGAGACAGTGGCAGAGATTAACATCATGATGAATGCTGGATCCGTTACGACGGCGATTGCCATTGCCAATGTTATGTACCAGCTACTGAAGAACAGGGAGATCATGAAAAAGCTAAGAGAGGAAATTGATGGCGCAATGGATCCTGAAGACGTCGTGGCAAGTTATGATAAAGTTAGACATTTACCATATCTCAAAGCTTGCCTCGACGAATCACTGAGGCTTTGGCCACCAACACCACACGGCCTACCACGAGAGACGCCTTCAGAAGGGATTTGGATTATGGATACCTTTGTTCCTGGAAATACAACCGTCAGTATTTCGTCTCTCGTTGCTCATAGAGATCCAACGGCATTCTCAGATGCGGAAAAGTTTATTCCCGAACGGTGGCTGGGGGAAGAAGGGAAGAAGCTGCAAGGTAGTTTCATAGCATTCTCCGCCGGAGCAAGGGGCTGCATCGGGAGAAACATCAGCTATCTGGAGCAAACTGTAATTTTAGCTAGCTTGTTACATAGGTATGATTTTGCGCTGCCTAGGGGGTTCGAGTTGCGACGACTGGAGACCATGAATCATATTTTGGGGGAAATGCCAGTCAAAGTCTGGAGAAGAATGGCAAAGGCCTAGTGTATTTCATTCTGAGACTCGATATTTGGTAGAACAATCCAGCTATTCCCTTTGGCTCCTGCTCTTTCGTGCACAGCGTACATCGGAGCTCTGTGTACAAGTTGAGAAGAGCACCGGAGCTGACACCGGACATGACACAGATATCGTGTTCTGTCAAGCTTAATGAGGCGAGACTTCTTTTCTTCTGGTCTTGTTATTGACCAAAAGAAATCCGCCCACCGATACGGTGAAAGTGATGAGCCAAACAACCAGCGTAGCATCTGTGTCCTCAATTCGAAGATCGGAATCCAGATGTGCGTCGAAGTCGATCTTTTCCACGTAGCTGAATCTTTTCTTGAACTCAAGAATATCGCTTTGTTCTTCAGTGGCCATGAAGAATGAATGGCTCAACTTGAATCTATCTTATTGCTGTCTCGCCGGGCAGCTGGAGGATCGGAAAGAAGTGATCCTTACACCATGTAGCCATTTCTTGTACGCAGGGACGCAAAAGGCATCGCTGCCTTGGCCCTGAAAGGGCGCGGTTGCAAAGTTTGGATTCGAGAAAGCTACCTTAGCGTGGAGAGAAAAGCGGGCACTACATGGGGACACGCCTGGGCGGGGAATTCACTCTCCATGCGGGGAAACAGTATTCATATCCGGTGGTTTGTGGGTTGCCAACGGAAATGACTACCTGATAAGTAATCCACGCTGACCTCCTCTTCTAGTCCCCTGCAAGATGGGAGTTCGTTCAGTTTATCTTGGGAATGAGGAAGCTCAGCGCATGGTACGCTACTGCTTTCTCTCTTTGCCATCTTAAGCTAATGGGGACAGCCGAAGCTGCCGGCGTCGACACATAAGATGTAAA
Organism: Viridothelium virens; assembly: GCA_010094025.1. Classification (NCBI taxonomy): domain Eukaryota; kingdom Fungi; phylum Ascomycota; class Dothideomycetes; order Trypetheliales; family Trypetheliaceae; genus Viridothelium; species Viridothelium virens. The sequence goes on from ML991805.1 coordinate 163,334, forward strand.
TCCGTCTGCACGTACCTTTTGAATCTGATTCTAAAGTAACCGATCATTCGCAGGTGTCTCTGCGCCTCATGTGCGGGCAAATAACCCATGCGAGCCATGTAAGAAGGCCGGCATCAAATGCGATCGGTCTTCAGCTATCCGCTTCCAAATAATCGCGGAAGGCAAAAGGTCGAAGAACATCGAAGAGAGAACAGCTAAGAAATGGGTCCAAATTCCTGAAACACGTAAGTGCTTCCTTTTTCAGCTCAGACGATTGCTTACATAAGGTCCCTAGTGGAATTTGTTACGTCTTCAACTGCTAACGGAAGCCCGAGCGCACCATCTTTGGAGACTCATCATGCTGATGAAACAGATATCCTTAGCCAAAGATTATCGCCCGGAAAAGCTACCCACGACTTGGATGTGCTTGGCCTTTCGGCCGAAACCGAGCATGATAGAACGGGTCCCGATGGTCAAGCACCCCTCACAATCAGCGCCTCACACAACAGTAATCGAGATGAGCCTCGACCTATTGGCCGTCCATTACAGGGACTTCGAGCCGGTCCTGGAGCTAGAGATCAAAGTGTAAAACTTCTTTCATCTCCGGTTCGTTCCTATTGTGGGGATGTTCTCCCTGATTCTGCGTTTCAAAGTCAAGAAGAAGTCAAAATATTTCTTCACTTCACACGAACCCTTGCTGGATGGGTGAGTGAGATGCTTCAGATGTTCCTCGTATAGATGCCAATGCGTGCAGCTTGACGCTTGTGACTCTCTGCGTCACTTTAGTACAGAAGTGCCTCGAAGAGCACTCCATTCGCCGCTTTTACTCCAATCAATACTAGCCTACACCTCGAAGCATCTTCGTCAAGTAACTGGGAGAGACAACGATTCTGCAGATTACTACAGTAGAAGCCTGAGGTTACTGATCCCGGTGCTCGATGATCCGGAGGGGGCCTTGAATGAGAACAATTTAGCTGCTATCGTCATTTTGCGATCTTTCGAGGAATTCTCAGGTTCGAGTCTCAACTTATCAGATCAATTCATTCTAGCTGATCCTTCTGTAGAAAGTGATCACGGCGCTCATCTCTTGGGTTCGGCAAGGCTCTTCAACTTGATCTCTAATTATGCTACCACAAGCTCATTAGGGGAAGCTGCACGTTGGATAGTCCTCCGGCAAGACATCTATTTTTCGCTGACGAAATCTCAGCCTTTGCATATGGATTTAGACGACTATGAGTACCCTCTGGCTGCCACGGGTATGCTCAATACGGAACTGGACTCATATACCAACCGTATTGTGCTGCTGTTTGCCCGGTTATTAAATCATGTATTCGGTTCCTACAGCAACCCTAATCCTCGCCACTGGGATCATCTCAACGAGCAGGTTGCGGATTGGTATCGTGGAATGCCCCAGGACTTCTCTCCACTGTGGATAGAACCACCAGACCCCGACGCGGGATCTGCTTTCCCACGCATCTTTATGGCAGAACAAGGTCACGGTAGGTTGGTTCTGACTCGATGTAGAAAGACGAAAATGATTAACGAAGCGGACCCATAGTCGTCGCTTACCAGCATTATTGCTTGTGCTCTATTCTATTGGCCATATTCGATCCGCACTTATCGGCACCAAGTTTCGAAACGTTCAACCAGAGATCCGAAGCGAATGTAGGCAGGGGTCAATTGAACCTTCAGACAGAATATATGCTGACTGATCGCCGCCAACTTTAGAATATTGTGGTAAAGAATTTGAGAATTGTAATTGGGCTTGCTATTACCGATCCAGTCGGGATGGCTGCGAAATTTCACGCGTCTCATATACTCCAGAAATGTCAGCAGCTGGCACTCCTCTCTTGGCAAAAGACTTTTCAGCTAACAGTATGTCTAGGTGGTTCACATCTTACAAATGAAGCTGAGCGGGAGCAAGCAATCGACCTACTTCGAGACGTGAATAAAACAGCTGGATGGGAGACTGGTCACATTATTGATGCATTAGCACGACAGTGGACTTGAGTCCAGTCAGTGATGGCATATGACCTGTGTCATTGGTTCGAGCGGTCACAAGCCCACGTCGGAGTCAAGCAACACGGTGGAAAAAGGAGGCTCACGAGTACGCTCATGATGAAGTTGTGCTAAACGCAGTCGATCCAAATTGCAGGAGAGGCAGAGGAACGGATCTTAAAGATATCTCTGTAAATCTTGCAGAGACTAAAGCGAGTGAGCTAAAAGCGGGGCGACGGAGCGAGCCAGCTCAAAGAGGAAGAAAAAAGACATCCGAATCTTGTGTGTGCTATCGCATATTCGGAGCATTTCATATCGTACTGCACGACTCCAAAACGAAACGTGCCTGAAGCAATTTCATATGAAATCCTGCTACTTGAGACACGTCAAGCTCTCTTAGGTCGGATTAGAGTATCGTATGGTGCTCGGTAAAGTTCTCGCAAGGTCCGCGTGCACGTTCCCGTTCCATCCCGCTTTCCCTGCATTGGAAAACCACGTCACAGGACCATTTTCCCCCGAGCTTCTCAACTGCATATCAAAAAAGCAATCCAACCCTCTCAAGCCGGCAGCCAGCCACCAGGCCTCATGAATGAAGACTATCGATGTCGCAAAATCGTCGAGGACCTCCCCCAGCGTTAAAGCAGCAGCCGCAGCACCAGCAGCGGGGCCAGGTATCCCCTGATGCTTCAGTCACTTCCCCAAGTACGATCCAGCATGCACCGGTGACCCCAAGCAAATTGCGGACACTACATTACCCTGGAAGCTCACCTGAAGAATCAAGCGCTCCAAGGGACATCAACGAGTCGTCTGAAAATGGTGCTGACAACGAGACTGGAACTCATGTCCAGACAAGTGAACACGACCCACAGAAGAGGAGTCCGCAAGCTTCCGTCACATCTCCAACGAGACCCCAAAGACACTCTCGCGAGCCTTCGGAGCCTAATGTGCGGACGAGATTACTCAGCCATAAGTCCTCTGAGCAACAGAACAACTACGGTACTGAGCAAAGCCAGCGAAGCTCTCGACCACATTCCCCGAAGAGCTACGGGAGTTCAACGAGCATAACTTCTCAAAATGGGTTCGGTGGTATCCGAGCAGCTCAGACTTTGGCGGATGATCAAGATGCCATACACCATACTTTGGGCGATGCTGTCACAGATGGGTTGCTTGGAGGACAGCGAAAGAACAAGCCTACGCCTACCCATTACCTGGCAAAGAGGCATGGAGTCAAGCATTCGCGTATGATGTGGGTATATTCATGTCTTGCGAAGCTTCGAAAGGATGTTTCAAAGCTGACTGAGAACTAGATATCTGTTCTATTATATTCCCATCATTAACTGGATCCGCCAATACAAATGGTCGTATTTGCAAGGCGACCTTGTTGCCGCGCTCACGATGGCCTCCTTCTACATCCCTATGTCTCTCTCCTACGCATCCAACCTTGGCCACATACCTCCCATCAACGGTCTCTACGCATTTGTATTCAACCCCGTCATTTACGCCATTCTCGGAACTTGTCCGCTGATGGTTGTGGGCCCCGAAGCAGCAGGCTCTCTGCTGACGGGACAAGCAGTAAGGGAGAATATCAACAGAGGCAGACATAGGGATGACAGCGCATATCAAAATGCGCAGATCGCGGGGACCGTCACGGGACTGGCGGGTGCCATCATATTGCTTGCTGGAATTACAAGGTTGGGATTTTTGGATAACGTGCTCAGCAGACCTTTTCTTCGGGGCTTCATCTCGGCCATTGGAATTGTCATCCTGGTTGATCAACTGATACCGGAGATGGGACTTGCGCATCTTGCTGCGCACGATCCGGGCGGTGCAGCTCATGGTAGTAGTTTGGATAAAATCATCTTCCTCGTTGAGAATGCGGGTAAGGCTCACGGCCTTACGTGTGCAGTCTCATTCGGGAGCTTTGCAATCATAATGACCCTAAGGGAAATGAAGCGCAGACTGCAGAGTAGGATTAATTGGGTTGCTTACGTTCCGGACAGGTTTCTGGTCGTTGTGTTGAGTGCAGTATTCGCATGGAAGTTTGATTGGGCAAGTCAGGGGCTCGAGATCATGGGCTCGATTGAAGCAAAGGGATCTGCATTCAAATTTGACTTCCCATTTGACTGGAAGAGCTTGACCAAAACAGCGGATGCTTTCAGCACTGCTTTTCTTATTGCCCTGCTTGGATTCTTCGAGAGCAGCGTTGCTGCCAAGAGTCTAGCCGCAGGAGGTGACAATGATGAAAAAGGACTGAAAAATATCACGCTCAGTCCGAACAGGGAGCTTGTGGCGCTGGGAGTGGCGAACGTAGTCGGTGGATGTTTCATGGCACTCCCTGCCTTTGGAGGTTATGGGAGAAGTAAGGTCAACGTGAGTACAGGAGGCATGACGCCGATGAGCAGCGTATTTTTAAGCATCATCGCTGTCATTTGTGTCCTGTTTCTCTTGCCGTACTTTGAGTATATCCCGGTAAGCATACGCTCGCCTTTTCTATTGTATCAGCTGCATTCCACATACTTACAATCAAGCAGAAAGGTGTTCTCTCTGCCATGATCTCCGTCGTTGCATGGTCTCTTCTTGAAGAAATTCCTCATGACCTCTTCTTCTTCCTACGTATCCGCGGCATCCAAGAGCTTTCACTAATGTCCATCATCTTCCTCGTTACCTTCTTCTTCGACCTCAAAGCCGGTATTGCCGTCGGCATCGGCCTCTCTCTGCTTCGTCTAGTACGCCACTCTACGCGACCACGCATCCAAATCTTGGGACGCGTCCCCGGCACTCGAGGCCGATTCGAAAACGCCGAAGTGTGGCGTGCCATGCAAAACCACAACAGTCATTACCACTCCCACGGAAACAGCCACACCCGCCAAACCAGCACCGCGCCCACCCTCTGCGAAACCCACCCCAGCACACCCATGCCCGAGCTCCACGACCGCAACCCCATGGACGCCATCACCGCCGCCATCGCCACCCCCGACCCCACATCCATCAACACGCAACCCGCCACAGCCCGCAGCACCACCTCCAACGCCAGCGCCACCCCTCCCACGCCCTCGCCCCCCAACAACCACCACCCTCCTCACCCCCATCCCCACCACAACAACGACCTCCTCTCCTCGCACTCCCTCGAATTCATCCCCGGCACCCTCATCATCAAGATCCCCGAGCCCCTCTTCTTCGCCAACACAGGCTCGCTGCGCGCGCGTCTCTCGCGCCTCGAAGCGCACGGCACGCCGTCCGCGCACCCCGCCCTCCCGCGCGTCCGCAGCCCCGACCAGAACCGCGTCGTCGTCTTCGACGTGCACGGCGTGACGAGCTTGGATGGCGCGGGCGCGCAGGTGCTTGCGGATGTGGTGAGGGGGTATGTGGAGCGGGGCGTCGGCGTGTGGTTTTCGCGGTTGCCGGGGGTGGCGTGGAGTACTGCTGGTGGTGGTGGTGGTGGTGGTGTGTTGCAGGGTGGGATGGGTGGAGAAGCGGGGGGAGGGGAGGGACGGGAGGGAGAAGGTAGTTGGGAGGTAGATGCGGGCCGGAGGCGGACGTTTAAGGCGGAGGGGGAGGTGTGGGAGTTGTTTCGGAGTTCGGGCATTGTGGCTTGTGTTGGAGGGGAGAGGCACTTTTTGAATAGTGTGGAGGAGGCGATTGATGCGTCGGAGGAGGAGGAGAGGAGGAGGGCGCAGGAGGCGGCGTTTGGAGGGAATGAGGAGATGGGGTGAGAAAATCTGGGGATTTGTTTCAACATGACCATTTTGTTGTGAAATTGGAAAGCAGTTTGCATAGCGTGGCGTTTAGGGATACAACAAGCTACGGTTGTAGCAGATTGCATAATCAGCGCACTTGCAAGATAGAAGTCTATGGTATTGTTAGATTGTGGAGACGCTATGATCTTGAGGCAGATTTGTCTGTCGATATGCGGCTCAAAGAGTCTCGAGGAACAATGAAAAGTTAAAGAGATCTTTGTATTTTGATTTTGATCATCACACTCCAGAAGAGAAATAGCAGAATGAAGAGAGCTTGACCTGCCCACCCTGTACGAAATAGCAAGCAAATAGACTTTGTTCCATCACTCTCCTGTCATACTAAAAACTACCATTTCCCACCCTGCAATTTGCTCGGATGCTTTCAAGACACCCACTGACTCGCCGCCGTTACCATTCTCATCTTTACGCCTTGTCGCCCAAGCCTCGCTAGGTCTCTTCTGGGGTATTTTCTCTCCATTCGTTAGGTATTGCATTTTGCAAAGGCTGTGTGCACGACCAAACGTTTACTGAGCCTTCTTGGGTCCGCTCGACTGCTGTGGACCCTGCGCGTACCTTCTCAAATCTGTCATTTCGACTCCTCTTTGAAGCAAACCCTTGACCTGCTCCCACACCTGGCGCACGACAGGTGGCGTTCGTTGATCGGCAGCATAGACGTCGATTCTGCTGCCCGCCTGTGCAACAACCTGCTGCACGAAGCTACTTTGAGCGTAGCGGGCTCGCAGGAAGACGGAGTAGATGATCAGGAGGATGAAGGCGCCTTTCTGGAGGATGATGACAGAGCCAAGAATACGAAAGAAGAGTGCGATTTCGAGGACAGCGACGAGGGTCATGCTCGTGTCGTAGTATCCCTTGACGAATTTGCCGATGGATTCTGAAAGAGCGGTTTGGGGAGGCTTCTGGGAAGGAGAGGTAGGCTGAGGTGGTGGTTGGAAGACGGGGATAAGATTCGAGCGACTGTAAGTTAGGACATGGAAGACGGAATATACAGCGAATGGAAGGACAGCGAGGCCGATTTGGCGCGAGAATAGCCAAATGAGTGCCATGACTAGGGGTCTAATGTTAGTCGCAGAACGTTCAGAGAGTTTGTGAAAAGCAAGGATCGCAAAGTCAATTCGCTGTGGCGGTAACATGTGCTGAATTGCTCCATGAGAGAGGGTGCCTCACCCAGGTATTGGACGTTTTCATCTGATGCTAACTGTATCGCGGCCGCAGTACCTCCCTGGGCCTTGCCGCTTCTCATGCGTGCTCGGTAAGCCTTGTAAACGACGATTCCATAGGTCGCAGCGGCTGCTACGAAAGCGGTGCGGTAACTGAATTGGGCCCATCGACTGTAGTATCGCATGAAGAAATAGGATATTCCGTAACGCGAAACGCAGAGGAGGAGAGTAAGGTGACCGCAAAACCATGCAAATTGCAGCGTTTGAGCAATTGCCATGAACCGCTCGCCCAAAGGCTTATTCGTAGGTGGAGGAGGCGCCATTTTCAGCTGTGTTGAAGGCCGTTAAATGGTGGAAGCTGTAGAGCACCTAGTTAGTTGAGTACACAAGACAATCTACGTTCTCTGCGTTCAAGGTAAAAGATTAGGCAGAAGGCGTAGACATTTGCAGGTGGCAGTGAGGTACAAAAAGCTTATGAAAATATGAAGGAGCTGTAAGAAGCTTTCACTAAGGTGCGAAGAGCTCTTGTAGGGAATTTGGGCTCTTGGAGGTGTCAATGCCGCCGTTTCGTCACGCTTGCCAACAATACGACGCTGGCTGGCCAGACAACGGCGGCTATGATTCAACCACTTTGTAGAGGCGGTGAAGGCAAAATTGGGCAGAGACATAATTGAAGAATACTCACCACGCGATTTTCCTTGCAGTAGGAGGAAGGGGAGGGTATGAGAAGTGTTCGGGGTCGCGAATGTAGAGAGAACAGGAAAGGTGGTGAAGGAGCACTGGAGCAGGATGAAGCGTTTGTGCGGGATCATGCAGGCGATCGCCAGTGACGAAATCCCACAGAAGAAAAGCCATCAGGGGGTCCGGCCTATCCTCGGTTCCTTACGGCTTCCCCACGATACTCTAAAGGATAATCATCACCATGATAAAATCCACGCTTCCACACGAGGAGCAATGCACACAGCGAATTTTACCACGAATCTCATACCTCGGCCCACAATCACTCCAATGTTCATGTCATCGAATCCTCGTTTCCTTTCAGTCGATGGCAGGCAGTAGTGTTTAGACAGACAGCTGTATGTGGGTCTCAGTAGAAGTATCATGATGTCCAAAAGGCACCATACTAAACGATGGACCGGTCTTAGGACAGAGAATCTCCAGATGTTCTCTGAGACGATAAATGTGCTGGAACCTCTCAGCTCTGGAGCATCATGTAGTATCGTAATGTCTGTCGCTAGACTGCATTTCTGGTGCCTAGACTATTTCGTGCAAAGAGATCTGCACAACGATTATTATCTAAGCTTCTTCACTAGACGCTGCTAATGTTCCTCCGACCGAGTAATTCCTGAATCCAGTCGATTTTCGTATCTGTTTACGACTTGATGCTATGCCGCCTGGCAAGCGCGCCCCACCCACCACACCGGTCAATCCCGCTTTAGAGTATCACGGCTTAGTTCCGTAGGATGCGAAAGACATGCCGCTACACCTCGTCTCTCGCAAAAATCGCGAACTATGACGCTGCTAAGCCGATGGCAGCACGAATAACCATTATATAGAGGTATTTTTGGTTAGGATGCTATCGACGTCCTTCGGCTGAGCTCCATCTCCAATGTCAGCCTTGACGTCTGTACCTTGGCGCGAACTGGGGATGTCGGAAACCCTTTTTTGACGCGACTGAATCACTAGGTATTTGCCATAAGTCCGGTCCTGCGGCTCCTCGGCTTTTACATTGTCATCATCCAAATATGCGCCGGAAAGGCTATCGAGCCTAGTCACGAGAGTGCAAGAAACAATGCCTTCCACATCTTCAATGCCATTCATTCTGCTGGTCGGGTCTGGGGCTCTTCTTTAAATCACAATGGTTTCGGTTTTTTCCCAGCGGTGATGCCAAAGGGCACGTTGATGTACCACGGGTCCCGACTAGATCATCCTCCTGCGGGTCCAACCTGGCTCGCCTTCGAGATCGAGCACGCTGAGACCTTCGCTATGTCGCGGAAATGGAGTCATGCAGAATGCCATCGTTTTCATACTGGATTACGTCCGGCTGTACCTGCCGCGCAGGAGCCAAGAACTGGAAGTGAGATGGAAGATTGTGTTGAGTAGAATAGTAGAGGCTTCTTCCACACGTATCGTACGAACCGCGATCTCAATCTACTCTACATCGACGCCATGGGGGCTGCCAAATCCACAAAGGGTACTCTTGACTCTCAGGATCTCATTCTCCGTGAGAACAAGACAGGGTCCTGGGATGTCTATATGGACGAGGACGGACGTGCAAAGAGCATCTGTAGCCTGGTGGCCGAATGGGGGCTTGACGGCTTCGTGCGCATGGAGATCGGTTTCGAAGTTGTTCATTGCAATCTCGAGCATGGCATGGATCTCGTCTCCATGACCCGCTCCTTCCTTCTCGAAAACCAGGCGGGTTCTGACGAGTTGCAGTTATATCAACTAGCACGGGCCATCAGACATCAATTTGATGGCCTTCAAGCTGACCGGCTTCGAATTGACTTCTCGGGAATGATCTCGGGTTTCTTCTTCCCGATCAATATCTCCAGCACTGACCCTGACCGACCTCACCTTATTCGGCTCGCGGCGGCAAGCCTGGACGAGCTGATAGATATTAAGAGCTATCTTGGCGACATCTTGTCCCGATCTCGACCAAAGAGGTTCACAGTCAATTGGCAAGCTGTTGTGGATATGATAGTCTCTCGTTTTGCAGACAGATTGACTTTGATGGCGTCGGATAAGTTATCATCGGAGAACTTCATCAATGAGCTGGAAAAGTTCACGCTAACATACTTCGATGCGCCAACACTTTTCCAGGATATGGCGGTTGAGGATGAGAACAATTGAATCGCCGGATCAGTCAGCCAATGCGCTCAGCCCGACATCAGCTCACCACTCTTAATCCCGGGAGCTTGGTGTCCTCGAGAGAAACGAACCGCTGAGGCAGTCAGCCGATGCACCAAACACTACCTCATGCCTGCACTCTTGGTTCAAGCCGACTGGAGCCCGGAGGATAGCCTCATTCACACCGCTGTTAGCGCCGTTACGCGTCATGTATGCCAAAACCTATTGCATATACATTCATTCCTCTTCGACTTGATCCATAACGCAGCAACTGCTAGCGATTTCGACTCGAAGAACGGGGATAAGGATAAGATAGCTAAAGCCATTACATCTAGCCAGAATGTGCTCCGGAGTATGATGGAGGAGCTTGCCTGGATGGAATGGAAGAAGATTCGACAGTGCCCTGTAGGCCAAGTGTGGTTTGTATCAATGTACCCGTACGGGACGGATGAAGATCACTGGAATCCGGGTTGTCGGACCATCGCGGACATGAAGTTTCCCGGGATAGGGTACTGGGATTTGGATTACTTCCGAAAACTTTTCGCTAATCTAACGGAAATTCAGTAAGAGTTAGCTTCACGATTTGAACGGCCGGCTAAGGAAATTGTTTCTCTAATGAGCAGTATCCCACATGAAATTTTTGATAGTTATCTAAGTGGACCGTAGCATTCTGAAGGAAGAGACACAAGCATCTTTAAAATTTTTATCCCATAAAGCCATCGTAGGCCTCGAGTTGGGACACGACATAAACCCCATCTTTCTTACATGCTCTGGGATAGCATGGTTCACTGGGATGCTGGCAATAAGGCTTAGTCACTTTGGCCGGATGCTCGGTTCGATCAACAATACCGTCTGAGTAGAGCCGCATCAAGTTGTCGACATCATTCCGCTCCCGACTCTTCGGAAACATGCCAGGGTTTAGAAAGTCTAAATCAGCGCGTTTGGAATCGGACGTAGAGCGCTGGAGCTTGAGATTGAAGAAGCTCCTTGAAACCCACATAAAATACCCAGGCCTGCAATTGACAAAACCCACTTCTAGGCTGCAAGATTGAGGCTGTAATTTCCAGAGGCTTCCGCTGGGCAAGGACAAGTTCAGTGACTCGACCAATTCTACTCCATCATCAACATGAATGTGTCGGGCTTGCTTTTCGTAGAAATCAAGCTCGCTGTGGCAATCTAGAAGAGTCATCATCTGAGTAGTGGTACGATCGGCTCGAAGATTCAAATCGATACCTCGCTCTCCTTCACCCGGCCAGTGAACAGCGGAGGGTTCTCTTGATAAACTGCCAATTCCCACCAAAGGGAATGGAGGAACAGGCGTGAGTGGGTAAGCTCTGACCATGCTACGAGTTGGGCGAATAAGCGGGCATGCAGGAAGTTCCAGGCGAATCTCTGTGAGGTTTTGATGTAATAGCGATATTTCGCGACCGAGCCCTACATGGATCATGAGAGTGTTACCAAAGGAGCGCATAAGATTGTAGCCAATCCTAATATTGAGACTTGAGAGAATTTTGTTCTGTAGATCTGGAGCAGCATCCCTGAGGAATTGCAGGACAAAGTCGACATCGCTCACTTCGGGGTTCTGCCGGTTGAGAAGCCGCAAGGGATAAATAAAGCGAAACTTTTCCAACTTGATCATCACTTCAACCAGCTCGGAGCGGATCTTCTTGCATGTCAAAGCCAGGGACCAGACCGCATGAGTCTTTGCAGGCGCGAATTTGTCGCTACGCCCAATCGCGACTACCGCACCGTCCAGAAGCTCCTCATAGACCGCGAGACGAAGTTCCACAGGCAGCCCTATGAAGCTGAAAGGCTTTGAAGTATGTTCGTATGCTTCGGATTGCGATTCGAGTTGATCGTCAGAGGGGTGGAACGAATCTATCGAAGCTTCTGTAAGCCTTTTCACAACTGTACAGAGCTTCATAGCCAGCCCTTTGAGCACAATGTAAAGTCGAGGGATCGAGAGATGGATGGACTGTCTGGCTTAAGTAAATCGGTTGACGTTGTTGTAAATAATGCTTACGTCTGCAGTAAGTGTCAGAGACGGAGTTGAAATTTGTACTCGAGATAATATCAAAGCTTTCGATGCCTTTTATTATCTTTATGTTGAGTAGAAATTATTGAAAGATGTGTGATGCTTGATTTTCGTGACGAGCAGAGACAATATTTGTGAAATAGGTAGAATCGTAGGCCATTAGTGATGGAGGACCAATGCAATGACTGAGATCTTCCACACTTCCGTTTGATTGACTGGACATTTTCGCCTCACCTTTAATCTGGCAATAATTAGCCGATACGCTTCGGGAAGCGCAGGGAGCTACCAAGGCACAGTAGTGCAATAGTGTAGCTAGACGATAAAAGGTACCACAGCCAGCACACTAACCTAATCACAGTTCAAGTTGCGTCCCAACCGAGTTTGATGGTGGCTGGTGTAATTGTTGCCTGCTTAGTGATTAGAAATAATGCGCTCTCTCACAGCACTGAAAAGAATTGGTAGGAAGTAGGGGATTTTCTTTTGACCGAGATTGGTGAATCAAAATGCCACACTTGACGGCGCGGAAACGAATCAGTCACGATTGAATAAGCGTAACTCGTCCACTCCGACTGGAGGATATCTTATGATTACAGCCCAAAGCAGAAAAGCCACTGACTGCATCCATCAAATTGGGACCAGAGAAGGAAATATAAGACTCCACGCTCAATAAGTCAGACTCACCGCCTTACCGGCCCATGGTGTGTTGGCCTCCTTCTCAATGACTTCCGCAAAGATCCAGGCACCTACATCCGCCCGATTAATTGCATATCCCACCGCCGGACCTTGACCTTCCTTCGACTCATCAGCATGCGCCTCCCAGCCCACCCTCACCTTCTCCAGCCCCTTTGGCTCCCCATCCGTCAGCAAGGACGGCCTAATCACCACGGACCTCCCAAACGGCTTCTTCCCTTCCTTATTCGAGCCCACCGTCGCCGCCTCCAAGATATCCTCCATCTCGCGCTTATCATCGTGCATGACGCGAAGAAAGTAATGATACATCGGCAGCACGACCGCCGGCACATCCCTCGTCTTGCGCGTCACCCCCGTCGTACTAATCGTCACCACCAACGGCTTCTGCTCGCGGCCCACCTCCCCCCGCATATAGCACTTCAAGCCGTCCGCCGCCTCGACAATGGCGCGCATCGCGCCCGCGCACACGTGCGGGTCCTCCAGCGTAAACGGCGTCCGCAGGCTCTTGTTGAACTTCGGGTACGACCCGATGCCGAACACCACCACCGACGCCACCGTCCCGCCGATCAGCAGCACTTCGCGCACCGCCTGCGCGTCTGATACCGAGCCCTCGACGACGTGCAGATGTGCGTTCAGGGCGTCGTCTGGTACGCTGTGGGTCTCGCTCATGAACTTGCGGAGTTTGGACGGGGTTCGGGCGAGGGCGTGCACGGTGTAGCCGGCTTTGAGGGCGAGGGCGAGGGCGGCGCCGGCGCAGCCGCCGGTGGCGCCGAAGAAGGCGAGGCTGGGTTTGGGAGTAGTTGTGCTGGCCATTGTTCTTGAGGGGTTGATATGTGGTAAGTTTGAAAGGCTTTGAGATCTCCGGTCACTGATCTATTGGGTTATGGGACTGATAGATGGCGTGAGGATGCGAAGGGCTTTGAGAGCTTGTGCTGTTGATGTAAACTTGAGTAGGTCAAAGTAAATGTCTCTGTCGAGTGCCTGATTCAACTGTAATGGAAGATGCTGAAAGTCTGAGGTCTCTGGTATGGAGATTGTGATTCTATTTGACCCACCTTGGGACCATGGGGTCCTTATATAGTCGTTGGAAGCCATTAAGAAAAAGAGTTATTGGACATGGAAATGCTTCGGTCATGGTACAAGACATCGTGTTGAAGCTCTCATAGTCTCCGAGGTGGTACATCTGAAAGTGCGAGTGTTGGTGTTTGGATGGGACGAGTCAATGAGGCCGGGAGAACAGCACGACGATCGCTACCTTTTTGGTTTCGAATCTCCCCGAAACGGCCCAACTTCTGCCCGCCCGGGCGCTGAAGACAAGAATGTTCCGTATAAGCTCGTTGTACTCTGTACTGAGTATAATACTGTGTACAAAGTCTTGGTGGCCGTCAATCTTCCTGATCCTTGATCTCCACCCTTTTGATGGGTATCTCTGTGTCGTACCCAGCCCGTTCTTGTCCAACACGGTGAAGCGCACGGTGCTCCAGGCTCGTAATTCACGCTCCATGAGTCAGGAGAAGAGGAGTTGGCCTTCAGCTGCTGCGAAGTTCCTTTAAGCGAATTGTAAAGCCTTTGTCGTCAACTTGGTCTGAACAACTGAGCTTTCTACCTCGCGCATGCTTGTCCATCGACACAGTCTACGACCAGCTTCGAGTTTGCGGTCCACCAGAACGACGCAACTTTATTACTGCGGCTACCTGCTAAAATAATACAGTTCATTGACATAGCGTGGGTGGTGATTCTCTTGCAATCTCGCCATCGGCTTAGCGGGATAGTTATTAGCATCCGCAAACCACTGTAACCACTATAACCTACGGAGAGTGCTTCTTTTTCTCCGCTCCTGAACATTGATGACAAATGCGCCATTAACCAAGACGGGAGATAAAGAGCTTTACCTCATTAAGAAATAGCAGGCGGACCAAGCCCGGACAAAACGATTCTCCTGGTTTCTATTTATTTGAGCCAAAAGACGGCTGCCAGGTAGGTTCGAACTCAGTATTTTGCTGACTACATTCTGCAAAAATGCCATTCGCGCTGGATCCGGAAGTCGCATCTGGTCTTGAGGCCCTCACTGCCGCCTTGCCCAAAGGCCCCCCACCTGCTCCAGGCGATCTGGCTGCCATTAAGGAATTCTCCAAGCGGTTTATCGATCACGCAGCTTCGATTGCAAAACCTGCTCCCGGAGTATCTGTACAAAACCTTTCCACCACTTCCGAAGACTCCCATACGGTACCTCTTTATTGGCACACCAAGAGTGGCTCATCTCCAGGCTCTGTGATTCTATATCTTCACGGTGGTGGCATGGTCGCCAGCTCTGCAGCTTCATACAGACCTATCGTCTCATATCTCGTCTCTCATTCCGGTGTCCCTGCCTTATCCGTGGAATTCCGAAATGCTCCGTACAGCGCCCCTCTGCAGGGCGTGCAAGATGCATACGCTGGATTGATTTACTTGAGCTCCCATGCCGCCGACCTCAAGATCGATCCGGAAAGGATTGTTGTCGTCGGTGATAGCGGAGGTGGTGGTCTGGCAGCCTGTCTGACGCATCTCGTTCGTGAGAGGCAAGGGCCAAGGATCGCGAAACAAGTCCTCATCTACCCAATGCTGGATGATCGTCTTGGACTTGCATCTCCAGATCTTCACATGGCCCCCTTCTTGACTGTAGATCACGCCACCATCGACACCTGTTGGGTTGGTATTCTTGGTTCACGACGCGGGGCAGAAGATGTGCAGCCTACGGAGGCAGCGGCCAGGATGGAGTCAGCAGCAGGTCTACCCTCGATGTACTTGGACGTTGGAGATTGTGATATCTTTCGGGACGATTGCTTGAAGTACGTGAACAGGTTCTGGGCGGAAGGGATCCCAGCAGAGCTCCATGTGTGGAACGGATGTTATCATGGATTCGATGGTGCGGCCCCAGAGGCTAGAGTGACACAAAGGGCCTGGGATGCCCGAGCGCGAGCTATTCAAGAGGTCTGATATCTGCAGGAGAAGGAAAGTCTTCCCTGTTGAGGCGAATGCTAATGGATCATATACTTTAAATACATCACCCAAGTTTGTCCAACTACTAATACCGCAAAGATTCCGAGACTGAAGTCTTGCGCTATGATATATCTTCGGCGATACCAAGCTGCAGGCATGCAGGCATATTTTGTGTCAAAGGACAATGTTTTGGACGAGTAACTTTCGTATCTGTAAGGAAAGAGATAGCAAGCGTGTTGCACCCAGAGTCGCGTTGAACAGGAAGGGATGAATCTCTTGCTAATCGTAAAGCATTGCGAGAGTCCTTCGAATTGAGCATAGTTGTCCCGGGAGTATCCCTTGGACTTGGAGTGAAGGAGCTGATGTACATCTTCGCGCAACCTCTTGGTCGAAAGCGCCATGCCACGCAGCATCACGTTCAACTCTTGGATCGTCGCATTGTCTCCTCGGCGCCCCGTGAGGAAGCCAAGGTTGGCGAACCCGAATCATACTTACATTCCTCTCTGTGCCGTACATGCCACGAACGCCAAGCATTCTTGCAGTACGATTAATATGCTGACAGATAATCAGAATCTTCCGGGTGCAGAAAGAGCCCTTGTCTGGAAACTACAGTATACTTCGCACGCAGTCATTGCCACTTAAGATGCAGATCATGATCGAACGGCAGCTTCCGCAGGGGTTGAAAAGTTCCGCATGCGGTTCCTCACTATTCCGGGTGCAGAGAGAATCTTTGTTTGGATAGTCTCCACAGTACTCCGCATGCGTGGAAGCAGGTAGCATAACCTTAAGCAAGGTCGATGTCTCACATATAAATACAGAGTCAGAGTTGCGGTCCAGCGCAAGCAACCATTTCAGACGTTATTCAGTCTTACTCATTGGCCTCTCCCGTCACTGCTGACATCGGTCACTTTTTGCTTTCTGCACTGCAGAGCTCCAGCATTAGTGAAAAAAATAATCCGGTCCGAACAGCCTGATTGGCGTGTCCAGTCCTATACGCAAATCATGGCCGACTTCGACGACTCGGACTGGTCGGATGACGTGAGCGAGTCAGATGCGCAGCGTTCCAACTATCCTTTCCCACTGGATCGCTTCACTCTCAATATACGAGGACCACAATTATCGCTCGAAGAATTTAAAGCAGAATTGCATCGAATCACTCGGAACTCCACCGAAGACGAACTGTGTGAGATCCATGGCAAGTTGGAAAAGCCAGGTACTCGTTTCCTTCATCTTGGAGCTCGGAACGGGGTCGACTATGGAATGATGAATGGTCTTGATGGTCGTTTTATCATGACCGGCGAACACCACAAAGGCGAGCTAAATTTCGATGTTCATTCAAGCGCCACCCTCGCTGCTTTCTTCATTGATGAGCTCAAGACGCAAGAGATATTGATGCGTCCAGTGGGTGAAGACGAGCCATACGTGAGTTCCAGATCCTTTCAGATTCATCAGGTTGAGATGATACTGAAAATTTTCTAGGCGAAACCGGACCTTGGACCATCTCTAGAAATAGGCACGTTGATCACCTATTCTGACAAAGAAGGATGGAACGATACACGCTTCTCTGTTTTTAAGTGTCTTGTGGACGACAGTTTATGGATTGTCGCTCAACCTCGATTTTTCGGATATCATGTTGACTCAAATAACTACGCGCTTTGGGAGCGTGCAGAACCTCGCAGACGCACGTATACTCTAGAAGGGTTTGATACACCGATCTCATGTGCCCAACTCACGCTAGACGAAAATGACTTTGGGTACGATGCAGGCATGCAGAGCTTCAAACATCCAAAGCGTACTACTGCCAGAAAGCTGTTTGATTTTACGCGAGCTCATTCAGGGGGCTTTGTTCTTGAGTTTGCAGAAAGGTTTGACTGATTGAGTTTGTGTAGGCATGTCCTGCCGTGCAAACTTTCGCACAGTTTGCTTGCTCGTCTGGGTGGTATTATAACATAGATAGCAGATTTTGAGCTCAGTGATATTGCCGAATGTACAAGATTACACATGACAAGAATGCCAGAACGAGAATATCTTCAGTTGCCAGGGGAGGGATGGAGCTCTCCTTCCCTATGTCTGATCCCCAGTCCACAAGTTGATTTTGAGGAATGGTATCAGAGGTGCTCTTCTCAAGAAACTCATGAGTGTGACTTACTTAAAGTGTTGCTGAGAGATGTTGATGATTCTGTGGCGTATCTCTCTTCCAGTGCCGATGATGCTGAGGCGTTGCGCAAAAGCACGGAACACAACTTGCAAGAACTAGATGGTCGCCTGATCCCTATTTTGTACTGTGTTATCGCGCAACATCTCCGATTGTTTGAGCACTTTTGTGAGTGGGTTATGAGCAAGGGTCTGAGGAATGGGGATTTCAAACGTTTGACTAAGGATGTAAGACTCAAAATCAGAGAAGTGAATGAGAGACTTCCCGAAAATAGGACATTTGCTGGTGAGTACTTTCCAGTTCCGTGCAATACTAAATAATCCTAATGATCCTACTGAGGAGTACAACATACAAGATAGGTGGATATGCCGAAGCGCCCACGAAATCCTAATCCTGATTATCCGAGTCGCAACACAAGACCCAGAGACAAAAAGTGACGAAACAAGCTATCCTGTTCAACGTCAAAAAGAAGCCCTCCAGAACTTCATAACAAAGCTACAGAAGGGCGACTGGAAATGTTATGAGGCCATGCGCAGATCAAGATGCAGAATCCTGGGCACTGTACCAGAAACCATTTGTTTCGACGAGACAACACGAACAATCGGAGCTTCGCGGCAATCTTGGCCTAGTATAAAACCTAACCAGCGAGCAAATCATCCATGGGCTGACTTCTTCGCTGAGTCAAGGGATGCCCAAATCCCCACCTACATTCGAGAGTCACACTTTGAGAGAGCATCAGAAAAGCTTGATAAGCTGAAAGAAGAACTCTTCCCAATAAAAGGAAAGAAATTGACTGCCGGAAACTGGAAACAACTCCAACAACAGTTTCAAAAGAGCCATCCTGAATTTCTGTTTGATGCCAGGAACCATGTATGGCAAGCGATAGGTTCAGACTTCCAGACCAAAAACCAGTGTCACAGATGTAGATGTTATTACAATGTCAGCCTTGTATGTGAAAATAGTCAGGGTGAGTCCAAGTACCCGGGAGGAAACAGAGTGGGGGCTTGTGCCGAAGCATGCCTGTACTCGGAGTGGCGTGACAGGAAAGAGAGGGCGGAGGGAAAGAAGAAGGATGAGGGAAAGTGCTTCGGAAGCGCAAGGAGAAGCGCAAGGAGAAGGGTAGTCGGATGAGCAACAAGAAGAGTAAATATAGGGGCAAGGAAACCGATGACCGACTCGTTGTGTCAGAAGTATGCTTGTTCATTCCCTGAGGAGTAAAGTTGGATGTGTAGTGGTAAATTAAGAGCCCACTGGCTCAAAGAGGTGTGTACCGCATTCATTGCTGTTCACGGCCAGAATTGCCGCTCTGCCGTTGGCCCGTTAGAATGACGCGGCTTTAGCGGGCTAATTTCTCAGGACCGTGCTGGAAGCGAGACTATCAAGCAGTGATGTGAGCAAGGCCGCGAGACTGCAAGAGACGCAGAAAGTGATGAGGTAACCAATGTACGAAGGTGGAATTATGCACAATCATTGACGCTGTGGGCACATTCCAGGCGATTCAATTCCTTGTGTCCGATTCGCGGTATGGGCGAGTGCATATGATCATTCGCTTCTTGAGATACCTTACTCTTTATATGTTTACTGACGTAGAGATGGGACAACCAAACAAGTACAGATTCTGTTAGGAAGGGAGGAACGGGCACACCACCCCAAGACCATTCATTTTCGGCGAAGGTAGGAGGAAGAAATAGATCAAAATCAAATTCAGCACATATACAACAACTACTACAAGCGACTGCATGGAGTTCGCAGAGCAAATGGCCGAATATGCCAATACCAGAACACCGAATTCGATGAGATACTCTAAAGGTCTGGGGGTGATGGTGGTCTGTGTCAAAATCGGACACGTTCCATTCCTTCACATGAAGAGCACGTGACCATTTGAGAGGTACCTTGCCTGAGGTACCTAGAGGTAGGTAAGGTACCTACCAAGTACCTAGGTTGGTAGGAATACTCTACCTTCCTCTAAATACCTGCTATGCTAAACTTCTGACAGACCAGACAAACGCGGGACCTTTGTGAACACCTCATATTCCTCTTCCAGACCCTCAACAGATCCTGCAAAGTCTAACGTGTCAGATGTGGTATCCCTGCGCTGCGAGGCGACCTACATTACTGAGATACTACTGTACAAGCTTTCTACTCCATAACTGCACAGCATGGTCCACCCACTAGATCACCCACAAACAAGTGATAGTCGCACAGAATCACACTGGTAGAAAATGTGCAAGTGCTATACAACTTATGGAAGAATCGAGAGCAGAACACTCGGACGAAAGTCAAAAGACTCAAGAATGAAACTGAGCGTTTTGCAGACAACGTAGTTCAAAAGGCTACAACTATTCAAAAACTCGAAGTAACGATCAATGGGCTCAAGCGAGTGTTCCATCTAACTCCACCGGCGTCACATTCTCGGTTATATGCCTCAGCTGCCTATGATCAAATGATGCTCTCTCCGTCGGTCGCAGCAACTCCACTCGATGCAGTGCCTAATTTCCAATCTATTACTACGAACCCGAGTGTTACGAAAGCGGCTTTCTAGGCTCGATACCACCATCCGGGCATAAAAATCGACCTCCGAGTTACTGCGATAGCCACGAAGGAGGCAAGACAACTTAAAGACATCATTGGATAAAGCTCTTTAGATGATACCAGACATCAACCGCGTGAGGTATACAGCAATCTCATACAGAATGGGAGCATTAATTCAACTTGAGTGGAGAAAACAGATAACTAGAAAAGAAGGACCGTGAGAAAGAATTGCAGGTACATGGTTTGGAAGAACTAGGCCACCAGTCATTGAACGCCTCAATGTTGAATTGTCCGAGTTTATCCATTGGTGAAGGGGCTTTGCTTGGAGAGTAGGCTCATCCATATCCAAATTGAAGCTCGTCTCGATAGCCTTATGGTCTGAATGCTGTGCCTTTGACCAAAATAATTCTCGAGGGTTTCGGAGCTCCTGGCGATTCCTGAGGCTATTCAATGATGATGTTCGAATGAACATATGCGAACCGATCTCCTCATCTCCATAGTCCTAAATTTCTAGAATCTCTAAGATCTCTTGACCTTTAGTAGTAAACCATACGATTTGTCCAACTTCAACATTATACCAATGCTCTCGACCTCGTAAGTAGGAAATTTGGACCTAAGACAAGATCTAATCAGAATCTGAACACGATTTGGGCACCCAGACCAGATTCCGGACCGAATAACAGGTGGCAGTTGGTTTATTTCTGTATATCGAAAAATCTGGTAGGAAGACAGGAGCTATCATTAGAACGAAATGCAATGAATATCGACAACCTAGAACATAGATGTGACAGGCTTCTAGAGAATGACAAATTTCCTTGAGTGTTCGAGGCTCTCAAATAGCCACATTAGGATACAATGAAGATAGAAAGATGATATTCACATATTGAGTCGAACCGGCAGCAATCTGACCAGGTCGATGAGATGAGTATCCATGGGTGACTCCCTTAGCATAATGATCCCGCTTCAGGATTGTTTCTTTTCTGATGCCCAAACCTCATCTTGGAATCTCTTCCACTCGTCTCTGAACCGATCGGGGCGGGGCGGGGTCATTGGTGCATTTTATGTTGCTCTATTTGAGTCCATGGAAGATCTGCGACCCTCGCCTTCCACTCGATGAGCCTCTGATGACTGTGGTGTTGGCAGACCATTCTCCTGAGGCGAAATCCATGCATCAGGTGCATATTTAGGCCCTTCCGGTCTACCTGCCCCGAGGTTGGGATTGCTGGAAAATTGCCCTGGCTGACCCGAGCCTGAAAGTGCATTGAGATCCTTTGAGTTGTAAGTGGCGGTAGAGGAGATAGCTTCTTGATGTCTTGGAGGGAAGACATATATGTATGGTGTTCCATTAGGCATGAGTCGTATTTCGTATCCATTCTGCAAAGCAGCTCTTTTGATAATGAGAGGCTGAGGAGAATTAGGATGGTGGATGAGCCTTCCAGCAGACTCTAGAGATTTCATGATCATCTCAGAGACCTCCTTCTGCTCGTACTGTATAGCAGCTGAGACCGCGCTGAAGCCTCGTTTCGAGAATATTGTGGGGTCTGAGCCGTGTTCTAAGAGCAGTAGAGTCACTCCTACGGATCCGGTTGCTGCAGCATGAATGAGAGCATTATTCCCGAAGCGATCTTGAGTATCAATCAATGCACCACGTTCCACAAATTTCTGTGCAATGATTGGCTGGTCGTGTATTGCGGCAAGCATAAGTGGCGTCTGATGTTCCATGTCCTGAGCGTTGACATCAAGTTTATTCTGAAGCAAGAATTCAACTGCGTTGTCGTCCCCTGTGAGTACTGCTCCATGGAGAAGTGTCTGTTTCTTTACGCCCCACCACTCCAAAGATGCGCCCTTGTCAACAAGAAGCTGTGCTATTGCAAACTTTTTCTGGACAAATACCCTGAATACGAGCGGGACCTGAGGATCGATCTTGACTTTCGCATCCGCACCAGCTGCAATTAAACGCTCGACAATATCGCCGTTCGGTCGGTGGCAGGCCAGAACCAAGGGAGTCTGACCATCGCTATCCTTCCTGTACCTCCAGATTTGGCTTAGATTCCAATAGTACGTCGAGAACTCGGGGAAAATTTCTCCAAATGGCCATTGTGAACAGCACTGGCATGAATCTTGCCGCCAACTTTGCGTTCAAAATTAATATCAGCACCCCTTTCCAGTAGCAATCGTACTGTAGCTGGCTTATTGTGGAGCACAGCGCAGATAAGTGGTGTGGTAGGTCGTTTGCTTGATCCGTCAAATATGTCGATCTCGGCGCCATTATCAAGTAAAATATCCACAATGTTATTGTATCCGCTGCCTGCAGCTAATTGCAAAGAGCAGTACCCGGCCTCATTCCTTGCAGCAGGATTTGCTTCATATTCGAGTAGCAGCTTCACACTCTCAGCTTGTCCCTTGTCAGCCGCCAACGTCAACGCGGTTGACTTGTGCTTGTTCCTGATATCGACCTCAGCGCCAGCTTCCAAAAGTATTCTCAGTCCAGCACGAAATGAGTGTCGAGCAGCAAGGTGCAAAGGCGCGTCTAAGGTCGTAAGATGTTGCGCGTTTATAGCGGTGTTCGTCCTAGCGAGAAGCTCTGTCGCGGTAGTGCGATTGTTCATGACGGCAAGTGAAAGCGGAACGTGACCATTAATTGTATGTTCGAGATTGCAGCCAAATCGTATCAGGATGTCGATGATATCTTTGTTCCCATTGGTAGCTGCACGATGAATGGCAAGAGTGGTCATATTTTGTCTACGGAGATGCGGAACTTTAGAAAGCCATCTTCTTAACATCCTCTTATCCTGGGCGATCGCAGCGTTGCAAATATTTTTCTCTAAGACCGCGGAATCTGGGGCATTGATTCTTAAGAACTCAATGTTTTGCTCGCCTGTGTAGGAATATTTTAGCAGAAATCCTTTTGAGATTTGCACCTTTGCGCACCTTCGCGGTCTGGATCATCCTCATCGCCAGACTCCTGTAGTTCAGCTGGTACTTCCTGTCCCTGTTTGCTATTGCAACAAATTCCGTAATAGCCTGCGTTTTCCTCGCAATCGAGGATTCTGTCCATGATCTGCGCAGCAGTGAGACGAGCCTCCGGATTTTTCGAAGTCATATTCTTAATCCAATCGAGAGGAGCCTCGTGGTCCCTAGACTCGAGTCTCTTCATCCAACTCTTCATAGCCTTCAGATTGCCAAAGTGGAAATCACTGCAGTCTCCATTGTTTCTGAAATGATCCAACTTCGCTCAAAGTGTCTCGCCATTCAATACAGTCTAACCGTATTAGCATTACTGCGGAGCCTTCCTTGTTCAGTACTTACGATCATGTCCAAAAAGACGCACCCAAGCGACCAAATATCCGCAGATCGATTCCTTTTATCACTTTCCATCACTTCTGGAGCTGCGTAGCCTGCAGAAACAGGCCCATGATATCCAGTGGTGGTGCTTCGGCCTACCATCTTCCAATGACAGCAAGCCCAAAGTCTGTGAGAAAGACCTTCCTTTCTCTCACGATGATGTTCTCGGGCTTGATGTCTTTGTGACGCTTTTTCTCGCTATGCATATACATGATCGCGGAGCAGAGGCATCCAAACGCTTCTCGAATGCAGGCGTAGTCGTAAGATAGAAGGGACTTCTGGCTTAAGAAGACTTTGAAATCCATGTCTCCTACTGGTGCCATAAGAATACCAACATATTCTGGATCAGTATACGAGCCTATGTAGCGTATCAAGTGACGGTGTTTTAGCTGCTTCATAATTCCGACTTTCTGTTTAAAGAAGTTGAGGGCCGCAACGCTTGCTTCGAAGGTCTCTCTGCGTTTGAGACGTTTTCTAACGTAGACCCGGCCAGAAAGCTTGCTAACAACTCGATGGACCTCGCCGGTGCCGCCTTTGCCATGCCGCTCGTGGCATTCCAGATGGCGACGATCGACACTTTCAAGAAAGTTAGCATGTTTAGCTGTGGCGCCTCCCTCGATGCTCTGGGCTTCTTTGTTCATCACGGAGGACTGGCTCTTCAGGAATAGGGCCTTCTGCTTCGAAGAGAGACTTTGCGGAATATTACCGGACGAATATGGAAGGGCGATGTCTAAGCAATTCTTCTGCACAAACTCATCCATGAGATCTACTGCATTGATCATCCTCAGGATGGCGAAAGTGCGAGGCCGTATGCTCCATTCTTCTTTGCCTGCTTTGGCAAGGATAGTAGCGAGGCGCTCAAAGTCGTTATCTGACAGCGTCAACACTTGATCGGTGCTGCCTAATGGAATGATCTCCCGCAATTGAGACTCAATCTCCTGCAGACGATGTCTACTGGAATTAGGTGACTTTGCTGCCAATGGTCCTTCCTTTGATCCTTCGGTGACTGCTGTTTCTTTGCCGGTCTGATAACTCGGATTGTCGAATCTGCCACTCCCAGTAAGATTCTCTTCTGGTCTGATCTTGGCATGTGCGATGTTTGGTGGCACGCTCTTGGCATTCAAAATTTTTGTAGGTAGCGAATTACCACTGCCACTCGTAGTGGAACTTCCGCTATGATCCGCGGTTCCCTGGATAAGTGACGGTCGCGAGGTAGTTGAGAGGGTCTTTGGGGGTCCAGAGAGTGTACTGCAAACCTTGGCTGTCTTATTTACTGGCTCATGGGATCGGCTAGGCACCACATCAGAGCCCATTGTCTTGACCTGTGCGAGAAGTTGCTGATGATAGGAGCCGGGAACGGGTGACGGCCTAGTCGGCTGATTACTAGCCGAAGAAGCAAGAGTGTTGAAATTGAGCTTATGAGGTTCTGCAAGCGAAGTCTCGGACTCATCACCTCTCTCAGCTTGATTCGCATTCTTCGTCGAAGATGCCATCCTCTGCTCCAAATTATACTGCTTCTGGGCATATTGTTCCGCTTTCTGAATGTAAGCAGCTCTCTCAAGCTCTGCTGTAGTGGCTTCTGACCTGAATTCTTCTTGCGGTGTCATTGCATCCTGAAAGTTAAGGTGAAGTGTTTAAGGGTAGTCTCCAGCAGCGCTGTTACACGTGACAGGCCGTGAATTCCTCCCAAATTTTGACTCCCGGCACTCAGGGTACAGACATAGTATTTAGAGTGGCCCACGTCGGGCACTCTCAGGGTTCAGCCTGGCCGAATTGCAGGATCTGAACTACTGGCCCACGCATCCCTGTGATAGCTCAATTGACGCATGATATTCCCCTCAGGATTGCATATAAGCGCTTCGCCCCAATTTCAAGTTGAATTAGACACTCGCGTCAGGAGTTCGCTGAAGTGCGGCTGAGAACATTGGCTTGATCAGGCAGCTCGCTGGAAATGTTGCATGTTTCGTAATGCGCTCTGTACACGTCGAGACTTCCAGACTCGAGCGGATGTGATAGGGGCGCGAATATCATTAACCCCCACGTTATCAAGTTCCGAAGGTGGCGTCAGGCAGCTGCGACGCCAAAGGTTGTTAGGTTGAAAGTTCTCCGTAGAACAGAGGTAAATTTGCCGCCGGAATTGACCAGGGCACCGCCTCCCCGAGGACCCCGAGGCAATTATTTGAAGGACCGTGCTAAAGTTAATCGACTAGCTTCTCCAGTCATCACGTCTCCTTTGAATCAATGAAAATGATAAAACGCCATTTCACTTGAACTTATGGGTCCGTTGACAGCAGTAGTGGTACAAACATGACGTCGATTTCATGAATCGCATAGTACTTGTCACCGTTGTATCCTCATAAAGTATTGTGCACTGTAGAGATTACTATTTCTTGCACTTGACGTGACCCCTGAAATCAAAAGTTTTCTGCATCATTGAGCATGACACCCGGAGTAGTACTTGGAGGGGTCTCTTTGGCTATAGCGCTTACTGATAAGTGTTTGAAAAGTGAAACATGATGAAAATTGACACAAAAGGTCCAGTTTGATAGATTCGACAGGTTATGAGGTTGTTACTGCTGCACTTCGAGCACGAGATGACTTCAGAAGCATTTCGCTTCAGTTTGAGATCGAACAGTCACGACTCCGCCATTTCGCTCACGCGACCAATCTTGAAGAATCAGGCGAAAATGGCACTAATGGTACATCACTCGAGAAAACGACAGTACTGGTGGAGACCCTGTCTGAGATACGGTTGACGCTTGAACGATATGCAAATGGGGAGGAGACCGAAGAGATTCGTGGCGGTGGAACATCGAGTTCCATCGCCTTGGCAAACATCGACGAACCAAGTGACCCGCGCAGCTTTTACAGCTCCCTCGCCCAGCGACTCTCATTGAATTTCCAACCGATGCAGGAGGATGTGGGTACAATTCGTCGGTTTACATGGACAAGTTTCCAAAGAGGTGAATCCGAGAGAGTCATTGTACGGTTAAGTAAATGTAATGATTATCTGCATGAGCTGTTGAGTGCACATGAAGTGCACAACCTACAAATTCAACAGCGCCAGCAATACCTGGAGCTTGTGCAAATGCAGACGACTCTAGACGGCATACGAGAGCTGACTGAAGCGGCGCAAGCAACGAGGAGCTTACATTACAGATCCAGTCCGTGGCAACATGCTATGGATGAAGAACTGGAGAACTTGGCAAGATTCAAATCCAGGTATACCTCGTTGCTCCAAGACCATGGGTCTCATGCAGACGATATTGAAATATCAGCCCACAGAATCTGCATAATATCTGAAACCGCAACTCAGCAAGATCATCCGCAGGCCACACTCAAATTCGCTCACGAGGATGAGAAAGAAGTCTAGATAAATTGGCAAGATCAGGGAGTTGCCGATGAGAATGGGAAACACGCATCTCTGCCCTTAATAAGGGAGCTTGCCACCTTACTCAAGGCGCCGAAGCCTAATGAGCTCTGTTTCCCTCCCTGCCTGGGGTATAGCATGCTTCCATGCAATGGGTCCCCATCTAGGTCGGCTCTTGTCTTCAAAAATCCCGACAGTATCGAACCGGACGCGCATCCCGTATCTCTTCTCAACGCTCTTGAAGCATGCGATAAGCCGTCGCTCACGCATCGCATCGCTCTTGCGCACAAGCTAGCTCAATTTTTGCTCTATCTTCATGCTGTAAACTGGCTTCACAAAGCACTACGCAGCTCCAATGTTCTAATTTTTCCCTCGTCTAATCTGAGACTTGATATGCGTAGCCCTTTTGTAACCGGTTTTGACAATTCGCGGCGTTCAAGGTACGACGAAGCGACTACCGACGTTCCTCGTATAGGATGGATGGAGGCCTATCGACATCCTGACACACAGCTCGACGGACCTAATCTACCATACCGCAAGACCTTCGATATCTTCAGTCTTGGAATTGTGATGATTGAGATAGCGCTATGGAGACCGATCGTATCGATTATGGGGATCGAGGAGACGATGGATCGATCGTCTAAGGCGACAAGGACTGTGAGGGAGCGATGGTTAAAAACTGAGCCGGATTTGCGAAGTAGACTTCAAGGAGAGGTCGGGGAGAAATATGCCGATGTCGTGGAGACGTGTCTGAAGGGCAGAGATGCGTATGATATCGAGCGAAACGACCTTGAGACTACGCATGATACGGGTATCAAGATCCAAAGAGGCTTTAACTCCATGGTGGTGAGAGCACTCGCTAGTATTGTCGTCTAAACGCGTTCCAAAAGCCCAGCAAAATCTCAATGTAGCAGCTTTATCTTGAGCTTTCGCTCATTGCTCGAAAAATTGCGTTCTTTCACGAATACGCGTCCAGATGTCGCTTTGGGATATTTGCCATTAGACTTGCAGACTTCAAGTCGGCTGTAGACTTATAGAGAGCTTCAAGTTGAGCCTAAGCGAAGTTGTGCGGAGGATTCTAATGTTGACGCATAAAATCGGGACACATGCTTATGTAAGCTACAGTATCATCTGCTTCGTATGTGGGACTCTACTCTACTCTACCTAACGGTAAAATACTACCTAGGTACTGTACTTGGAACACGCAAGCGTAAGGTCATCACCGGTATGAGGTAGGTACCTAACCTGACGCAACGTCCTACACACGCGATTGAGCGTGCAAATGATAGCTCGTAGCTGTGAATCATCATCTCATCCAATCAAAATTATTAGTGAGTAGCTACTGCAGAGGACACCCTTGGAGTGTTCTACTAAGCTTTGCCTTACACCTGACGGGGTTGATATCTTTACGGAGCATACACAACGGGAATGACCTTGGTATTACTCTACCTCTACTCTAGCGCTTTGTGTATCTGCTTCGAAAGATTTCGTGACGGCCGCGTGCACTACGATACTCTACCACCCACATTATTAGTGATGCGATCGGCGAGATTCTAAACAACAAATAGCCATACCGTTGCTGCGTCAATTTATGGACTGACCGCTATCCCATGCCTCCAGCGAGACAAGAAGACAAACCAACGAAACCGATCGCGATGGCCTGGTACGAGTGCCGCCCCCACTCTAGTAGGCTGATCTTACTACAATGGGGGGGAAATCCGTGGGCGCGTTGCGCGCGTTCAGTGCGTAGAGGGACGGGCTGAAACCCCCTCAAAAACGCGCTCGTCCCCTGCAGGCTGCCGGGCGTAGGAACGTGAACGCCGTAAGGCAACAACGCAGCATCGGCAAACTCTATGCAGCCTAGGCCTAAGTCCGACTCTGTTTGTAGGAAGCGAAATCTAGACACTTCAGGTGGCTGATATCAAATGCCTCGGATTAGTATACGGACTCCAGATTTGGTGTGTAATGGTAAGTAATTCGACATCTTTGTTTAGCCCTCAATGCTCTCTTTTCGTATTTCATTTACCTCAATTCTTGAATGCACGCCGAAAAATGACACGAACTTCAAATGCCTTCCCTCAAGTTGTCCTTTGGGCAGACGGAAGAAGCACGCGAAGTAGACGAAACGGAAATCAATCGACATCTCAAAGCCTGGTCAAGGTGCGAACAGTGAGGCTTTTCTTTCACGTGGCGATCTGATATGTACCCAGTCGTCCTCGTTAGATGGCACAAATGCAGCGCCTGCCCTTGACGGTGGGAGTGGACGCTCACTTGAAATCGAGCTTGTGCCAAGTACTCAAGGTGGCTTTGATGCAGAAGAGAAGAGTACAAGGAACACATCGAGAACGCACGTCGCGAAGGGTTTCGACTTGTTTGTGAGCTCAAGGGGTCGTGACGGAGAAGATGGCGGCACCGGCGGCGATGGAAAGAAAGGAGCTCGAGGCTATGCAGGAACGAATGCCACCGAGTATAGCAGTGCAACAGTATGCTCCAGCTAAGCGAAGGTTGTTAGCTCTGTTGGCAGAGTGCTAACGATATTGCAAGCGTGGAGGAGATAGTGGTCGTGGCGGGAATGGTGGACTCGGATCCAGCGGTGGCCACGGCGGTAATGGTGGACATGTCAAAATTATAACGAGCGAAGCAAATATGCATCTCGTGGTTGCGGCACATTGGGATGTCAAAGCTGGTAAAGGAGGTCAAGCTGGAAAACACGGGTCTCCAGGCTTAGGCGGAAGAGGAGGCCGAGGTGGGTCAGGATGCGAATGGTATAGTTGCAGTCTTCTCCAACCCAGCTCAGTAAAAATTAATGTCTATCTAGGCAGGAATTGACTGGCTACGAATGGAAGTGTGTTCCGCATACAACAGCGCAAGGCGACGGAGAGCTCGCGTACTACGGCCAAGCATCGACGGCATTGACGCGCAATAATCTGGTGGCACTGAGTCAGTTGCAGTCTGGACGCGATCTTGCATTCTCATTCCCTCAAGGCTACATAAGTGATGGCGCAAACGTGTAATATTCTTCACTTCTCTGTTCCTCCATGTCAAGATAATATGCTAACAGAGTTCTAGTGCCGAAGTTGGCAACCTCCAAGGCCGAATTCCCGCAGGTATTGTACCCCAATTTCAACAAGCACTTCTCGGCTCTGGATTCGATCCATTGACTTCAACTGCTGTCGCTCGCCGAGGGCAACTGGCAACGAATCAAGAACACGAACCTGGTTGTCAAGAGCTGCCAACGTACACCACTCGTAATAAGCCATCCGCCCCAGATGGAAACAAGGATCCGCCAGGCCGTACTCCAATAGCAGTGTTAGCACCTGGACAAGATGGCCTGGATGGTAAGGCATCTATAGTCGTACGTAAGGATGATGGATCCATGACAAGTTACACTTCAGCTTTCGAATTTCGGCTTGTTGACTTTGAGCTTGTGGATGAAAATGATGATGGCATATTCGAGCCAGGAGAGTGTGAAATTATCAAAGAAATTATAGTTAAGAACACTGGTATTGTTGGTCTACGTTGAAGATCCAGGCGTCGCACTGACATTCACCGCAGGAGGAATGCCAACGCCAAAGAAGACGCAAATACCGCTCAGAATGCTGCCTTCATCTTGGACGATTCCCATGCCGCACAAAGCCACCGTCTATTTGCCCCTTGAAATCCCACCTGGTGGCACTAAAAAGATCGCCGGTGAGCTTTGGGCTAGGATTAGAATTCCTCATTCCGCCGAGCTAGGCTTGAAAGCGTTCACCTCAGTCTCAACGATTCAACTCCAAGCTATGATACCAGATCTCGACAGGAACTTGCCTCACTTTGTACACTCTCAGGAGATTACCATTCAGTATCCAGTGAAGCTAATGGTGGATGAGACCAAGTTGATGGATAGCATTCCTCAAGGCTGCTCGACTAGTATGAAGTGGCCAGTACGTATTCAAGCAAAACCAACAGATCTCGACTAGATGCTGATAGTATACGTCTTCTAGGTCATGAACATTTCTTCCAAAGATCTTGGTCGTAGTAGCGAGTCTCAGCGGGAGGTGATCACAATAGTCTCTTGCCCGATGACTGCTCCAGTGATGTTGGGGGACTCCAGTATTACAGCTTCATTGGAGGACCGAACCTGTCGCAAATACGAAGTCCACATCCTGGAGCGAGACATGAGCATCCAAGTCTCGGAGACGCTTCGCATTCCCAAAGAGGCTCCCGAATACTCGATAATACATTTCGTTGTTGAATTGCTACTAGCGCCGATCTCGAGTGGGCAGTCCAGGCAGCCGAAAGAGCTGGTTGCAATTCAGACTTACAGGCTTAGCACTCAAATATCCAAGTCGTGGCTATACAACCCGAATTTGGAATTCGTTCTACTGACAAGTAAGAGTACAACAAAGGAAACGGTCGATTCTTGGTCGAGTTTCATTAAAAAGCATCTGCACATGTCTGCTGACATTTTTAACGTGAGCGAGCACGGTGGGCTGGAAGCTGATACAACGCGAGAAAGCGTCCTCCAGAGCTACACCGGCAAGACAGTCTTAGCTCTGGATGATGAGCTTTTTCAGTATCAAAAGCGAGGTCAACGCAGCATCTTAGACTTCATCGATCCCGACGCTAGCTCCGCTATGTTTCGGAACGGCACTCAGGTTGTGAGTGTACAACGCAAAGAAGAGTCGCGACAGAATCGTGAAGAAAAGGCCATGGAACATATCGCCTACGCGGCTGCTCTGAAAGGGCCCCGCTCTCACAAGAACTCAATTCAACGTTTTGACGACATGGATGGGTTGGTAGCTTGACTACGGAAGCCTCGTCAGAATGCATCGGATCCTACGACAGATCGTCACAATTTTATCCCTATCAACAACTCCGATCCCAGTAGCAAAGGGCAGAAAATGGCAAGGAAGCTCAGGAAAGAATTCAAGCTAGACAAATTCGTTGTAACGCCCAACACCGACAATCTTGGACTCTCGATCGTCCATTGTGGAGCCCACGGGCAGGGGCCGAGTACCGCTCAAGTTGCTGGAATGTCCAATGGCGTTGGCCGAAATGAAAATTATTCTGATCTGAATCCAGCCGAGGCATACCCATGTGTTGCAGCTCTACCGCTTAAAGCTAGGCTGGACATTCTTCTGACGTCTCAGGTTGGAAGCAACAAATTGAAGTATTCGCAATTCGTCCTCGATTCATCCCTAAATTCGGTAAAGGCAGAAGTACACGATCAAGTCCAAGCAATGACAAAACATCCCAGATAGCGAGACGGACTAGGGTCCGGCAACAGCAATGTCACAACGGAGTCTCTCTTCGATTCAAAAAATGACAAAGTATCGACCGTGCTCGGGCACGACCTCATAAAGTTCAACGCCGCCGCGGCTGTGGACAACCCGTCTTCTCCTGCTGGCCAATTACTTCGATCAATCATCCAGCCGGCACTGTGTCAAACGAACGAGCAGTTGATGATGAGATGGCTTAGCCCTGTCAAGCGCACGCGCTCTCTTGTCAGAAAAAGTCTCATGGCCAAAGTGTCGAATGTCGTCGCATCAGACGTCACATCTACGGACGTTGACCCTAGAGAATCGGAACAGCGCATCAAAACTCTCAAGCGATCCGTTAGCCAGAAACTCTCTAATAAGAACTATCAGAGAAGCATCAACAGCAGTGTCCAGAACATCACCCACAATGCTATTCGAGACATGAAGTCAAGCCTACCCACAATCGAAGAATTCAATCCTAAATCGGTATACAAGTCTCGCGCCGTGCTTTCTTCCCAGCAAGAAGCCTTTCATGAAGCAGAAAAGCAAAGAAATCTAGACAAATCACACTATAGGCAGTGGAGGCAGGAGCTGGGAATGGAACTAATCGAGGAGACTACTATGAAAATAGAGGAAATCACCGAGCTGGAAGATGATTCAGTGATCGGCTTTCCTGATCTGACCTCAAGTACCTCAAATGAGCAATCCATGCTCTCCTACGTTAGCGAAGCCTCGATGGAGCTTACAATGCCCGAAATGGACGCAACAACCTTATCGAAAAATGAGATGGCGCATGAATCACCGTCACGTATCAGCGAGATCGACTCGTGGCCTCTAAGTTCGCCACCTCAATTTGAGGACAATTCTGCAGGCCCTTCAGAGCTACATGCCGATGCGAGTTCACCTACCAGAGAGCCACTGCAGCATGGATTCGAGCTATACTCAGATGAAATTCGAGCTCCCAGTACCCCGGCACTGAACCACAGCCACAAGCCTGCTCATGACATGGTACCCGAAGAGCCACCAGTCTGATCCGACTTCGACGATGACCGCATTGACTGGTAGGGAGAGATGTAGCCTTGTCTACTGCAGGACGATTGCACAAGCCTCAACGGCGAGATTGGCATTGTATCATCCCTACTCGTTGATTTTCAATAGCCTAGCAGAATACAATGAAATAGCCATGCTGATAGCGCACGGCGTGTAACGAGCTTTCAAGACTTTCTCAAACCCACTCCTACAAACTCTGACGTGCTATCTCACGCAAACCCCCCTGGAATTGGCGGCATCCCTCCCACATCACTATTTCTCTGCCCATGCCCCTGCTGCCACGCTGCTCCCCCTGCTCCCCCCCCTCCTCCTCCTCTCCCTCCACCCCGACCTCTCCCCTCTCCAACCTGCCTTCTCAGCACTATGACATCCTGCTCCAGCCCCATCTTAAGCCGATTGACCTCCTTTATTCGTTCTGACAGCCTTTCACTATTCCTCTTGAAGAACTCACAACTCTGCCGACTGTCCTGAACAGCCTGTTGCAATATCGCAATCTGCTCCTGATCGACCTCAACTTCCATGCGACTCCGCGCCACCGCCTCCGCATCGTCGACTCGTCGCATCAGCTCCGCGATCTGCGCCCTTGCATGGCGATCCGCTTCTGCGAGTTGGGTTTGAAACTGTGCTGTCCTTTTTTGGAGTACCTCCTCTGCTTGTCGTCGGAGGTCGGCTTCGCGGGCAGATGTGGCTTGAAGCTGTTCGCGCAGACGCGTGAGCGACGCTTCGGCGAGCAAGCGCTGTTCTTTCTCGTGATTCAGCTGTACGCCGACGCGGTCCTCGACTTCTTTGACGCTGTTGGCGACGTGGAGCTGTGCAGAGGCGAGTTTTTCTTGCCAGGGGTCGTAGTCTTGACCGATTGCGTGGCGGACTTTTTCCGAGACTTCGATGTCTTTATTATTGATGTTGGCTTGCATTTGAGTGATGTGGCCGTGTAAGTTTGTAGGTTCCTGTTCGTGACGGGTGGCGGTCGCTTTTTGCTCGGTAACTTTGGCGGTTCGCTTTTTGGCGAGAGAGGCCGTTAGATCTCGGAGTTGGTCTTGGAGTTTGAGGAGTTCTTCGTCTTTGTGAGAATCCTCTACTTTGGTGGCGATGGTCGCAGCCGGTGTTTCGTTCAATTGCTCCAATAGGGCATGCCACTGCTCTTCTTGGATCTCTAACGTGAGTCTCTCTGCTTTTTCTTTCCAGCTTGTGAGTGTGGCTTCGCATTTCGTTAGATCTGCTTTGACATCGTGTAGCTCTTCGTCCTTTTGTTGAAGCTTGTCTTCGGCTTCGACAAGGTCAACTTCCATCAGTTCCCGAATCTCTTCGGCTTGTTCCTTTTCCTGCCGTATTTCATCTAGCTCTTTTCTCAGGCGGAGCGTATCATCAAGATGTGCCTTCTTTAGTGGCACTGGCGGTCTTGCTTTCTCCGCAACAGCTACCACGACTTCTTCAGCCGTCGGACGTGCATCTTCCCCATTTGCAAGATTCATTGACATATGTCCAGCTGAAGAACGGTCATTGTTTGCCCCCAGGCTAACATCGCGAGCGTTTGTTGTATCGCGTAATGGCAAAGCGTAGGGGCCCGCCATCTTGACTGAGGCCTCCGCTGATTATTCCAATCCAAATCAAGTTATGTGCGGAGATGTGTGCAAAATACTGATCAGTTAATCTTTAATTAAATGCAGACTAGGTTCAGGCAAGTCTATGTTCGGGGTCGAAACTCCAGGGCGAGCATCAAGCTTTACCTGCCAAAGATCAAAGCAAAGAAGACAATATCTCGGGTCGTTGATGTGACCATTGCTGTATTGGCTTTTTGTTGGTCGTTCCTCGGTTACGCAAGCAACTAAGATACTCGTTAGCAGAGCCAAGAATTGCCGTCACTAGCCTTGCAGATATAGCATTCATTTTAGGAGCATTCAGAAGCTACACATACAAGTAGCTGATTCATTCGTAGAACCAACGCTAATGCCGAGCGTACAAGCCACTGCGCGCTACAGAGTCATGCGAGTATGCGATGACTTGGGTGTCCTTTAATGGAGTAGAGCCTTTGAAACTCATTTAAGAAATTTGCGCAACGGCCTTGGCCAACCAAAGTTGAAGAAATCACGACACGATCCTTCGAGCTTTCTCTTTAAGTAGCGATCATCATTATACAATCTGAAGGCAGGCTAATGCAAGTCGTAGACGTCGGATGCAGGGAGCTGGTGCACAGGCCTGGAATAATGGAGGCTCCAAGCCCGGGGCGTTTGCGGAACGGCCGGAACGACTACTCGTGACTGCCTGACTGGTTCTGGGGTCTTCGAACGTGAGACTCTTGCCTTCTTTGCCTGCTCTCCTTGAATTTGCAAGACACCCTGCATGAATACCTGAGGAGGCTTGTGCGTAGGACAGCATGCAAGCGCCATGCAGCCTGGACGCGCACTTCAGCATGAGTTCCAAAAGAAGAATCTCAGCCTCGTTGACATGGGAAGCTTCTGTCTGCGCGTATGAGTAGGACCGCTTGCCGGGCTTCCGAGTGTACTTCGTCTAAAATATGATGTCGATTGTCTAATGTCCGTTTTGGTGAGGCATGAATTCAACGCGCCCGCTCAGTCCTGATGGGACATTCTTGCTTGACACTAACAGCATCGCTATTGTTGCTCAACGATGTCTTTGCAATGAACAAAAAGCGAAAGATCTCTTGAAAGTATGTTTGAGTTAAAGACATTCTAGGTGGAATTTGACAGCTAAAATCATGACAGAGGTCAAAAGGTGACGTGGAACGCGCAGTCAAGCTCTGCAACGTGAACTCGAAATACCGTGGAAGAGTGAGCCAAAGACCGTCGCCCGCTGCTACACCAACGCCGCCTGGCTCTGAAAACCCTTTACCACCTTTTTCGAATGGGTTCAATGGTTCGCATAGTCCCGGTGATAAATCTCGACTACACCCGGATAAAGGAGTGCAGACGCCTTCCGTTCAAAGTCTAGCCAGCTCTGATTTCGGAGGCAATAGCAAGTCCTCAGAGCCGGATATCGCTGCTCACTATCCTCCGTTCCTTTCTCCATCAGAAAATGGAGATTTCAGAGCAGACACAGAGGCCTTGCGAGACCGTTTCGGTAGCCTTAATGTCGATGAACAGTCATCCGGCCAAGACAAGCGCTCTGTAACCGCTGCTAAAGACCAGCTTTTGGAACCTAATTCTGCCGAGAGAGAGAAGCCTGAGAAAGAATGGGATTTCGTGCTGCCAAATATCCTTTCAACATCCGTTTTGGGCCCTGCCTTAACGGGAGATTATGAAACTTTCAATATCCGGGATTTAGTCGGAGCCATGCAAAATAGTAACGCAAATGCACAAATGATCCAGAACTATCTGGAGCGTTTCGACCATAGCAAGATAAGAGAGCACATCAACGACGATGTTGATGGATTTCCTGCTATGTTTTACGCAGCTGAGACGAACAAGGAAGACATTCTCCGTCTTTGGGTCAGATATGGCGGTGATCCAACCGTAGTCCATACGCAATCTGGAGTTCCACTTCTCGCCTTCGCGATCATGAACAGTGAGAGGATCCAAACAGACACAGCTCTAATGACGGCAACGTTGCTGAGCCTTGGCGCATCGCAGAACGTCATCCCATCTGCATTCTACTTGCCGTATCTACAGGACCTGCCAGAGACCGGCCCAAGTGATGACCGCCTCCAGGATGCGAACGAAGAGAATAAGCAATGGTGTAAGGGCCTTGCCCGAGGGAAACTCGCGCGGACTGCAACTCTGTCACAGCGCTACTACCTAGCACGAGCGGCAAGGACCAAGAAGCCGTCACTTCGACAGCAACAGGTAGCGCAGAAGCGCAAAGCGGAACCTCTACTAGGCCTTCCCAATTTCCTCATCGGACAGACTGTTGCAGCGAAGATCTTGCTGGACAGGCTCCTCAGTCATCTCACTGTGTCAAGCAAAAAACCACTTGTGCTTGTATTTGCAGGTCCTAGCGGCCATGGGAAAACAGAGTTGGCCAGACGCCTCGGGAGCACTCTGTCGCTAGAGCTGGAGGTTGTGGATTGTACGACTTTTAATCGCGAAATGGAGCTTTTCGGTCCACGGCCAGGCTTAGTGGGAGCGGACAAAGGCAGTCGCCTCAACAACTTTCTTGCAGATAACCATGAGAAAAGGTGTATTGTTTTCCTGGACGAGTTTGACAAAACAAACGCTGATATCCACAAGACGCTGCTTCTTCCATTCGATAACGGTGAGGCTCAACTCCTTGAATCTCTACAGGTCGGCACTAACAGCACCGTAGGCGAATATCAAGACAGACGTAATGGAGACAAAATTAATTGTTCAAAGACAATCTGGATTCTTGCTACGAACATGCACGATCCCGTCATCCAGAGCTTTTGCGTAGCCAACAACAAAGCCCTATTCGTTGACGAAGATGAATCCGAGCGAGAGCGCCTACTCAAGCAACTGTCCACCAAAATAAAACAGGACTTTCTCAACCATCATCAGGTACGTTTCTCGCTGCAAAACTCCTCTATCTGCCAGTGACTCTAACGCTACTGCTTGGCAGGCGCCAATTACCGGTCGCATCTCCACCTTCGTTCCGTTCCTCCCCTTCTCGCCCGGCGAACAGGCCGTGATCATCCACAAACACCTTCTCGAGCTTGGCCGCAAGGTTCGAACTCCGGTCAACCTTGCCGAAGGCGATGACGAGCAGCTTGTTGGCAACGTGAAAATGCGCGTTCGCAGAGATGCATCCGTGTGCCAATTACTCGCCAAGAACGACTATCATACTGATCTTGGCGCTCGAAGTCTGATTACGGCTGTCGACACAATCAAGACGTTGATGGTCGATGCGTATCTTAGCGTGGACGAGGAGATCACCGAGGGTGGAGGAATGTCGGAGTTGATTATTGATGTGAACGGTGGGGAGGCAGTGGTGAATATCGTACCGCCAAAGAGTCGATAGATGTCTTTCTTTCTTAATTCTGCCATGTGTATTCTTCTAGATACATTAAGATGCAATGGATCATCGACGCCTTCTATTTGCCGCACGTTCCCATTCTTCTCCCCATTCAAGCGGCGGCGAGCGATTGTGCAACCGCTTGTACTCTTCTTCCTGCTGACGGACGATGGGATCATGAGAGCACTGACGGCTGATTAATGCTCCGCAGCGCTCATACCAATGGTCCAGATCTAATGTGCGTGGATCACTTGCAGCTGACGCTTTGCTCCATAGCCTTGGTTTCGCTGCTTTCAAACCTGTGTACTCGTTGATACCAGGACCGCATAACCAAGAGTTCCAAGCCACCCAGTGGTCACTAAATCGACGTAAAGGACTCTGGGAGGGCGCCTTTTCTTCGATTTCTGCCCATGGCCCAATGGTTACAATAGCACAATTCTGGACAAACTGAGATAGAGCGTATCTTTGGAATGCAGGTGCTTGTAGCTGCTGCCCCAGTATCCAGGCGGACGCTGCGTTTGATAGCCATGGCTCCTGAGAATATCGGCCGGGAACATAGAAAACAGAGTCTTTTGGTCTTTTGGCCCAGTCGATGAACATTGCAAAGGCGACTGGATCTTCGGATGGTAGCTCAATATCTTCGGGCTGCGGTGAGTCTACATATCTCCGTAGATGTGCTCGGATGAATGCCGATTTCTCCAGTAAGATCGCACTCTCGACATGAAATATTTTCTGTTTGTCATCTTCACCAACTTTGATCTTGACCCTGCTTTGGATATTCCTGATGTTCGGTCAAATGAGATTACATAGATACCAACATGTTTTGGATGAATCACGTACAGCCGACTGATCTCCTCAACCTGCCCTCGCCGAGATCTTACTTTTTTCTTGGAAGCCACGGTTGCGCTGGAACATCCGTCCAAATTTTCAGGTACCGGGTCAACTTCGTTCAAGCTGGCTCCCGTCGTTCAGCTCAGTGATAGTTGGTCGCGCAGCGATGCCGTATTGTTTCCCTTTGTTCTATTTCCCTCGGGCTATTGCTTGCGAGCGGCTGGGTAGAGAATCTATTCTATCTCAAAAACGGAAGAATGCCTTTTTTACTCTTCAATGATGCAATCTGGAGTCACTTCGTGCATCTACCGCCCATCCTACTCTGGCCAAGGCGTAGCTTCACTTTGCTCGATTGCAATGAGAAGCTCTGGAGACCCAGGTACGCTAGGCTAGGCTCAAAGCGGGAGATTGCTTCCACGACGCTCTTGCCGTCGACAACCTGGCGCGAAACATTCACGAGCGTCACGCGTCATCCCCCCAAGTCATACTAGGCAGTTACACCATCTCTTACTTCTCATCCTGTGCTTGTCGGACATTTTGGGCTCGTCGCTACGCAATCGTGAACGCGAAACTCAGGTTGATGGATGTGGTTATACAAATGTCGATCGCTGCAAGCGCCTGACGCCCGGCATATGCACCTCCCTTGCTATTATTGAAACTTCTGCCTTGCCCGAGGATTCCGCATGGTTTGTGCGTAGC
Organism: Viridothelium virens; assembly: GCA_010094025.1. NCBI lineage: Eukaryota > Fungi > Ascomycota > Dothideomycetes > Trypetheliales > Trypetheliaceae > Viridothelium > Viridothelium virens. The sequence goes on from ML991805.1 coordinate 202,925, forward strand.
TTTGGGGGGCGATACGCCCGCTCCCTCTTCGACTTATCCGACATCTGAGCCATACCATATTGGCGCATGTCCGTTCCATGCAGTTCCTTCATCCTAGGTAGGGACCAGGCAAGTTACCCTGATGCAGATCATTCTGATCCCGGTCTCAATGATGAGGCTGAAGCTGAACCATCTTCGATGCAGGAGTTGTGCACTTACGTCGCGCCATCAAAAGTGCGGTGCTTCACGGAGAGGAAGATCCTGTCAGTGGAATGTGTCTCCCTGCCTCTATTGAGCAAGATCGTTGCAGTATTCAATGGTTAACCGACTGCGTTCTTTGACCCAACTCTGACATTTTTGCTCATGGCTCAATCAACTCAAAGGTCTGCTATAGGGCAGAATTTCCCCTTGGGCACATTTTACAATGCTCGGAACGATAGATTCATGTCCACAAACCTTTTCAAAGCGAATCCTCCAGCCGAAGCCATCGAGAGAACTGATATCCACGCCTGGAATGTTAGAGCGGGATATGACGAAGCCTACGAAAGGCAGTTTGAAGTGATGGGCATTAGCACTGAACTTGGCGCGAGTATATTAGCTGGCCTCGTACCTCTCAAAGGTTCTAGTGTCTACCTCAACGAAAGACCACGAAGTCGCAACTTACAAGCGGCGGTGCACCACACGATCACTACTGTTACAGAAGCTCTGAGATTTGGCTTCCCTGGGCTCGCGGACTGCCTGATGTTCAACAACATATCAAGTGGTGAGGTCAGCCACATTGTTTGCAAGATTGAATGGGGCGTTCGAAGCATCATAGGCGTTCGACAATACCTGGATAACGGCACAAGATCAGACGCGGCCAAAAATGATTTCAAGTCTGATTTCAACTCGTTCCTATCAGTCATTGACAGCTCTAAGCAGGCCCAGAACCTTGCAGCAAATGTGACCTCTCTAAGACAGACTCAACTCTCTCCGGAAATTACTGCGTACTCCGATGTCCTGGAAGACAATGGCATCATCATGGAGAATTTTCAAGAGGCCTACGAGTTTCTACAAATCATGCCTTTACACGTCAAGGATCATAATGAAGGGAAGGGCATGCCTATAGCGTATTCTCTACTTCCTATCGCAATGCTCAATTACATTCTTCCAGCGGTCAGGACTTCGGAAATTGGGAACTTCTTTCCGCCGGCGCAAGATTGCTTAAACTCTATCATACAGCTGTTCAACGAAATTCACACCTGCCAGCGGACTCTTTACGATCTTGAAAGAAATGTACAAGCCAACGGCCGTTACTTGCCGCACAATATTCTGAGCGAAATCGAAGACCGCCAACGAGGACTTGAAGCGGTGCAGAAAACCATCAGAATCGACATTGCTCGTGCCATTCAAGAGGTGCGAGGAGGTTCTGACCCGGGAATACTATGGCAAGCACTAGCACAATATCAACAAGGTCATGCCTCGCCCAGAAATCTTGCAAACATCGGTACAGCATTCCGGAAGACGATCGAGTTCATCTCCAGAGCTGTCTCGAAGGGCGCATTCTACGTCGGGCACAATGGCACTACTCTCCACTCGTATCTTCCAAGGCAGCCGGACAGCGAAGCCTATGTGCTATTCTTCACCCCGACTGCGATGGGTAATGATGAATATTGGGAATCCAATCATGATCTTTTACTTGAACTGCTCCAGACCAAGGGGCCCAAGACTTCAGTCATTATCCTTGACTGTGAAGCAATCTCAATCAATCTCGAGAGGGTACATATCGCGCATCATCAGGGCGGTCAATTAATCACTAGCGAGTACTTGGAACACAAACTTTTCATGGCCGACAAATGCTTCGCGGAATGTGACCCGAAGACAGTGGAGACCGGCGTCCGCAAACCGATCCAGCGACGACATGTGACGATTCCATGTCCTGGCTCTCAATGCTCCAAAGCTGAAGCACAATGGATTTGTCCTCTCTGTGTAGCATCGATTGAGTACGGCTTCTCCGATCAGTACATCTATTGCGATTGCGGAAGAAGCTTGTTTACGAACTACAAGTTCAAATGTAGCGGTAATGCCCATGGACCACAGTATGTTTCATATGAGAAGGACCGATTACTCCTATTGCTCCAAGGCCTATCTCCAGCCAACTACCTGAATGTCCTCATTCTAGGGGAGACTGGCGTCGGGAAATCGACATTTATCAATGCCTTGGTCAACTATCTAGAATTCGAGACATTGGACGACGCGATAAGTGTGGAAGATTTGAATTATGTTATCCCATGTTCTTTCTCAACCCAAATTATGGACAGAACAGGTTCCACTCAATCGATACAAGTTAAAAAGGTCCAGATCGGGTCTAGAGAAGACGAGAGAGATGGGTCTAAGGGGGATTCCGCGACACAGCAAACCACGGTCTATCCTGTGACGTTCAATATGGGCGATTCCATATTGACGGTTCGTCTTATTGATACTCCTGGAATGGGCGATACGCGCGGAGTAGACACCGATAGACAGAACATGGCTGATGTTTTATCTACGCTCAGTAGCTATGAAGAACTTCACGGAATTCTTGTGCTACTCAAGTCGAATGCTTCGCGTCTGACGATTACCTTTAGGTACTGTGTCGAAGAGCTCCTAACCCACTTACACCAGAAAGCAGCAAGGAATATTGCATTTGGTTTTACAAACACCCGCATCTCTAACTACACGCCTGGTGATACCTATGAGCCCCTGAATAAGCTACTTCACGAACGACCTGGTCTTGGATTGAATCTATCAATGTCTACTACCTACTGCTTCGATTCCGAAAGTTTTCGTTACCTGGCAGCAGTCAAGAAAGGTGTCAAGATGCCGAACAAGGCCGACTTTGACTCGAGTTGGCGGCATTCTAGGGGAGAGAGTATTCGACTTATCAATCAATTCAGGAAGAATCCTCCGCACGAGATCAAGAGCACTCTGAGCTTGAACGGCGCTCGTCAACTTATCTCCGAATTGACCAAGCCAATCGCGGAAATGTCGCAGATCATCAACGGCAGCATAGCAATGACGGAAGACAAAATGCAAGAAATCAAGGATACTCGACTAAGCGGGGACCAGCTCCGCGGCAGACTCCATGTACAGAAAGTACAGATGAGCACAAGAACACTAGATCAGCCGCGTACCGTTTGCGCTAATGGAGACTGTATTGAAGCTCGCGATGACGGAAAAGATTCGGGGAAAACAGTCACTCTTTACAAAAAACACTGTCATCCCGTCTGTCATCTTGACGACGTTCAGGTCGAGCAGATTGCTCATCCCAACCTCATCAACTGTGCGGCGTTTAGCGGCTCTGACACGTGTAACCAATGTGGACACATCTGGAAGGAGCATCTCCACGTTCTTTACGAATTAGAGCCAGAAACTGTTACCGTGATTGATCCCAGCATCCAGCAGAAAATTCAAGCAAACGCAAACGACATTACCCTGCGCCAAACCGCCCTCAAACAGCACGAGCAACGGATCCACGAATACGAACAAGAGCGCGAGACGATCCGTACCGCAGCCGCCAAATTTGCCGTCTTTCTCTCCAACAACTCCCTCGCCGCCTACAACAATGCCCTCATTGACTATCTTGACTACCTGATCAAAGAAGAACAGATCAAAGTGCAAGCCGGGGGCTCGGATACACGCCTCCTTTCTCTCACCGATGAACGCCAGAAACACAAGGAAGCCATCCAACTCATCGATGCCAACAAACACTCCAAAGCTAACAACATCGACTTGAGCGAAGGAGGTGTCGACAAGATTGTCACGCAGCTGTATGGGTTAAAGCATTTTGGAACCACACTCAAGAACATGAAACAGGGCATTGTGAGTGCGCATGAGGCGACGTACAGAGAGATACCTCATACGGTGAAGAGGAAGACAGTGAGGAAACAGCCGCTGGGGAGTTCGGCGAGACATCCTCAGGGTCGGGGTTTACCGAGTGTGCCGCAGGGTGGGCAGGGACAGCATTTGGGGAGGGCGACTTCGAGAGTCAGCACACAGACGCGATTGGGACCGATGCCGCAGAATTCGCTATCGTCGTCGTTTGCGTCAGTGATGAGGAGAGTTGGTCTTTAGCTGCTAGGATATTCATCAGCTTCGGGAAGAGTAGCTATCTGTACGCCGCAACAAGCAGCAGTTGGAACAATTGTTAGGTATAGCGTCTAGCACCAGCATGTGATTCTTCCAGCATTTTCGACGGGTACTCAGATGCAGAACCAATAGACTCCTACGAAACCCAAGGATATCGCGCCTACACCACAATCCCCCTTCTCGATGGACCTGTATTAATGACTGTATGTGGCACAGCTGCCACCAGCGCGGTTGCGTTGGCTTATGAATCACTGAACCCGTTTATCAACTGAGCTTTCCTGGGACGAGGTATCCTGGCATAAGTTGTATCCTGGCACGAGGAATGTTTCGCAATGGGATGCTTTGGGATAATCTCTTTGGACCAGAGTCTGGGACTAACTTCGTTACATGTAGCTCAACGAACAAAGCTATATAACTTATCTTGAAACTTAGAATTTTCTTGATGGGATGAAATCTAATGTAAAGACATGTCGCCTCATGATATAGCTTATTTCTGCTGGCAGCTAACTAGAGACAGATTATGGCTCGTTGGAGATGGTGACTCGACTCGACTTCATATTCGGATGAGTGAGTATATGTGCGATTATGACGCCAGCCCCCTCAGATTTAGAGGGATCTTCGAACACCGACTCACGGCTTAAGGTCGACAGTTCATCGAGCTCTACCACGGCATGAGACCTGGACCTTGGCCCTAGACATGAGGACAGAACTTCCTACTCTAATGTAAAGTTCATATGCAACGGTGGATACTTGGTTTCGTTGACAAATCTTGGTTCCTTGAATGGTATTCTTACTTGCTGTTCCCCGGGAATCATTGCAGATGCGACCAGCAGCCACGAAATCAAAGAGCATGATAGAAGACTTCAAGGGGTAGTCCTACAAGAGACTAACAGGGATCAATTCAATCAATTATAAGACAAAACAATGGGTTCGCAAGTGGTCTTTGAACCGATACATAACGAAACTGGCTTTCGTCTCCAAGGTAGCTCGCAGACAGAGATGCCCAACACGATTGCGGGACGCGTCACTAGAAGGCTGGAGATGTTTCTCATGTTCGGGCATTGTCCAACTCTAATATTCACCGTTAATCGTTGGCTTTAAATGGAGCAGTGGCTGTGATGACGGAAAATTGTCCACCAGCGCCTGCCCAGTTGACATTCGCCTCCCGGAGTGCGGTATTATCAATCAGAGTTGCTAGCATGATGTCGTTCAGCTCGCCGTCATTGCCATCCTGACCTATCTGGAATGTGGCATTGAAGCCCCAAGAATAGGCTTTGCCAGTTGTGGTGATAGCAATGCTATGGTCGCATCCAGCTGCCGGCCCTACAGCCTTGATACCTAGTCATTAGAGATGAGTTGTTTGCAAGTTTAATAGCAGAAGTTACTAGGTAGAGGAGTTGGTACAAAGAGAATACGAGTGTTTCCAGGAATTTTTTGAGAACGTTCCGCTCTGGAAGATTGGAAAGGTTGATGCCACATTGGCCCACGTCTACGAGGCCCCAGACCAAAACTCTCCAGCTGTTGTGACGCCAATCGAGTGATATACTCCACCTTCAACAATTTTCATTTTTATTATCATCAAGATCGTTTAGCCTTTGGAAACATGATAGTGTGACCGATGTACTCACCTGGCGTAACAGGATGACCAGCTTCTCCAAAATTGTTTAAAACCCCGAGTCCAAAGTCCAGCTTACTAATCAATAGCAAATGATTGATATGCGCCACATCCTACCACCGTAACAAGTTTGTTCCGTTGTATTGATATCTTAGATGGAAGAAGCGTTCAAGTTTTAGTGCATTCAATAGTACGTCGACCAAGCTGCTTGGCTGACACTATTGGCCATTGCCCCATGCAAAGATTTGACCTCGATCATCGCAAGCAAGAACATGGTATGCACCACAAGCAATTTGGACTTATTTCAATGGTAGCGGACAGGGTCGATGTCCGGGGTACTGTTTCAACGGAGAGGGACAGCAAGACAGAGCTGAATCGATGTGTTTTCTCCATTCCACGATGCCTTGGTGTCCATCGCGCGCCCAGTCTAGACGGACGTAAGCCAATCACGCGGACGATAGAAAAAAAACCAGGTTGCAGCTCACCTAGAATCCGTTCAAAGCTTGGTTAGCTAGTGCTAAATCTGATCTACTATGCTAAAACTCAGGTTAGCTCTGTTTAGTTTCTATGTGTTCTGAATATGTATCTCTTTTCTCTCTGTAGATTTTGATCATGGAATTTCCTTACTTCAGTCTGCATTTGCCCTGTTTCAGGCGGAAGAGTAGCTGCGTCACACTCATTCAAACCACTGCTAGATGCAAGGTCTTTCTTCCGAGTGCATTTGGCCACTGAGTCTGAGCACCACTCTCTTAAACAATCATTGCGGCATCAAAGTGATGTATGTCCAAAGCCATGTGCAACGGTGTATTTCGGTCCGTCCAGAATCTGAACCCAGGTGTAGTGAACATACCTGTGCGGCGTCCTGCTTGATGAAGTCAAAGTCCCTTCCAGCGACCGCTGGGACCAGCCCGCGTTGAGTACTTCTGCCACAGGATCTCGATCGGCCAAGCGACCGAATAGAAGGTCTCGATCATCCATGCGACACGCTGTTTCGTTTCGGAAGCTATTTGCGGCGTGTGACCTAGTGGAGCAGGTAACCAAGACCAACAGCAATGCTTGAGTTGAAATGACGTGCAATCTCTGAAGCTAGCATCAATCGTCGATCTTCAACAAGTCAAAATGTGAGCAGAAGAGAAACGGGTTCCAATTTGCGACATTGAGGCCGGGGACTGAAATATCGATAGCCACGTAAGGCTTTCCTCCGACATTGGTTTTCTGTACCACCCATATAGCCACCACTTACGCAAGTCTTCGTATCTGGGTAAACAATCAGCCTTGAATACAACAGCTGGTCTTTCCGAGAAATGCACTGTCAAACAGTGGAGTATTTGATGCAGTAAATCACAGAATATTCATCATTGTCAATCATCATGAAATAGCCTTTAGCCATTGCCTAAACACCTCTGCAGCCGTGTCTTCTACAATACGTTGAAAGTCGTTGCAATGGCGTGGATAGATTGATATACGATGCACGCAGCATGACAAGCCAAAGGGATGTATGGCAGCTGGGAGTCACTTTTGCAGCAGAAGGGCAAGGTCTGTCAGCATCGTACTCTGAAGTAATCTTGAACCTCGGCGCTTAGAACTTCCACTTAACCGAAACACCGTCTCTGAAGCGCACCGTCCTCGGTCAACTTGCCCAAACTACCCGTTCCCACGATTTTGCGGAGAAGTGGGACCAAGCAACCACCGCAACCTTGAAGCACCGCAGTAAGGTACCTCTAGTAAGGTAAGGTAGGTAGGGTTAGCTCAGTCACGGGGTCTGGAGTACGAGTTGTGGTAATCCGGGGAATCGGTGCTTAGACACGGCAAAGAAATGGACCGAAAAAGCAGCGAGGGAACCTAGCTTTCCGTCCCTCACAACAAGACCAATGAACCCCGTCGGCCAAGCTGCTGGATCGAGATGCACGCGATTTTCACAACACTCAAGAGCTTGGTATGCGACGGCATTGCCGATCTCCTCAATACTCCATGATCACTCGTCATCGCTGTCGCTCCTTGTGCTTGGGTTGGAGGCTGCGATTATATATCCTCTTGTCCGCTCCACCTACAATTCTTCTGTAGAACGTTTCAAAGAGGGGTCATTTTTCTTTTTCGTTTAGTCCCATTTTCTCCAGGCAAAGAATAGAAATCTCCTAGACCGCCAGTTCTCACGTCATGAAGTTTAATCTGTTTGGTAGAGGGTTTCCTCTACAACTTGCGATCACGGTATGCTGCGAAATGGCCTTCATCCTCTTTGGCTACGACCAAGGTGTCTTCAGCGGCATCGTCGGAAATAAAGATTTCCTCAACACGGTCAACCACCCATCACCTGGCAAACTCGGTATCATTGTCAGTATATACAATCTCGGCTGCCTGACAGGCTGCATTGTCAATTTCATAGTCGGAGAGACTCTCGGTCGTCGCAGAGCAATGTGGTTCGCAATGGTTTGGGTCATTGTCGGAGCTGCTCTACAGTCAAGCGCATACGGTCAAGCGCAGATCTTCGTTGGTCGATTTGTTACGGGAATTGGGACCGGAATCGATACGAGTACGGTGCCTATGTATCAAGCGGAATTAAGCAAAGCCCACCAAAGAGGGAGATTGGTATGTTCGGAAGCATTGTTTGTGGGCGTCGGTATTGTTACAGCGTATTGGTTCGATTATGGGTAACTCCCCCCGCCGGTTCCAGTCGTAAAGCTGTCAGGTTGACCGCTTTGCAAGGATGAACTTCACTGCAGGAGATATCGCGTGGAGATTACCGATCGCTTGTCAAGTCATCTTTGCCTTCGTGGTCATCTTCCTGGTTTTTGGCTTGCCCGAATCCCCTCGACATCTTTATAATACCGGCCGTAGCGAAGAGGGCATTCAAGTTCTTTGCGACGTCAGACCCCTTATATCCAGTCGCGAGGTAGGCCGAGCTAATAGTAGGTGTAGGTTTACGACAAGCATCCTGATAATCCTCAAATCCTCAAGGAACAGGATGATATCCTGAAGGCGATCAAATTAGAAGGGAGCGTCGGTACCTCCGGTTGGACGAGATTATTTAGGAAAGACGACATCCAAACAAGGAAGCGGATCGCTCTCGCATATGGAATGCAGTTCATGAACCAAATGGGAGGAATAAACCTTGTCGTCTACTTCATTCCCACTGTACTCCAAGATAATGTCGGCTTGACTCGTAACTTATCCCTGCTCCTCGGTGGTGTCATCAACGTTATGTTCATTATTGGATCCTTCGTTCCGGCTTTCTTGGTCGATAGAATCGGCCGCCGACAACCCATGATGTGGGGTTCGTTTGGTCTTGGGATCTCCATGATGTTAATCTCGATCTTGCTCAGTTTCCAAGGTACCTCCGTCCAGAAGCCCACCTCCAGCGCCAGCGTTGCATTTTTCTTTACCTACATGCTCATCTTCGGAGCCTCGGTCAATTGCATACCATGGTGTTATGTTCCGGAGATCTTGCCGTATGTATTCGTATTTGTGACATTCCTCTCCATCGTCTGAGTAATCCGCTAACTGCTGGAAAAAGTCTCCATGCTCGAGCGAAGGGCACCGCTATTGGCATCTCTAGCAATTGGACCTGGAACTTTTTCGTTGTTATGATCACGCCGACACTTATTGCGAACTTGAGATGGAAGGGCTATCTCATCTTCATGTGCCTCAACTTTGCATTTATACCTCTAGTCTACTTCTGTTACCCCGAGACGGCAAACTTGACACTCGAGGAAATCGACCATCTCTACACGGAGCCAGGACGACAGGCGAGGTATATCGCCCGTGATATCCGAAAGGAGAGGAAGATGGGATTGAGGCCTACGCCCCAACAGCTTGAGGCTTCCAGACAGCCCGAGCTCGCAGAGGAGAAGGGTAGTAGTGGTAGCATGGAGCACGTAGAAGGGTCAGGTGCGGAGCTCAAAGAGTGATTTGACTTTCGTAACCTCTCATCGCTTTTATCATTAGAAAGACCTATAGTTCGTTTTCAGCGGAAGCTACAAAGGAAGAAATCCTCTATTCGTCAGAGTAGTAACCTCGACTCCGCTGTCTCCGCCAATAAATGAGGAGGCCAAAGCTTGTGACTGCCGTTACACAAGCGACTATGATTCCAATGATTGCACCAAGAGACAGAGAGCCACCTGAGGCATTACTTGGAGCTGGTGGACTGGGTGCTGTAGGAATACTTGTTGGTAGAGACGTCGCCACTACTGAGGAAGGAGTGGCACTGGCACTGGCTGTAGAAGCAGCAGCCGACGTAGAAAGAGTAGACGAGAGTGGCAGTGTTGAACGTCCTGAAGAAGGAGCCGTAGTGGCACTAGCTGAGGAAAGTGCAAGAGACGTGGAAAGAGTAGGTGAGAATGGCAGTAGCGAGGATGCAATAGCAGATAAAGGTAGATATTGCGTCACTTGCCCACATATTGTGTTATTAACCTTCTCAATGATAAGCTTCGCACAGGATGTGAACGGCATTTTAGAAGACCTACATTGTTACCAATGGAGCACAACAAGTTAAGTAGGAGCTGATTGTTCAGGTTCAGAGCTTGTAGCTGGTGAGGATCAAGCGCCGCTTGCAGAGACTGGCTTGATATGATATTTCCAGTCTCGGCAGCATTGTACGACTTGATAGCCCAGGCTCCAAAGATGAAAGTGCCAATCAGTCCGAGAACGCCAAGCGCAAGCGTCGCCCAGTCTGAGACAGAAATGGCGGAAGAATGATTATATGGGTATTTTCGAGGCTTGGGAGTATCTGATGAAGACCCTTCAGCGGATGGCGTCGCTTCGCTGGCTGACTTGGGCTCCGATTCCATCATGGTGAGTAACTGTGCTTCCCACAGAGCGGAGGAGAAGTAGACTGAGGAGTTTCAAAGGTGACTATGCGGGATTTATTGATCATCAGCCATTTTATGGCATAACTCGAATTTCGCAAAACGAATACATAGCCATGCAAAAGGAATTCTGGGGGATAGGTCTACGAATCGGTGACGATTCAGCTGAGGGCTCGCTAAAGATAGATCACTGTAGGAGAAATTTGATTGGCCAATTCTAGCCTCAGAATCGAAAATTCATGCAGCCCTGTTCCAGACGAGATCGACACAAGCCAAATCGCACCTGAGTTCCTCAGCTTAAACCTTGATGGATGCCTGACAGATTTCCGTCCAGCCTGCATAAACACAGTAAGGTAGATCTCCTGCACCACCGGAGGTCTAGCCTCTGACCCATGACCCGTCTTCGGAGAGGTGACGTCAAAGCAATTCCCACTGTATGCGACCTTCAGGCGAGGACTTCTGTGACAACAAATTTAATCAATTATTACATATAGTAGCTCAGATTCTGTGGAGAATCTGCTATCCAAGTCAGCAAGGTTCGAAACAGTCACTAGGCATTGATCATGACCATGATACTCTGTCGTCTTCTCCTCTAGATGCAGTTTGCACAGTTGACACCACCCTGTTAGTTGGGCGCCTGCGTTCTGAAGATTTGGCAATCCTGTTGCCTGAGGCCATTTTCACCATTTCGCAAAGATTTTGCGCTCGTCAGCAAAGGTTTGCTCGGATCTGAGGACACTACGAGGATGTGCCCCTCTCTACAATGATGCAAGTTCCAAGGTCCGTCGTATCCAGGGCGCACTGGTTGCCCGAGGGACTGTCGTACGAAACATGTACCTGTCTATTCGGTTGGCAGTAGCATCTGAGTATCCACAGACGAGGTAAGTGAAGATACTTAGTCATACATCGTCTCAGGCCTGGCGTGAGTGTTCGAAGACAGATGCAGAAAACTGACTACAGCTTGGAAGGGATTAGCGAGGCGAGCCTTCCAGAACGGATCGGTCAAGAATATCTGTAGCTTTGCCTGTGCACAAATTTGGAGGAAGGGACTCGTCTTGGCCAAAGTCCAGTTGGGTCGATCAAAAGTCAAGGCGCGATGTTTTAAAATACTCAGTCATACGGTAGATTGGCTGGGAGCGACGGCCCGTTTCAAGCACATGAACCGATGCCCTGGTCCCCTGTCCATCAAGCCCACCCGCACATCCGTTTGGTTTAATGCCTGGATCTGCCGCTATGGAGTTCCATTGAGAGATCTTTGAAACATCGATTTATGATCAAATTTCCGTTGCCCATGCATCACCTTAGTGTAGGTCTCCACCACGGTAGTAGAAAAACACAATCGTAGGTATCTGCTTTCTATCAGCTTCATCCTTCACTTTGTCATTCTATTCAGGATCCTGCTTAAAAAGTCCATTCTTTGAATTCAATTCTTACATTCTCTTCGTTTGTCGAAATGTCTTCCTGGAAGAAGCTTGCTACTCTCGGCCTGGCCGCTGCCGTCTCCGCCCTCCCCTCGAAGCGCTCTACGAATTTCTGTGGCAAGTCAGACTCTCAAGTCATCTCGGGCACACCATGGATTGTCTTCAACATGCTCTACAACCAGGATCTGATGTCGAGCTCCGACTCATGGTGTACCGTTTATGACTCCACCACCACTTCCTCTGCCGGTGTCCAAGAAATTAAGTGGGGGAGCACCTCCAGCATTTCTCCGGCAAGCGATACGGTGAAGGGATACTCTTTCATCGGTCTTACCCAAAACTTGGAGAACACGCTCTCGGACATCAAGAGTATCCCAGCCAATTACCAATGGACGAGGTCTAACACTACCGAATTCAAGGGAAATATCGTCTTTGACTTCATGACGAATGATGCCAAGGGAGACTCCACAAGCACCGATAGTCATGAGCTCATGCTTTGGCTGCAGTATGAGGGAGGTCAGACACCAATTGGTTGGAGCAGCACACCAGCTTACACTGTCGACTCCTTGTTTGGAACTTCTTGGAAATTGTATGAAGGCAAGAACGAGGATACCGGTATCACCGTCAGTAGCCTGTTGCCAGACACACAGTTTGACGGATCGTTCTCTGGCGACTTGATGGACTGGTTCCAAGTCTTTGTTACGAGAGGAACTTTCAAGAGCTCTACATATCTCAACGTTGGCAATGCTGGGTGAGTATCAGTACCTGCTCTAGTAGTGGGAAAAGCTGACTGACTTTATTCAGCACTGAGATCTTTTATGGCGACTCTACAATGTCATCCACCTTAGCCCTGCAGATTGACCTCCCTGGCTCCTCAAGCGCGGAAGACACAGCTGCTGAGGCCGCAATTTCAGGATCTTCCGTCGCCTCTTCTCAAGTCGTATCTTCGACAGCAGCCGCGGCCTCCACCGCGACGTCACCCGCCCCCATTCTCTCTTCCACATCTGGGAGCGCCCAAGCTACCAGTTCCTCAAGCGCTCTAACTACGAGCCCTGCCGTGACCTCCAGCTCGGTCACCACCAGCCAAGCCGTCGCCTCAACTTCAACAACCGCACCGGCCGCTGAATCGGCCGGAGACGACGGATCTGAATACTGCGGCTCCGACGAGGAAGTTCCCTCTACAGCCATGCCCTCTGGCTCCGTCGCCCCGACCACGACCGCCGTGCCCGCCGCTGAGTCGACCGGGGACGACGCAACTGATGACTGCGGCTCAGATGAGGAGTCCTCTGCTGCTGTACCTACTTCGTCCGTTGCCGCTGTGTCCGCGGTCGCTGGTGTCTTCCCTACGGGTGCATTTCAGCCATCTGGTGCTGCTCTGCCGTCTGGGGTTGCGTTGCCGACAGGGTTTCCTTATGGGTACCGCCCGCACTGGAAGCCGAACCATCACCACGGGCATGGCAATTAAGGGTCGGGTTTGGGCTAGAGCGTCAGCGGTTCTTGGTAGGTATCTGGGGAGAAGGATGTCCGATGGTCGAAAAGGAGATCGATAAGGGATCTCCACTGATTCTTCTGTAAAATATTTATTTAACAATTGATCGAAAATGTATGAGGGTTTTGAACAGCAAATGCCTCCTGGCCACTAGTATTCTCATCCTAAGTGTATGGAGTGGGTTTGAAAGATCTACACGGTTGTGGTTGTCGCGAGGGACTATTTATATGACCATCACAGCTGGCCAGCCATTAAACTAGATTTTGTCACAAATGAAAGTGGGACGTGCAGATGTACTTGAGTTTTAGGCATCGTGGTCAAACACTCTAATTCACGACGGCGTTCCTCATCAGAATCTAAATGCAACTATCTGGCCACCCTCAATGGGCATCTACGTCTTTTCGATTTCATCCGAATCATTCCTTTGCGGCGACTCGTTTCCGTACTTGACCCGATCAACTGCCTCGTGACCCGCAGCCTCCTCCATATCATTGTCGTATGCAACTTCCATGCGGCGTCCGCGATATTCTGGACCAATGAGAGTCAAGATGATCACGTATGCGTAGACGCATCCTATCAGAAGGTTAGCATAATTGATTTTCATGGTTTATAGCAGCCCCACTCACCCATGAAAATGCAAATGACCTTGCCGTACTGATACCTCTTGGTAGTCCCTTTCGGTGGTAATGGGAATCTCTCCCCAACAGTAGCCTCGATGGTGCTGCTTGCACTGCTCACAAGATTTCCCAACTGGTAGCTCGTTCCCACGACAAATGTCCTAAAACTACCGGGACTCAACTCCATCAAGTGGATTGGAATCACACCCCACGCGCCTTGAACAGCAAATTGCTCGAAGAAGGCAGGAGCCATGATTTTGTCGTCCGTGATGAAGCAATACGGATACAGTAACGCACCACCAACGACGGAGATGACGATAATGGAGAAGCGGCGTCCAAAGATTTGAGAACAATACCCGATGACCGTGCCACCGGTCATGGCGCCAAGGTTCGCAACAACCTGGGTAACGGTGACAGCATTGGCGGAGAAGTTGTACTGATTCTGAAGCATCGTTGGGTAAAGATCCTGGGAGCCGTGAGACATGAAGTTGAAGCCCGCCATAAGGAGGACCATGTAGATGAGCAGGAGCCAGTGCTTGCGGATGGCAACTTTCCCTTCATTCAGGAACGTTTTCCCAAGGTTACCCGACCCCTCACGCACAGCTTGGCGCTCGCGATAAGCCTTAGTTTCGGGAAGGCAGAGTCGGAAAATGATGATGAGGACGGGAGGGCAGGCGCCAAACCAGTAGAGGGGACGCCATCCGTGGGAGGTGGTATTGACGAGACCTCGCTATTCATCCCGTGTTAGCGAGTCTCGCTCTCGTGGACATGAGCGAGGGAACGGAGGGTCTTCGACTTACAGCAAAGGCCGTGGCCAGCAAATACCCAAACGCATATCCCTGCTGCAACATCCCACTCACAATCCCCCTCGCCGCCTCCGGACAATCCTCCAACGCCGTCGCCGCCGCATTCCCATACAACCCGCCCATCGCAATGCCAAACAGCGCCCTCACCCCGAGAAAGCTGTTGTAATTACTACAGAACCCCGTCGCAAGCTCCAACACAATGAACAGCACATTATTGACGATAAACGGCCACTTCCTCCCCCACCGATCCGCCGCCAGGCCGAAGATGATGGAGCCGACGGAGCGCAGCATTAGCACCAGCGTGATGCCCCACGTGATGTCGGCGTTGGACCTGCCGAAGGTCTTGGCGAGGTCGGAGACGGTGAGGGAGACGGTGAAGAAGTCGAAGGCGTCCCAGGTCCAGCCGATGAACCCCACGAAGAAGAATAGCCACTGCTGCGTGTTCAGCATCTTGAGCAGCCGCAGCGGGTTCGGCGCCCGCGCCATCGGCGGCTTGAGCGTGGGGATGCGCGTCGCGATGTACCGCCCGACCGACATATTGGTGGGTGTCGCGGGGTCGCGGGTCGTGTCGTTCGTGCCCTGGATCTCGGGGATGTATTGCGGCGTTTCTTTCGTGTCGGCCATGGTTTGCGGATGACGAGACGGGACGGTGGGGAGAGGGAGAGAGAAGAGGACGAAGGAGGACCTTCTGTGAGGACTAGGCTGAGCCTTTCTACTCACGCCTGAACTGCAGCTGGTGAGGACTAGGCTGAGCCTTTCTACTCACGCCTGAACTGCAGCTGGTGAGGCTGGCTGTGATGAAGTCTCCACCGCGAAAACCTCAACTGGTCGCGTGGATGCAGTGAGGCGTTTCAATGTTCTGCCTGCCGCACGGAGACGCTGCTGTTCTGGGAGCTCGAGTTTACGAGGGGTGTAGGAGTGAGCAGCTGCACACCCCGGTCGAGTGCCATTTTAAGAGAAAGGCATGAAGGCGATTACTTTGTACCCACGGTGATACGGCAGTCGCGAGTGCCCCCGCCGAGGCTCCGTCGCTACTTTCCCCACATGGCTCCCACGGCTGGCCCGTTCCATCCGGGGGATTCGTCTGGTCCCTCCAATCACCGCTGTCAATTCCCGAAGCTATCTCTTGGTCTACCTGACTTGGCAAAGACTCCAGCCTTTTCTGAGCTGTGCTTGGCTGTTTGGATCAGGTCATGCATCGCTTCGACGCTATTGCCCGTCTCTTGGCACTTTCTCGACCGTTTTCTTGCAGCGGAGAGGACTCCACTGCCGATGCCTTCCGCAGACCATTGCCGTTATCAAGCCATGTCGGAGTTGACATTCAGCAGCGCAAGGTACAAAAAACGACGGGACCGCATAGAGCAGCATTGCAGCCCTCACAACTAGCTCTTGCCTTAATAGATGGGTGGCCAGCGTTTTCCGATTCGAGATTCGACCGCATTGACGAAGTAGGCATTTTTGTGAATTGACTGCTTGAATTGCGTGGCAACGAAAATCGGGAAGGGGGCAAAGATCAAGTCATTTTGCACTACAGGTGTAGAGCGCATTGTTGTGTCTACAACATGCTACGAGCTATTTATATAGTTGGCTTCAATTGGAGTCGACGTTTCCAACAATCGTCTTTAAGTCACGGGAAGGGCGCTGGTTACTAAGGTAGGATGTGCCTCAACGGGTTAGGTCTGCGTCTGCCTCCCACTCCAGTAGGGCCAGACGGAGCGGTAGTCATTATCTTTGGAAATCAGGAGTCGAGTGCCATGCATACTTCACCGTACAAATCGTGGCCATTCAGCCATTCCGATCGAGTAAGGCACCATTTGCTGGAGTAGAGAACACTTTTCGATTTCAGCCGCCCGTCGTTATGCCATTGCTAGTGCTCCACAAACGCCCAATACGCCGTCATATATACATGCATAATGCCCTACTCTGCGGTTCTCTATTGAAACAGTGCCGCTTACCGCTAACATATTCCTCCAGTAGTGACTTCCAGCTATTTCCAATCGCGCAAGCTCAGGGAATATCAAACAGCGGCTTCAACTTCTTGATCAAAGCCCACTCATCTGTGCTCACATCAGGCCGATAGAACTCCTTGAGAGTATCAATCGATGCTCGGGAGATATGGCTGTAAAGTATGTCTTTCTCTTCAAGCTGACGTCCGTATAAGGGCTGATTAGAGCCCTCAATCTTAACTGCAACAGAAGGCTGGCCCTTTTTGCAGAGCGGTATTTGTTTGTGATCGCGCTCGATGGATGTCCTACAGATCAGAATGTTAGTGCACTGGATAAATCAGAATGCAGAGATGGTAGAAAAGATGACTCACACTCTTCCTAGTGAGTAAATTTCCTTCACGCCGGTAACAGTGTTGTGCTTCACGGCCGCGATGGGTGTGAGGGTCCGGAGATTCCCTTCGATGACATCTACACCCACCACAATCGGATCTTTGTTGTTGAATATAGCCACAGGCCGCAGGACACAGGGGAATACAGCTAGCATCTTACTCTCCTCCTTTTTCTGCTCCGCCAGTTCCTTGGTATGCTTCGTGAAGTCATCGAACAAATGGTAGATGATATCCGCCGTGAAGATCTTCACCCCAACTTCCGCCGCATACGCCGCTGCATCCTTATCTACCTTGACATCAAATGCGAGCATGACGGCGTACTCCTTCGCCCTTTCCAGCATAGTCCCACATTGCATAATATGTCGCTTATAGATCGGCCCAATGTTGATGTCTGCGACCGGAATTTTCGATGCTTTAAGGAATTCGAGGAGTGCTTCGAGTGAACCGAGTGTTGATGCTTGCACGCTGACGCCACGGCCCGTACGCGATACCTTGGAAAGCAAGTGCTCGAGATCCCCCATGACTTCCTCCTCGAGCTCCTCTTCGTCGTCATCGGGGCCTACAACCATCAGTCGGGATCCGGCAATAGCTTCGTCGAGCCCATTGGCGGCAATCTTGACACCAAGCGCCGCTTTGACTTCTTTGTTATGCACATAGGCGGACTTCACTCGGAGCTCTTTCATCTCGGCTGGGGTCAGAAGAGCGCGAATATTGGTGGTAATAGCTCCAGCCATTCCACAAAGTACTACCTGATCGCCTTCGCGGAGGATACCGTTCGAGAGGATGACATCGATGGTGGTGCCGTAGCCCTCGATGACTTTGACTTCGAGGACAGTGCACTCAACTTCTGACAAGTACATGAGGCTATTGGTCATACGTTCTTGTGAAAGCGTGACGAGGAGTTTGAGCATGTCGGGGATACCCTCTCCAGTATGAGCAGAGGTCGGGACTAGGGACACATTTCGGGCCATGGATTTATTTTCGTAGAACAGCTCCGAGTTGAACCCTTGCTCGGAAAAGGCGAGTTTTGTCTTCTCCAGACGATCTCTGAACTCGTTCTGGACAGACTTATTTTGAAATGCGAGAGAATCTTGAAAGCCATTGTTGTCGATTTTCTTCCAACCATACAGACGATCAATTTTGTTGAGAGCGACAATGAATGGAGTTTTCCGATCTCGAAGAAGCTTCATGGACTCGAGTGTCTGGGGTTCCAGACCGTGCATAATGTCGACTACCAGAATGGCGATATTGCAAAGCGAAGACCCTCGCGAACGCAAATTACTGAAAGATTCATGCCCTGGCGTATCAATAACGAGAAGACCAGGAACTTTGAATTCAAATTTGCCATCTTTATTGACGACCTGGGTCTTCTTCGCCAGCGCCTCTGTTGGGAAGTAGGTGGCACCAATCTGCTGTGTAATACCCCCGGCTTCGCCTTCTTGAACATTTGTTTGCCGAATTTTGTCGAGTAATTTCGTTTTCCCAGTATCCACGTGACCAAGAATGCAGCAAATTGGTGACCTTAGATTATCTTTTGATCGTGCTGCGAGCGCCTCCTCGTGCCTCTTCTTCCGCAGCTCGGCGGCCTCTGCTTTCTTTGCGGCAGCCGCTTTCTTTGCTGCAGACTGCTCTTCGTCTTCGGATTCTTCGGACTCTGATTCTTCTTCCGATTCATCTTGCGCAGGACCGGATTTACCATTAACTTTGGGTTGAATAGGCTTGCCGTTTGCCGCAAGCTTGGCAGTAGGTTTGACTGGACTTTCATCATCTTCACTCTCAGCGTCCCAACTATCTTTGATCCCATCCATATTGGTGCCCTCCTCCTTGTCAGCCTCAGCTTCCCAGTCATCCAACTCATCTTCTTCCTCAGCCTTCTTAGCCTCGGCATCTTGCTTGGCCTTTTCGGCTTCAGCTTTGGCCTTCGCGTCTTGCTCCTCAGCAAGCTTAAGCTCGTCCAATTTCCTACGAGCATCTTCTTCCTCGGCAGCTTGTTGCACTCTCTTGGCCTCGTCTTCGTCCTTCTTCGCTGACTTCGACTTTTTCTTATCGTAGACGGGCTTTTTCTTCTCTACGCCTTCCTCCAGCCCCGCAACCTTAGCACCACTTGCGATCATTTGTTCCATGCGGCGCTTCGCTTGTGCTTCTGCCTTTCGCTGGGCATCGGTCTTGTATTTGCCTTCTTTTTTCAACTGCTCGACTTTCTCTTTCTCCTTCTGCTTCTTTGCTGCCTTTGCTTCTTCCTTTCGTTGCGCCTCCTCAGCTTCCAGCCGCTGTTCTTCCTCCTGCCTTGCCTTTTCCTCAGCTATCGCTTGAGCCTCTTCCTCTTCACGTCGCCTCCTCTCTTCTTGTTGCTTCTGAAGTGCGGCTAGAGCAGGGTTGAGTTTCTTCTTCTTGCTGCCTGCAGCGCCAGCTGGCTCTGCGGCAGGTTCGGGCTCTTTCTTGTCCTCAACAATAGGCTTGTTTGGTTCAGATTTGGCAGGCGCAGGTGCTGGTGTTGATTTCTTCTTGGTGGCCTAGTTGAAACTGTTAATCGACTACTTCGTTTTAGACAGGTTTATACTAATGCATACCTGTTCCCTCTTCCGCTGCTTTTCCTTTTCTTTTTTCTCTTTCTCCTTTTCTTTCTTCGTTTTCAATTTACCGCCTACCTCGTCGCCATCTTCCTCTACTTCCTCTTCATCCTCATCTTTCCTCCCCTTTTGTGATTGTGCCTGTTTCCCCCCGCCTTTGCCGCCCTTGCCTTTCTTCGCAGACCCTCCAAATGCATCTTCATCATCCATGGTAGCCTCTTCTGGTGCTTTGCTTTCCAAGTTCATCCCAGCAGCTACATCATCCTTATCGGCGCCGTCACCCCCGACCGCATCTTCCCCTTCCACGAAATCTTCCACGATTTTACCTTTCTTCGCTTTCTTTCCGCGGTTCTTCTTCAGAGCCGCAAGAAGTCCACCACCTCCGCCTGCAGTTTCTTCATCTGCAACATCTTTGGTCTCATCAGCTTCTTTTGCTTCGGCCTCGGCTTGAGCTACAGGATCGATGGATTCTCCAAGGTCAGCTTCCCAATCATCATCCTTCTTCTTGCCACCCTTCTTCTTTGGCGCCATTTCGAAAGTGTAGGGACTTCAATTTGTTCACAGTAGACGACGGATCTCAGGTCGGAAGGTAAATGACGTATTGGGACTTTAGGTTCAAAATGTGCGGGTAGACAGCGGTATGCAGGCGCATAAGTGGGCGTCAGGCTTCAGTAAAAGCTACTTTGAAGAGCCTTTGGAGATTCAGCGAATGCTGTCGTCTCACCACAGGTCTTGAACAGCGATGCACTGTATCGAGCCGGCAAATGAAGCGTGGCAAAAGCTGAGTCACTGTTTGAAGTCCGAGTTGTTCTTTTGGCTGTGGGGTTTGCTCGGTCGGTTATGATGCCCGCCGGAGCTCTACGTACCGGCGATAAGCGCTCTATCTCCACGTGATATGGACTTTTTGGAATTGAGATTACTCCAAAGACGAGATGCATCTCAAGATGCTGAAAGTTCCGAAAATACAATCTAAAATACATTGAACCAGCGCCATGCTTTCAATACTATACGACGGTTCCCAAAGCCCGGCGCAATTCCTGTATCGTCGTTTTTTTGGGGGGAGGGTATATCTCAGTTCCCTTCGACGCAAACATACGTCAGGTAAGTGAAGTAGGGTACAATACTATTGAAAAAGGATGATCAAATCATCTGAAGAGCAACGCTTTCAAGAATTGTGCCGCATCATCCTTTCCCTTGTCATCACCGGCTGCAGGAGGCTTGTCACCAGGAACAGGGTCAGCCTGGTTGGGATTGTCTTCTAGTGGGCTCGAGTGTCTGTATCGGGCAATCAATTTAACTTCGTATCGCCAAGATGCTAGACAACTTACGCGAAGAACAAGAAAGTAATTGCGATGGCCAGGCCAGCATGGAGTGCAACAACAACCACAAGCAAAATTTTTGAGGTTTGCTTGTCTGTAGAACTAAGCACTGGGTATCTATATGGACTTCATTAGCGAGGAAGCCATCAGCATGTGTCATCTTGATCTTACAAGTTGCGAAGGAGGAAAACTGCAGAAACTGCAAACCCTACGCCAACGAAAATGTAATTCAAGACTACCGAGTGTTAGCAATGTGACAAATGGAAGGACAACGCAGCGATGAGGACTCACGCTGAATGGGCGACCATGAAATGATGGCAACAGGTATCCAGATAACATTGGCATAACCGTATAATGCCCAACACTCAAGGAGATTAGCAGACTCGCTACCAAACCATTTCAAAGCGCCCCAGAGTGCTATTGGTATGACCGCTGCAGGCCACTATCAGCAAATTAATAAAATCAGAGAAGAATCCTTCGACCTACCAGTATACCCATACATCAATCCAGCACCGCCTAAATAACAGTTTTAGCATGATCCCTCCAGCACGAAAGATCTCGAGCCTTTCACATACCACTCAGTAACTTGAAATTGTAGACGAAGTGTTTGTGTCCTTGCTCCCCCAAGTATTGATTGATCGTTCCCGTCAAGAACAGTATAACCACCACCGAAGTCGCTATCCAAAACGGCCCGTAAAGATCAGGGTTTCCTTCCAGCACATCGAGAAAGTTTGCGCGAGGAAATACAGCAGCGTAACATCGCTTCAGAACTTCATTGGTGTCGACGTCGAAGAATTGTGCGTAGAAGGAAACGCTCCAGAGGAAAGACTTGGCCGATTGAGCATTACGTCGAGGCCCTCCGGGCAGAAAACTGCCGTTCTCTGGATTGATTTTGTTCTTGCGAGATTGACCATCCTCGAAGTCTGAGCACTATCAGCTGGATCCACGCCAAGTCGGCGGTAATGTATACTTGACGAGTGAAACTCAAGGTCTTCTTGGAGATCTGTATGGCCAAGGTCGCCCTAATCAATGAATTAGCAGGCAGCCGGAGGACCGAGAGAAAGCCATACTTCAGCGTCGACGTCTACGACGACATCGTAGTTGTTATTGTTGTGCGACATGATGGCGACCTGAATTGAAACTCATTCGATTGCCTGGTCGTAGAGTGCTCTACTGACTGAATACGTGTGCTCTAGCAATTGCTAAAGGTGGTGTTAGCGGCTGCCGTAGGCCGGCTTTGCTGAGTCAGCTAAAGCGAGCGAGAAAGCTTGGAGCAATGCAGGGGTCCGAAGTTTCCACCTCCATACACTTTGGAACCTCCCAACCGAGCTTGCAGAAACACTGGCGCCTCACAGGTACAAGGGCACGTGTCTCGAGCAGAAAAGAGACTAAACTCAAATAAGAGCATCTCATGACTGGAGTCATCGCTGTCGATCTCAGATGAATGCATACGCGACCAATGATTGAAACTCCTCTAGAGATCGCTGCTAATCATCTCGATCGCGCAATATGTGGATACAAATGCTCGCTTGCATAGGCGTGGCAATGAAATGAACCTCGTCTTTCTGATGAATCTCTTGATTTTGCAAGAAGCCTTGCAACAGCTGCTGTGGGATGGATTGCGGTCTTCTAGGTTGCAGCATCTCGTTACACCGTCTTGATTATTGAGAAACCATAGGTCTGAAGCGGTATCATCACACCGGGAATCAGTTTCACAGACGCTATACTAGCAGTCCCAATGAGCTTGATTAAGCTCCGCGCTCCAAACGATCATGATCCGACCAAGCCAGGCAAACCATGTCGAAAATTCCGGCTACGAACGTTTACCATGAAATCATGATACCCCATCTTCCTGCATCCTGTCCTCAAGATTAGCCCTTTCCCCAGCATCGCCAGAACCCGAGCAGTCCCGTCACTGCACATGACATCTCTCATAGCCGTTGATTCCCCAGTATGAACATGGTATCCGGAACGCATCGCTAATAAGTCACCTTGCATGTCAATAGTATCCCCGTGTTCAGCATCCGTACCGCGACCGAATACGTTGCCTGCAGCCGTCCCGACTGCTTCCAAAGTCCTTCCCCAGCAGGAACACGAGGCTGGTTAGGCTACTATCCAAAGTCGGAGAATGGCACACTCATGGAGTATCATTCTGGCATGGGTCTCGTTCCATCGGTGCAGATGCCGTGTGTAATGCTAAGCGACTGTGGACCCTACTCCCTTAATGCAGCCACTCTCAGTGCCTTATCACACTCGGCTAGAACATCAAAGCTATTGTCCATCAGCTTTGAATCCCAATTCATGCTTGTCTGACTATACACCTACCCAAAAGCATGCTCCGTGCGATCTGAAAAAGTATTTGGTACTTCTAACGGGGTTTCAGCGGGGTCTCAGGCGTCAGAGGTGCGTGGCTATGCTCACTTGTGGCTCCTGGCTCCGCGAACTCCCAGAGCCTGGATTCGACGTCTTTCTCTCTTCCTACTACAGTCGAAGAAAGCAGTTGTACAGTGGAACCTCTCCGTCTGCGAACTTCTTCATAGAGTCGAAGCCTAGGCGGAATCTCCTCACGACTGTCAACACCAGTAAGCAAGCGACCCAATGCTCCTGCATCTTCCATGGCTTGATTCGATCCCTGGCCCCCAAAAGGTAGCATGGGATGCGCAGAATCACCAATCAAGACGATACGCTTGTATGTCCACCTTGAGAAAGGATCATAGTATTGCAGATTCCAACACAGGACATCTTCTGCCAGATTAAGAAATCTGAGTACATGTGGATGGAGATTTTTGAACTCATCTAGCAAAGATCCTTTCATATCAGTCTGCGTTTGAGAGTCTGCCCGACTTGGGTGATTGCCTGTCACATTTTGAACCTCGCCATCGCGACAGGGATACCAGGTTATATGACGCACATGCTCTTTGTCGCTCTTATCGTCAAGAATTGTTATGCCTTTCGACTTCCACTTGACGAGGTCGTGAAGGGCGGGATCTGCTTCCAGCTTTTTTGTTGGGGTGAGAAAGCGAAAGGTGCTCACATTCGTCCTCGACGGCTTGTCCGCCTCGGGCCCAATTACAGCAAGACGGGTCACTGAGCGCACGCCGTCAGCTCCAATGATAAGGTCAGCACTATATTTCGTGCCATTGGCCAATGTTAATGAGCATTCCTCGGCATCAACTCTTTCTATTGGAGAGGCCAGATTTAAAGTTACTGGGTTATCTTTGCCTTCTCGAGCCAGTCTCAAGAGTTCGTTGTGAAAGTCGATTCTGTGGATTGACCGGAATGGAAACCCATACTTCTCTTCGGAGGATGAGAAATCAAGCAATTCTGACTTTTCTAACGTGATACCGTCCGCGAAAAGCCACTCTGGCAGTAGACAAGCTCGAGCCCGCTCGTAAGAAAAGCCTAAGGAGGAGAGGACCCTAGATCCATTCGGAGCGAGTGCGATGGCGGCACCAATCTCGGTCGCAAAACTAGACTTTTCGAAAATCTGGCCCTCGGGTTAACTAAACACTCTTTGCTCCGAATTACACGTGTCGATGAACCTTGACTCTGTGCCCTGCCTGACGAAGGGCAACAGCTGCACAGAGGCCGCCAATACCTGCACCGACAACAATGATGTCTAATGGCATGGCTTCCTTAATTATGGTAAATAGGGGTCGGTTCCCAGGATTGCCGCCCTTTGTAATCAACTGCCAATTTGGGTCGTTTTGAAGAAATGCTAAACGAAGGCTATCCTGACGAAGTAGGTAATTTCAGCGATTTCAATCAAAAACTGGGCAGGTAAGCCATCCACGTCGTCCAATGGGTGATAAGTCATCGTGATTACCTCGGAAAGCGGACTAACGGACGGAATAGAGTACCTTGGGGTCCGATGTTAGGGTTCTTGCACCTTACGCGCCTGTCAAGACCACGCTGAGACGCGTGGAAAAGGCAAGTGCAAAAGCTTGGTATGCGCACTGCAGAATTTCGACTTCAATTCGGGAAGCGAGAGGATATGTAGCGTTATTTGCAGCCCATTCCAATCAGTACAGGCAAGTATCAACCACTCCGGTCTATGAATCATCACCGCTCTCGAATTATCTCTCATTCATTTCCTGCCTTACGTCAAGTGAAGTAAGCCAAAGAGCCTACATCTCTCCTGAGGTATTTTGAACTCTCACGCAGCAATCAAGAATTGTCAGCAAGCCATCATTTATCCCAGCCCAGTATGTTGACACCGCGACTCTCCGCGGCCTTCCAAAGAATCTTCAGCGACGTAACAGACATGATGAAGGTTGCTCGCTTGTAAGCACTACTACAATCCTCGGATTCCACCGTTGCCGAATGGTGAGGAGCCGCAGTACTGTGGCAGTTCTCCGAAGGCGGAAGCTTCCTCGCTCTGAAGATCCGAGCCGTCAATATTGTCGATGCGATGCGGCTTGCCACTCGATGAGCGTTAGGTGCACCGGGTGGTTAATTGGCCTGGAATTAGACCCATCCTGAATCAAGCTTTCAGAGGCTCCTAATATGATCGGTGAGAATTGGCATCTGCCGCCCCCAGTCTAGTTGATCCCACCCCTCCCCCAGCCCCTGTCGGGGAGCTTTGACCTTCTGTATATTTTCGCTATACAGAGAACCTTCACCATCCTAACTACCTATCTAATCAACATTTAGATGGGCTTTGGGATTCACAGTTACTCGGTACAGGTCCCTACGCTCATACCCTCCGCACTCTCACCCCGTACCTCTAAACCTACATTCTAATCCTGATCAGTCTCTGTAGAACGAATATAATTCTCCATAAGATACATACACTTTAAATTACCGGAGTGATGATTCCGAGGGTGATCCACTAGTAGGGTTGTGGCAGGTCACAGTTCCATGACCGAAGCTATCCCCTTCAACGATTTATGAAGAATCCACCAAAGTTTCCTTCGCTTCCAGCAGGCCTCAGAGTCGCAATTAACCATCGAAAGACGCAGCGGCATGTGCAACCCATTGTGCCATTAGGACAGAAAATTTTCCAGAGCCTTCGCGAATTGACCCGGTCATTCTGTGGCTTCGTCTAAAGCACCGAAGAGCCAAGATATCCCTCGCGCGATCCTCTTCGACGGCTATGTTAGCCGTTTCTTTTCGTCAATCCCGCACTTGTGCTCGAGGCACAGCATGCTGAACAGCTACTGACCTAGGAAGTTACTGTCGACCTAAGTACTCCAGGTCATGTCAGTTCTCTCAACGGGACGGCCCAGCGCTCGAATACAAAGCAGGAGCTTTTGACCTTTTCACCGGCCAGTGACAGCTTCCATGACACTGCGCCAATGATACATTCGACTTGGGTTCTGCCAAAATTCATTGCTCTGAATTTTGATGATCATCGGCGTTGGCTGCTCTTTCGGCCAGATCACATTGTTTTAGCCCACGCGTCCCCGATAATCGGCTCCCCTGAACCCATCAATGAAGCCGGATCACACACGAGCCGTCTAACTATTCTTACATCACCTAAAATTCTAAGTAATGGATGAGCTCATTGGGAAGTTTGTCTTGGATGACACAAATATGTAGGAGATTTTCGTGCCGCATCTTGATTGATCAAGAACCCGAATTGATAGACGACTTTCCCGACTACTCTACTGGGAGACTTCCACAGTGTGTTTGGATAACGCGAGATCGAAGTTGCTCCTGAGGCTCCAGAAGCGCTGGAATGCGAGGTTCAGCGATGGAAGAGGTCTTTGCGAAGACTCGGAAGATCGATTTGTTTCCAGTATTGCATCCAACAAAAACGTGAATTCACGGACTGCCTTAGTGCGTGCAGAGCAATTTGTTTGTCAATATGCATCACGTGATGTTGTAAATGGTGAAGGTCGCACCTGCGTCTATGGATCTTTTCAAATCGTGTCCTTACATTTGGTGGCTCGCTTGAATTCGATCGACTTAGCTATGCGCTATCATCAATTCATGATTTCCATCAAGAAAAGATCCAATGGACATCAGCGGAGACATCATCTGGGGCAACGACGATGAGTCCGAAGTGTACGCTGAAGCGGGAAATGACGACCTATATCTTCTATTCAAGTTCGCTTTCAGAGCCGAAAGACCTTGGAGCCTTCCAAATCGCATCATAGCTCGATTCTTCGACGTTTCTGGAAAGGCAATGGGCGAAACATTTTCCGATCGTAGCTCAATGCGCAACGCTATCTATTCCTCGATACGTCGCGTCTGGCCTCGTTGTGTATCACATGCATCTATCATGTCACCAGACGTCACGGTTGAAATTTATGAAGATCAGACAGGAGAGATCCAATATCACATATGCCACGAGAGCTCATATCAAGAATACCTGGACTTATTACTTCCAATTGCAAAATTTACGCCAGGTGACGCGGCAGCATCCCAAGGATATAAGTCGATCGATTATTCGAGTCTTATTCCCATCAGCCACTTGGCAGGAAGAGGTAGAACTGCGCTCGTCCGTGTTCCCTCTTCTGACCACTTTTTCGTGTATAAGGGAATCGAGTTTGGAGCATTTCTCGAGTCTCGCGAAGATTTCACCAACATGAGGGATGTCTGCTATCACGAGATCCAAACCATCAGCTCAATGCCTCCGCATCCGAACATTATGTCTCCCTCAAAATTTTATGTCACTGCGGGGAAACTCGAAGTCATGCAGCAACCCGGTGTCTGTGGCATGCTACATCCGTTCATGGAACGCGGCTCGCTTGACAGTGAGATCAAACGTGCTAATGCAACAGGCTCCCGTCTAACGTTGACTGATAAAGCCCGCTGGTGTTATGAAATGTCTTCAGCGGTCTTTCACACCCATTTCGTGGCCCGCACATACCACATGGATATCAAACCGGCTAATTTTCTTTTGAATGCTGAGAATGATGTTATACTGATTGACTGGGAACAAAGCGGGGCACCACACTACACTTTAGCCCCTGAAGCTGATGGCACTTGGGACGTGAGATTCTTGGAAGTCGATCCATCGCATGAGAACGCTCACAACGCCCCACCCGCTCGTCTCATCTACAAAAGATACAACGGTCCACCGCGAGAAAATTCTGTCTGGAGCTGGCCTCAATGGAACGTATTTCCAGAGTGGAGAGAGCGCTTCCCTCGAGCGCTGGAGGCAGCAGAGACATTCAGTCTTGGCCGAACGTTATGGTTGCTGCTTGAACAGGTCTCACAAAGTGAGATCGAGAACAACAGAAGCGTCGTGGTGGCCTGGAGTAAAGGTGAAGAGGACATTCCTGACGATTGGAAGGCCATTGTGTATCGTTGCTTGGAGCCTGATCCTAATGATAGGATTGGCTTGGCAGAGGTACTGAACTTCTGGAAGGACGCAAATAAAAATTATCCCACGAACTCTCCTCAAACATCATCATAAAGGCTTTCATTATTTTCATGGTATGGCGCTGTGTTACCTATAGGCATTACTACGCATAGTGAGAATATTTAGGCTGGCAGTTCAAATGCCTATCGTCATTTCGAGTCTCACCAGGTCTTGTACGATACATGCAGGAGCCAAAACTCTGACCATTAACTCAATGATCATACTGAGATGACTATGGAGATGAAAGCAAACAAGCAATGCTGCACCCATTGAATGTACATACACGATAGCAAATATTCATTGGGTATTTTGATGCTGAGAGATGGCCTGTTCCAGCTCGCATCCAAGCTTCTGCGACTGAACGCTAGCTGTGTTAGGTGTTGGCAATATGTCTCGATTCGTGTGGTTTCCCCTTGCAGCGGTTTTCACACTGACCGAAGGCAATAGGTCCGGCTCTAGCCTCCTGTTCTAAGAGATAATCTGTCAAATCGAAAGTGCCCAGAAGTGCTTTCTAGCACTACTCACCTCGTTTCGTTGGATGATGACAAGAGTAAAATTGCCACATTGCGTCGATGCCCACTCCGTTGTAAGGGCCGGAGTCAAAAGGTAGCGTGATGTTTGCTCGTCCACTGGTGAATTCAATAGTCGCAGAACTGTCTATTTTCTTTCCGTCGAGTAGACAAATGCCGAAGATATCCATCAGGCCGAATGTATCAAGAATAGTACGGACCGCTTCTAAGAACCGTTGCAAGTGGAAAGAGTCCAATGGAACTTTACGGCCATGGTAGGTGAACTCGTAAGGCATGAGGCCTCCTTCCATGAAGCGCCAGGAGCTAGCGTTCACATCTCCAAGCTCTTCTGCTCCGCTGTCCTTGTTCCATGGTACGGCTACAGAGTCGACATTCACCAACATCTCCTTAGGTTCCATGAGAAAATGGTTGTGGAGGAGGGTCACTCCCAGTTCTTTCTCGACTCCATATTGGACAAATGTATCAGCGAGCTCATCGACCAAGACCTTTGAAGCGTGTTTAGCTTCAATGCATTCCTTTGCGAGGCGAAGTTCAGGTAAAGAATTGTAGTGCTCGACCGTGTACGCAATAAGAGGGACAGCCATCGTCACTCTGGGTTTGATTTATTGGAAAATAGTATAAAGAGTAGATATTGGTAAAGTAAGCCCCAGATTTGAGGACTTGCTTGTAATATGGCTGTTCATAAGTACTACAAAGACTTACGTTAGCGTCAACCAAGCCGATGCCCAAACTTATCACAACCCTTTCGCTCCAAGAATCATCGCCACTGAATTCTTTGTTTATTGTCCAAAGATTTGGCTGCATGACGTACGATTGAAATAGAATCTAGTATGTGTGACTAGGTTGTAAACCCGAGTCACTGCTGACAAACCGGCACAGCAGGATCTTGAGCAAGCGTGCCAAGAAGATGTCGCCATCCAGCTGACTCGGTCCACCAATTTTCAAGAATACGGAAAACTGCGTGTATACTGTCAGTCGGTCCAAGAAGCCCATACAAGATTACCTGAATAAACAAGCCTCGGTTACTACGGCAGAAAACACTGATCGACAAAATCTGCTGGTGGTGTCACATATCTTCGGTGCTGTTTGGTACTGCTGTTCGGGTCATAAGTACATTTGAAGAATTTCCTGGCTGTTCTGTGCTCCAGTATAATCTACAAAGTTCGTTTTACCTTTTCATAATCATAAACATTCATTCATCTTCCTCTATTTCCAGATAGCTAGTCCTCTTCATGTCCCTGCTGAGACGGTGCTCGCTGGTCAATTCAAATCCCCGCTCCTGTCGAATACGTAATACGTTGTCGGTACTGGCACCGTCTCCTTTGTTCTCATAATGTTTCCCACTGCTCAAATGTGAGCTACTTCGAGACACTATGTGGGCAAAGCGCTGGCAGAACGGTTTGAATAGAGGCCACGTTGGTGGAACAGACATGGCGATGATGACCAACCACTCCTCTACCTCTCCCCACGTGAAGAGGATTCCCAGATGATCTTTTTCACAGCGAATTAGCCAAAGGTTCACATTTCCTAATTCGTTGGATGAGTGACGGAAGACTTACATGACGCATCCGCGCCTTCAAGGAAGCCTGACGCCCATGTTCTTACAATTGCAGCAATTGATGCAATGACCCCAAGGCCAAGGAGCACACAGAGAAGTTGTTTAAGCCTCCTGTCGATTTGTAACGACCACAGAACGTAAGTTGGTAGCAATGCTAGCACGAGGTCTGAGAGGGCAGCGACAGAGCCGATAACGTATGACAGCAGTACATAAGCCCGTGCGTTACACTGATCCTGTCGTAGTGGATCCCATATAGCGCTGACAGGACTGCAGTGGAACTGGGAATAGATCGCTATCGGAATGGAGATGAGGAAATTCGCCGCTGCCAAAAAAATGAGGGTGTAGCGTATTTTGGGATCTTCATGGAGCAATGTCAGCTTCGTATGGCACAATGCGAATACAAAGAATATTGAAAGTCTTACAAGCGAGTCCAGTGATTTCGATGAGGAAGACTGCAACCGCAGCCTTGCCGGTAGCAATAGCAATACAGAAAAAGAACACCGTAAGCCAAGTGAATTTCAGAAAGTTATGCGCTTCGCCTGTCTCCAGGAGGACAGTCATGTGATTCCCAAGGCCGTGTAATGCAGCCAATACGCCAAATACTTGGGTGACGACTGTCAGTCCCTATACTACGGGTTAATTATGCTCTTATGTTCTCGTGGAAGTCTAGCAGATTTCCTCCAGCGTCCCTTACCCAAGCCGCAATAGCCCAAAGCAGAGCTGTAGTTCCGAGATTGTTAATCCGAAGGCGTACGTATATGCGCAAAATAATCAGAATTGTTGCGAGCACCGCCAAGCTTAAGCCGGTGCGAACGCATGTAGGGCCCCGGCCGCCGTAGGCATGATATTGCTGGTAAAGGTCCATACTGGAGATGATGCGTAGAACTCAACCAACGACGAGTTCTGATTTTCTCAATTATTTAAGTCCACGCATTGCTTGTCGTGATGCCGTTTCGCTAGACCAACCCTATGATCAGCGTAGGGTAGCGTTTGGACCTTCTCAGGGATAAACAACTTGAAGGACGTTCATTGAGTCAAGAAGGTTCTAATGGTAAGAGACTAGATTTCCTTCTGTCGACCTTTTTAAGACCTCCCCAAGGCCTTCTCCAGTGGCTTCTCCAGTGGCTTTGCAGCTAAACACATAGTTCGGCTAACCTCAACCGAACCACCTAGCGTTCCATGACACGGCAAATTCCCCGACCAACCTTGAAATTCAGAGCCATGGAGACAATGTTTCAGCCCAACGCAAGACACACTACAGAATACCCGCGCAAATGAGCTAGCAATTCTTCCCGCCCCGCCATCTTCGGACCTCGTAATGAGCATGTCGACCTTAAACGGTGTTAGGGAGACCATTATGGGCTACCGAAGCACCGAAGTGTATGTATGCGGATGGAAAGACGGCGCAACATGGTACGCTACGGAGTGCTCTAATGGCTGCAGACCATTTGCAGCAGGTACAAGAGGTGCGGCGGATTGCTAGCGTGCGACATCAGTGGTGCGAGTCAAGACGACTTCCAAAGGGGCACGAGGGGTTTCGAGCACAAATCCACTTCTGGCGTGATCTGTTGAGGGATCATTATAGTTCAGTAGATTAAAGAGCACATGGTCAGCCTTGCCCTCAGGAATTGTCCTTGGTTCAGGAAAATTGGCTATGGTCGTCGCGTCTTTATGACACTCTGTCACCCTGTGCTAGCGGTGGGCCGCAGCTATCTCCTACACAGGCACGCGGGGGTGACAGGAAAGCGCACAGAATTTTTCCGTGCCTTGTTCGGCGGATGTTTACCGTGATCCGTATGGCGTATAACCCGCGCCTGGTACTAATGCTCCTCAGCACCTCAGGTACCAAGGGAAATTGCGCTAGAGCGGGGAGAAACATCCGGGAGATGCCCACCGTGCAGTCGCGCTGCACGTTCCATCTGCTTCACAGCGAATCGCGACAATGAGGTCTTGTGTCGATGTGGATCACCCCATCGAGACAAAGCGGAAGCGGAGCACAACCCATCCAGGCCGTCTCATGGACATAACCAGATGAAGGTGTGATGGTCCTTCGCCATTGCTGGACTTTCTCATCTT
This sequence comes from Viridothelium virens, assembly GCA_010094025.1. Lineage (NCBI taxonomy): Eukaryota > Fungi > Ascomycota > Dothideomycetes > Trypetheliales > Trypetheliaceae > Viridothelium > Viridothelium virens. The sequence continues at coordinate 235,458 of ML991805.1, forward strand.
GTCCCTTTCATTCTGCATTGGGCCTGGCGACTTGCTGAATTGCGTCTGCGGTCAAAGTCAATTTGTTTGTCATCATCTTTCAGTGGTACTCTAGCCAAGGACAGCCGAGTCGAATGGGGTGACATAGCAACGGTGTCTCGCAGTAGCCACCAGCATCTGTATAAGCGTAGGCTTTTGTCTGTGAATTGAATAGGCATCAGTAACCGGAATTTTCCGGCACTTTCGCCACTGTTATGTGATTTCAGTGCGCATTCACGTGCGCACCTATGGGCGTGTGTATTCAAGAAGTCTTAACTGCGCAGCCGGGATTTTGTCCCTTGCTGCAGATCGGTCACTACTGTAGATCAAAAAGCCAAGGATCTTACGCCTTTGCTTTCAACTGCGCGACTGAGCGCTGTCGCTAAACCCGTAAAAGCGTCTTCAGTGGAAATGTGGGGTGAACGGCTGGTACGAATTGAATTAGACCCACTCAATCTGCGGTACTGTAGCGCCGTAAGACGAGGCGACGAGGCGATGAAGGTCCTAGCTGTACGGAAGTGATCGGCCCAGCCAGATAGCTACTTTAGTGAGTGGACTTACTCATTTCTTTCTCAAGCCAGATGGCGTGTCTACTCTAGTCGCCGACTGTCTCTCCACCCCTCTCCTTCCACGATGCCCAAGCAAATACCGAGATTTAGATCTTGCTATCGCTCGCAATGCTCCTGATGACGATTCTGAGATACCAAGATCCCGGGTCAGACTCCGGAATGGCGATGAGCCAGCGAGGCCGTGCGGCCCGTACTTTTTTCTGTGGCTGCGAGCTAGCACCGCCATATCAATGATTCATCTGGAGTTCCCCTGAATCAGTCCGCTTGGACTCCGAGCTTCTTGACAACGCCGCAGCGAAGAGTGCGCCGCTCCCCACTCATGATATCCGTAACACCGTGACTCCGATCCGAACCCTCGAGCATACGATATCGTAGACTCTGCAATTCTGAGCGCTGTGAAAGCACCTTCTCAGCTCATCCTCATAACCGACGTTCCGTTCGAAGATAGATCCTAGTATCCACGCTTCTGCAGCGATTCGATCGGTCCGGGACGGGACGGGCTGGAATTCGAGGACAGCAGTCTTTCACGCATTCTGCAATGGCCTGATCATTGAGGAGGACGACCACGTTCCGAAGCCGCACGGAAGAAGTTGTTGTACATCTACAAGCTTGCAAGATTTGATTATCGTAGGCACATCAATACGGTGGATGAGTACACATTGACAGATGGGGATTCCGAATATTATGGACAGGAGGAAGACGAGCAAGAATGTCCTGACGATGACCACTTGAGCACACCATATATTGTTTCTGAAGAAGACCCAGAGAAAGAGTCGGGCCACAATTCAGAATATGCCAAACAAAGAGAGCACAATGCAAAGGGGCATTTGTACTTGGTCGTCTTTATGAGGAAAAGCCGGATTCGGAGGATGAAAGTTCTTTGGGAAGCATCAGCTTTTATTACTAGCCTGGGCTCGGTTACAATCCGACGATATTACCCTGAACTTGACCGGGAAACTTGTGGAGGCATTCACTCAACACAGGTAACAATGAAAGGGCACAATGATAGCCCACTTGTTGCGTGAACGCCATGTAGATGAGCACCGCACAGGTTACTTCTCGGCCTGTGAGAACAGGTAGCAGTATGGGCAGTACGCCTCTCAGTTAAGAGGCGAGAGACTGGCGATTGTCAACACCCAGAAAGGCGACCTTCACAATTGAGTAATATCGCAGAGTCGAAGGGAGTCCTATGATATTAGACGGTCTACAAGTGAACACTTCCCTCATGTGCTGGAACCTAACTTGTAGGGATGCATGTGGGAGAAAGTAGCCCCGATGATTTGTATTAAATCCAGCAGATTCTCCCCTCACTCATTCTCGAGACACCTGAAAGCCTCGTTTACATCATTAAGTACTTTAGTAGGTTCATTCAGGATTTCGTCTAAATCAAGGCCACTCAATCTACTTTCGGTCTTCAAGGTAACGGTGAATGGTACGCGCGCATCAGGGGTTGTAAGTGTATGGGATCCACAATATCCCTGCAACGGACAGAAGGTCGGTCGCGCTTTTCAATTTGGCACGCTGGCTTCATGGTCTTCTCCATCTGTTCCATTCTTCGAATTACCTTTGTATCGTCTTGGCTTTTCGCTTACGAGACGCGACGGGACGTCCAAATAGTGCCTACCTAGCCAGTCATGATGAGATGGATAGAAAAACAGCAGCCCATGTTGTAATTAATGACTATGCAGGATAACGATAATATCACAGATAAGCTTTTCTACGCCAGTCCTAGCTCGAAGGCAGGATTCGAACGCGTTCAGTACCCCGCGTGAGAATCGCGTTCGCTCGGCAATCGCACTTTTCTAAACCTCAGCTTTGCGTTTAAGCCTCAAGCATAGCACCCGCCTTGACTAGTCTTTGAGAAAAACTGTACAGACTGCGGTTGTATACCATCGAAGACGGTTTCCTGCAAACGAGGTCGTTTTGAATGTAAACCTCGTCGAGTAAACCCTAGACACATGAAGTGTTATGAGGTATTTGTGATAAGGGCGTCCTGATCGAACACATTCTTCATTCTTGACTTTGACATGCAATTGAGGCACGGTAATCGTGTGACTTCATTTCACGCTGGTTTCTGCCACCATCACGAATCACGACGTGCATACCGCTAAGTGCTTCAACTTCCACAGCAGCAGAGAGATTATGGACGCCGGCCAGACTTACGAGGAGGACATTCGCGAAGCCAATCGATGGATTGAAGAGTTTACTCAGTCCTATGCTATGGGGGGACCTTTACACTCTCGACAGATGCTCGAAGATATAGACCGGCAGATGGAAGAAGGCAACGAGTATATCTATATCGATGATCTGAAAGGTCAAAAACAGAAAAATCGAACTACGGCTCCGCCTGAATGGTCACCAAGACCGTAAGTGGAAGTACGGAACAAGTTTAGAAGACTATACCCTCTTGCTTTTGTTCCATATAGACGAGGCTAGAAGCCGTCACAGTGGTTCACTGACACAAGATGTCTAGGAGAGAGGCAACACTTCATTATTCCAGCTTTGAGTCCGTCGTCAACCACAACCCCGAGTGGCCACAAATGAGGCCCTGGGTGCAGCATCCCGTATGGATTTCCCTAAGTCCACTTCAATTCCGAGAAGAACATTCCCTAGCAGATACCCACAGAATATTTGGGGGTTGGCAGGACGTATGGCAAAAAAGCGAGGCTTATCGTTCCCTAAAGCAACATCTTATGACTGCACATCTCGACACTACAATCAGTAAGGTTGTCTGCTTTGCCCTTGGTCCTCCATCATACAAAGGCGAAAAAGAGCAAGAAGAATATCAGTTGGGCCGCTCTCATTCTCAGTATGCGGCAGCATTGACAATAGCGAAGATCTTCGAGGATAGATTTGGAAGTTCCGTTGGTTGCTTCGCCCAGGATCCAATTTATAGCGAAAGGGACAAGGCCTTCTTGCGCTCGATAGGCTTTACTCCTCTGGATGATCCCAAGGGCTTCCTCAAGGTCGATGCTCAGACATTGGTTCTTTCCATCTCCCCTAACGTGCCTGTAAAGCAGGTCATTGCCGATATACAGTGGCCTGCTGCTATGGTGTGTAACACTGTGAAGGAAGGCGGTGAGGAGAAAAAGAAATGGGAAGAGTTCCTTGACAACGACAGAGAGATTTGGATCGCGTAAGTGAATTCCTTGGCATTAGGCTTAAGAGGTCTTCGCAAGAATAGCTCGGCTAACACAAAGTAGGCCATATAGCACAGATCCTGATTCCCCTCGCGTACGAGAAATGGTCGAGCATTACAATAGCATGGCATTCCCCACGAACGAGGATGACAAGTTCGGAGATCTGACCATTTACCTTCGAAAAAATTTGCAACAGAGGGGTGATCTGCTATAGAGCAATGCATTACTCTAGTTGCACTTTGATTGCAAATGCAATAACTTGAACTTGGCAATAAATCCTACCATAATGATATTATCTCCAATGTCACATGGATACTGGAGTTCTCTAGACTATGTTATGGCCAAACTTCAGAATAAACCATTCAATCCTAAGCAAGCTAGAGAACTTCAAGAAAAGTACAAAGTCCCGTTTCAGTAATGAGCAGAGCTTCAATACTTTAAGGCACGTAACGCACAATCTGTATTGCGCTTCAAGCAATCATCATTCATTAGTACCATAAAACAATCATAAGTTATAGCCTTTCCGATGAGGCTGGCCAAGAATACCAGGGAATAGCTCATGAACCCATGCCAACTTGACCAATTGATTCAGTTTCCTCTTCCATTAGTACCATAAGATGATCATAAGTGGTAGCCTTTCCAATGGGATTGGCCAAGAATACCAGGGAGCAGCTCATGAACCCATTCCAGCCTGACCAAGTGATTCAGTTTCCTCTTTCATTTCTGCAATCCATCCATCTACCTCTGAGTGTCTTGGTAGAACCAAACATGTAGCCTCGTCCTCTAGCCTGATGATTTTCTCCTTGATGAGCCTCTTCCGTTCAGCAGCTACTGAATTTATAGCCTGATCGAAAAGCCCTTGCCGCTTCGCTTCGTAGTCGGTTAAGTTATCTAGCGCAATGATCTCGTGGAGTTTCAGAGCCCCAGGACTTTCCTGCCAAGCCTTCAGTGTATGATCCATAGTCCGAGTGAAATGCCAGATGAACACATTGCGGAATTCTTTCTCGGTATCGACTTCGGCATCTCGAATGGCTCCCCGGGTATACTCCTGCCTGATTGCGTATAGATCGCGCTCGATCTCTAAACCATTGATTCGTGTGGATCTGTACTCTTGCCAGGGAACGACAACATCGCGATTGCCGAACTGAGCCCCTGCTAGATCCAAAACATAGACTTCATCGCTCTTCAGAGTTATCTTCCAGATATCATGGAGTGTTGGTCTTGGGCCTTGATCAACGTACATAGGCGATCGGTATTTGGTTCCAACATTGTGCCTTACTTCTCTGATGTCTTTGGTGCTGTGAGTGATACCTAGTCGAAAGATGTTAGCTGGGACGATCTTTTTGAATTTAGACATTGAGGCCTCGATGGCTGCTGATGTTGAAAAATGTGTCGAAACATCTTAAGGTATGGGTCCATGTTTCAGGCGCTCTTACCAAAGAACAAAGCTTCCACCAGCGCTGTCGTATGGAACAAAGACTCAGTACACTGATGGTAAGTCAAGACTGTCAGTAGATCTTCGACATTTGAGAATTCGTTCGCTGAGAAGTCGGCAAACACGCTCTCTGGAGCTATTGGATCCTCGTGAATGCGTAATTCATTGCCGTCAGGGACTACACGACTTATTGCCGTGGAGAAATGGTGCATTGCGAAATGGTAGAAAAGGTCTCGCACGATTTGGGCTGCGCGAAATAGACATCGCCTTTGCTTCCATTTCGTGCAGTCATTTTCGTGCCTCGGCCTATGATTTTCCCAGCAAGTATCCGAGCAGTAGGGCGTCTCCGGAATTAAGCCTCCGTGCAGTGATGGCGATTCTTTGCAGCTTGCACAGACTAGACCTGTGAGAGTTTGGCAATAAGTACATCCGATTCGCCCTGAAGCTCCTGCAGCAAGAGGCATGTTTGAGGATTGAGAAAGAGTTCTTCGCGCTTGTTGTTGCTCAATTGATAGGATTCATCGTAAGTTAGCATGATAATCACAGATGTCCCTGATCAAGACTGTGGCTTTGCTACGTGTGAGATGTGCCAAAACAAGCCCAGTCATTCCAAAGAGCAGAGGAAAAACAAGCCAGAATGACTTGAGATTATGGCTTCTGGCAAAATAGACAGCAGGATGATGGAGGGCAAAGACTATTGGTCCCGTCTTTGCTATTCTTTTCGATTGAAACATGAGGTTTCAGCACATAACATGATTTTTATTGGGTACCAGTGATCTTTGAGGCTGATCCAGGACATCTAGGCGCGTCCAAGCCGCGTTATCTCCATATCACCGCCCACTTCTGCAAATGATACGATGTAGGATTTGCGAGAGGTCATTCAGCAATACTCAGCCGCCATGCTGGATTCGCACTGTTCCAAAAAGAGGCAATCCGGCGAAAAGTAGGAGAGACAGCAGGTACAAGTCTGTATGGATACTCACGCCGCTGTTTATTCGGCAGGCCCGATCGGGAAAATGGACAAGGGATTCACGGAATAGCCAAAAGGCAAGTCCATAGTTCACACACAATGAAGTGCCTTGACTTAACATTGGTCCCTATGTTCCTTTGTTATCCACGAATATCCCTGCTAAGTTAAGTTATTTTGGAGATTCGATTTGATAATCTTTTACGTACTGTCGTATCTGTACTTTTCAATTGGAGGTGTTTGTCTGTGATCTAGGCATAAAGGGACTGGTCCTCGTTCTTTGTGGAGGGTTTACCCTCGACTCGCCGCCTCGGGGAGTTCAAAGAGCAGGAAAGTGTGGTCAACAAAGGCCAGTCAGTCTTTCTTTCATGCTATTGTTGCTTTGTTTCGTCTCCGGCGTGCCTAACTGCGTCTGCCTGCTGGGCTCATGGGTTTCTTCTACAGTCAGAAAAGAACTCGTGATAATCACCATCCTGACTGCAGTAGTCCCGTGGCGTCAGATCGGCCTCCCTCTGAGTGTCAATCCGGAGAGAAGAGTGTATCCACCAAGGCGGTTGATGAATGGCTGAGGATGTAAAGTCTAGTTGGCTGTTTCATATTTTTAACACGCACTAATTGGACCTCTGGACACATGGCTGATAGATTCAGTAGACTGTTGGACCAGCTTCATTAAGTGCTCCCACCTACAAGATATTGGCAATCATAATCTGCAAACGCTACCGAGACCATCCTACGGCCGCTATTCGAGATCCATTTCTTTCAATAGAGGTCTACACATTGTTTCCTTCGGAGCAACTTGCAGCACATGGCATTTTGTACATCCACTGACTCGTTGCATTGGTATCTCTATCCCTGATTTCCCGTCCAGCCTTGGAGGCCGCGTATGAATCTCATGATGGGCACAAGTTCTAGACATTTTGATCCAATGCCTTCGCTGCAATGGGTATGATCTTGAGCGCTATCTTTTCCATTTGCAGCCAAATACTTCGTGATGGGCGGTCTTGACAGGTTTCGTGGGAAATGGTTCAGGGGGAAGGCTCGGCTACATGCGGTGCGGAAAGCGTCGGTCCCTTGGATTGGCTGATGAGGTCGGGGTTGCGGTGACTCTTTTCAACTTGCATCATCCCTCCGAGGCTCCTCCTCCACATTCTGAAGGACTCAGGTACTCTACCCGCTGTACGACGTGTCGACTTACGACTCTCTCATCCCTAGATGAGGTCGTCTTCAGTGTACAACGCTGTCCGACTGGGTCAACTCCATCGACAACCGACGCGGCGCTTGTTACCTTAGCTGTGCCACTCTTGTGTTGCCTCACCGGCAATGACTCTCAAGTGCGCTTCCAATGCAGGCATACAACGCAAGCAACGTCAGCAGAGGGAGCTTATCGCTTACGGCTTTTCAACAAAGTCGACGTGGCCCTCATAACCAGACAGCGAAATCTGCAATGTCACCATTTATTACGCGGATGAGCGACAACGGTTGCATATCTGGCTTAGTGCGAGGCTACCGGTAGGATGCACGCGAAGCCTTGGCATGACTCTTGCGCCCTACATACAAGGCAGATTCAGCTGGATTTCATGGGCTTCTCCAGAGCTATAAGTAGATTCCCCGTCTCTGATTTTGCTCGTGTTCGTGTAAGCACAATCGAGTTCAGCGACTCTCGATCCAAGTCGCACAATCTTTCGTCATAGATGTGCTATTGTTTTCATCCAACCAGAAGCTTTCTTGCATCGACAACAATACAAAGTCCATCCTATCGTCTTCCCGAACCGTGAATTTCTACTTTCACTCTCATAATCCATATCCACTTCAATTTGTGCATCAGCATTCGCAACAATGTCATCATCTTCCCGAGACAAATCTTCCACATCATCCGCAACGGCGGACAATGCCTCGATTGTCTCTTCATCTACTACTAATTCGACGACACGACTCATCGACCAATCAAAAACCCCCCAACGGCAGGCACCCCAGCCCTCAGGCCAACAATCGGCTGCTTCAAATTACAGACATCCTCAGACCAGACATCGGGAAGCGATTGTGAGCTGGCTCTCGATGAAATAGCCTCAACAGCTGCGCAATCTGCTCAGCGATGAATGTTACGGCAAGGACGCATCCAGCGGCTACGCTAGTAGGGCGTTCTTCTGGCGTTTGGCGTGATGGAGTTACATTTCGGGAGGTGGATATCCTTCCCGATCTCATCAGAGATCCCAGGGTCTTTTCGTTACAGTGGAAAATGTGGCATACCTCAACATCGGATTTATTTACAATAATTGAGTACCTGTGATGAATTTTTATACACTCACTTTCTATGAGAGCCAATGGGGTCATCTTGACGAAAATGGCGAGTTTATGTATGGATGTCACTAAGCGGGAGCGGAGCTTTGCCTACCCACTCACTACAGCACATACTCGCGATAGAATATGTCCGCCCTATTTTCTTTATCTCGTACTTTAGCTCCTGTGCTCAGTTTCTGCTCAAGTATAATCTTTGCCGGATGTCAGCAACAAGGATTATGGTCGAGTAGGGAACGACACATTAGAACGTGCAGAAATGAGTCTTCCTGCACTCACCTTTTCCTCAATTCGTAAAAATGCAACTTTCGCTTTACTGATGAGAACAATCTTTAATTCTTTCTGCATTAGTTCAGGACGTTTTCTAATCACTTCATTTGATCTGCATTCATATGAGGAGCTTCAGAGTATTCTGAGGAGGTCTCTGAATAAGTTTTCTACTTCTGAGACCTGGATTTACATGCCAAGGCCAATTTCTCGTGATATATTGATATTCTAAGCCCTTCTAAAATCTGGTCTCAAGTTCTCAACGTGCGACCTGCAAACATGATAGTCGATGTGCGTCGTATTAAGTCATTCATGTATGTGGCGATTGTGCATCGTTCCGGAACTTGTGTCATTCGCTATTGAATATCTTTTGGCGCTTGATATATACGTAGAGCCTGTGGTACACTAGTCATACGTTGCGCAAGCTCAATGGATGGACGAGTCGCTTGACCAATCGATTTCTAATCGATGCTGGAATGGTCCGTTTGAGCTGTACAGACAAAGAAGAAGGCTAGTTTCAAGTAGTGAGTTTATTTTGTACTGTCCAGGTAACACAGCCATGAAGCAGTTGCATATAGGGTCACGGGGCTGTCAGAAGGTGACTATCGACATGCAGGTTTCTTGCAGCACTACGTCAGGGCCCCATCTTCCTTATGAAAGCTATTCTCATTTGCCTTCTCCTGTCTCTTTAGGCTGCTTGACTTACTTCAGCATCACTCAACTACTACGAACGCCTTACGGCATTGACGTGGATTCTCTCTATCAGCCTGAAATGGCGAACAAACGCACCTTTACCTCACGCTCTAGCAGCACTCCCGACCCCGACCTCACGCGGGAGGAGGATAAAACCTCCCTCGCAGCAAGCGAAGCAAGAAGTAGCATCCAAACAACCGACCAACAATATTTGGGTGGATCACATCAGGGCAACCCCCAGCACCCCGGCGCTGCTAGCTCAAGGTGAGTACTCAAGAATGGCACGACCGAAACCAAGCTCACAAACCAAGCAGCACCTATCCTCACATTTCAAAACCCGGGGGGCCCCCAAACAAGATGCCGCGCCAAACCACCGCAGCCGGCTTTCCCGCCGTTCCCAAGTTCCGCTACGACGACGGCCGCCCTGCCTGCATGGGCGTCGAGAGCATCATCAAATACAAGGTAGCCCCCAGCGCGAAACCCACCAACGCACCAGGACCACCATCGACCGTCGCCGACCCCTCCACCAGCACCGACCCCACCCCCGTCACCACCATGCCGCGGCCTCCTCCTCCCTCCCAGACTCCGCTGGGGGCAGCCCCGACCCCATCGTCGCGTCCCGCTCCAACCGACGCGGAAAACCGCGAGATCCTGCGCCTCCGCGCCGACGGCGTCGCCTGGTCCGGCGTCGCGCGCGTCCTCAACCACGCCCGCCCCGCACACGATCCGCGTCGCGGCTTTGACGCGCCGGCTGTCTACTCTGCCTGGCTGATCCAGTCGGCGGCGATTACGCGGGTGTTTGGGAGCGAGGGGGCCCCCGGTGAGGCGCGGGCGGCGGTGGAGGAGCATTTGAGGAATCCGACGAGCGCTGGGCCTGCTGCTGCTGCCACTGCTACGGATACGGCTGTTGCTGCTGCTGAGACTACTTCTGCGAAGACGGCGTGGCCTCTGCCACCGCCGACGATTGAAGATGTGAGGAGGCGGAGGAGGGAGAGGGAGGAGACAGAGGCGAGGGCGATCAAGGAGGCGGCGGAGCGAACTGCGGCTGGGGTGGATGGGGCTGCTAGCGGAGTAGCGCCTGTGGCTCCGGTGCACTGGAGTCGCGAGGATGATGAGACGTTACTTGGGCTCTCTAGAGAGTATGAGGCGAGGATTTGGGGGGAAATTGCGGAGAGGATGGCAGGAATGAGGGGGAGAAGGTTCTCGGGAGATCAGTGCAAACAACGATTCACAGCGTTGAAAAGGAAATAGAGACAGAAAGTAGCCTGGGGAAAGACGGCGATGTGTTCTCTTTTGTCGTATTCTATGAGATTGAGACCTCCCCATGCGGCTTATGAATTGATTCCAACCGAAACTGTTACACCACGCTTACGCTTTATCATGCTTTTAAGGCTCGCCTCGATAATCATTGCTGTCGTAATACTTGCAAAAACCTCGGAAATTTTGCATATTAATTTGCTCTCCAAAGGTTCTGTTGATGAGGTAAGCTCCGATACCACTTGACTATTCTATGGGAAATTACAGATCAGCTTTACGGCAACTGAAGTCACAGATTTCGCAGTCTTTCGTAAAATTCCAAATTCACAACCTTTTTTCCCTTTAGCTTGGGGCCTTCCCGAAATAAGATTGGTCGATAAGTCGTTCAATGCAAAATCACACAATGCCATCCATTCCCAACACTCAGATATCCTCAAATAATCAACTTTGATTGCCTTCCAATTGTAGCCGGAGGGCTTGTGGAGGTGGACTCGATAGTCATGACCTAGATGACAAGATACAAGAAATAATTTTGCTTTATTCGGAAATCGCTATTCTACTAAAGCCCTCTCATTAACTCCTCAATCGTGATAGGCTTCCTAACAGCATTGGAGAAACCCTCATGAAAGCTAACCCAAACACGCTCCTCATCACTCCCAACTTCCTTCTTCTGCTTCTTGCTAGCTCGCCCACTTCCCGCATCACTACCTGGTGCTGGGGGTCTCTCCGATACCAATCTCCCAAAGAAATCCCTCTTCAAAGCCAGCACCTTCTCCTTCCCCTTCACCACCTCCTTCTCCCCTTCTCGTTCCTCCACAGACAAGACAGCCCCATCCACACCCTCCACCCCACCCGCCGTCCACCTCGCCCGCCTCCTCTCCTCCTCCACCCGCTTCTCCTCCTTCCTCCACTCCGAATCCAGCACCTGGCGCACCGCATACCTGACCGCGCCCGCCTTCTCCACCATCGCCTTGCCCCCCGTCTCATACGTCGCCAGCGCATCTATCGCCGGCTCCATCCTGAAAATCCAGCCTCCGTTCGCGTTCGTCCTTCCCGCTGCCGTCGTGGCTCCAGAGGGACCCGGGTCTTCGGGCTCGAGACGGCTGCGCAGGAAGGAGACGCCGGTGGCGCGCATGGCGTTTACGGCGCGGGCGACGCATTCTTTTTCGCTGGCGCGGCGGACGCTGGCGGTGGAGGAGCTGGATTTGTCGGTTGTGGGGCCGTGGTTGGTGTTGATGATGACGGGCGTGATGTTGGGGGCGAGCATGCGGGTGAGGTAGGGCGCGAGTTCGGTAGCGATGGTGTCGAGAGAGCGGAATAGGCGGGTGAGGGGTGGAGTGAGAGAGGATTGGATGGTGGTGAGGAGGTCGGCGGTTTGGCGGTGGGATTCTGAGGCGGCGTGGGGGGCACCGGGACCACTGTAGAGATGGATAGATGGGTCTTGTGCAGTGAGGTCATCTTCGGTAGTTGCTGTGTTGGTCTTGTCTTTGGTTGAGGTGCCCCAGGAGCCGTGTCGAGCTGGCGAGGCGAACAGGTGGTGAAAGGCGAGGATAGTGGAGGACAGGTAGGGCTGCAACTCCCATTCTTGAGAGCTGTAGACTGCAGAGGAGAGGGACTCGTGGAAGTGAAGCCAGTCGTAAGCGGCCGTTGGCTTTGATAGGAAATTGTCGTCTTGAAACGGAGCTGTTGGATAGGAGGTGAAGCAGTCTGTCCTCATGTGAGTGTAATGCCAACTGAGAATGTCCTGTTTCTTCTTACCTGTCGCAACTCTATCAACATCTCCACAAGTATCAACCATCTTTTGTAAGCGCTCCATGACCCTCTTCTTAGCTGTCTCCGCAACACCGATGAGCCCGGGGGATCCGTTGGCAGAAGCGTTGATTTGTACCGATGGCATATTCTTTGGAAAGCCTCCCCCTTCAAGGAAGACTCTGTCGACAATATCCTTTGCATTACCTCTACCCAGGCTGCGCGCTATCGCTCCGTCCTGTGTCAAACTGCTTAAGATGTGATCCTCAATCCATAAACGAGTTAGTCTTGTCTCAGATGCCATAGTCCTACAAGACGCTCGAAGCTTTGAAGCAACCCATTCGCCAATAACCATAATGCCACGGATATCGCCTTCACCAGTGCTACTCCCAGCGCCACCGTCTTTGCGACTGCTCACACCCCAAGTAGCTTCACAAAGTCGACGAGCAGCATCGCCATCACAGGGTATACCCTCTTTCTCAAAGATTGACTGGGTACGAGAGATGATCATATTCAATGGCGGTTTGCGAACGTGGATAACTTCCGCAAGGCCACTTTGACGGATGGGACGGAGGGAAGCATGATAGACATCGTTACAGACGAGAATGATCGGTCTTTGTAGGTAGAAGTCGTCTCCTTTTCTCTTCCGTCTTGGTGCGTTGGAGGCATTCGTTGTAGACTTTCTCTGGATATTTTTTTGATCAAGTTGGACGAGGTCAATTAGGGCTCTGATAAAGCCGCCCTCTCCACCACCTTCACTGTTACCTGTGACAACACCATCGACTTCATCCACAACAATGCACAAGGGTCGAACGGCCTTTTCAACCTTTCCATTGCTTGTCTTCGTGCTGACAGATCTGACATTCTCATTGCCAACCATAGTTTGGATACGATTCTTGACAACATGTTTGCTACGCTCATCGCTTGCGTTAATCTCTGATACTTCGTAGCCTGCCTGCCGCGCGCAAACGTGAGCCAAAGTCGTCTTCCCAAGACCTGGCGGACCAGTAAGAAGAAGGATCTTGCGATGTGGATACTCGTCATCTTTATCTTCACGTCCTTTCTTTGTCTGACTTTTGGGCCGGGTAGAGCCGGGGAAAACGATCGGATCCCAGGCTTTGAGCCATCGGAGGACAGATCGATGTGTTCGTTCGTCGCCAACGAGGTCAGTGAACTTTCGTGCTCGATACTTCTCAGTCCACATCAATGTCTTTTTTGTCTTTCCATTAGCAGAAACTGGTGTCTCGATGGAGATGTGAGCCTGCTCCAGAGCAGCTGTTTCCTTCCGCGGTTCTGAACTTTCTCCTTCTTGATCAAGAAGCTCGTGTATGTTGATACCATAGTAACTCTTCCTTGCGTGACCCTCCACCGCACTTGATCGATCAGCAATAACTTGCTCGTATGCTCTTCTTGCTGCAGCATGCCGTTCCCCAATATACTTAGAGCGTCCAGAACAAGTGCGAACTGTGATAGGCTTCCTTTGCCTCTGTGGAGTGTGGCTGCCTGGGGGAGAAGGTTCTGGGTTTACATTCCCTGCAGGTAATGCTAAAGTAGGAGAATCATCGTCTTGAGCTAGGATCGTTTGTTCTTCGCCTTCAAGCAAGATAGTCGAGTTTACCAATTTTTCTCCATTCTCGTCCAAGTGAGGTTGCCTTCTCTTCGCAAAAGCTGCCTTTACTTCAGCCAATTCAGATTCATCGTCAGAATCCTCACATACAAAACCAGCAACTGTGGTCTCTCTTTTGTTGCCATTGATGTCTGCCAGAGGATCCCTCCAAGAATCCAACCTCCTTTTCTTCCTTGGAGATTCTTGATTAGGTGACGACGTCGGAGGATAGGAGATAGGCGAAGAAGACATGAAAGGCATAACCGAGGATTCTGATAGCGAATCGCAATGATCTAAGCCTGGGCCTCTCACGGACGAGTTACGACGAGCATGGACCTTGACGGGCGTATCTATCGAAGTCTTCAGTGACTTTATCACGATTCTAGCCACTACTTGACGTACCAATCTGATGGTCTTCGTCACTTCGAAAAGTGTCTTGCAGGTCCCAGGATCTGTGCTGAATGACAATTCGTTTCTCGACCTTGTCGGCAGCCAATTCGCGGTGCTGCACGAGACCGGCCTCAATATCGTCAGAGAAGGTCTGGTTTAACCCGGTGAGCTCTGCACCCTCGAAATCGGAATGGAGATGAAGAGCAGGGTCAAAAGATGAGGGTAACGGCTGCGACGATGGCCAGCTCATCAGAGATTAAACCTCATGTAGGATGTATTCCCGCACGCTGATGCGGTTGTAAGTGGGATTTGGCAGACGCGACACGACGCGACGAGGGCGTTGTCTTAGCGCGTGTGGCGCGTTACCTTCGTACCTACTCTTACTATCGATAAGGAGCACCCAGGAGAGCACGGGGCACCGAGGGGACGGCTGCACTGGCGACTGGATTGACATGTTGATCCCTGCTTCGAAGCGTCACCTCGCCCATCCGTGTCATCCCATTGCGCTCCCATCCGTGGCCTTTCAACCCATGTGCAGATTGGCCGCATGATTTGCGGTGCGTTGCATGCGCCCACTACGCCATACTTAAGCTCTACCATCCCGGCTTGACAACTCTTCTCCCGTGTACCTCTCCTCCATTCCAATGCTCCTCACAGCAATGCGCCCTCCTTTCCCTTGCTTCCGTATTTATGTATATACTGCTCATTCGCATCGCCGCGCATGGGACTTTGGCGGGACAGGCTGAGCTTTTACGCCAGAGACTTGTATGAAATCCCGTCCTGCTTGATATAGTCACTTCTGATCGACTTGCCCTACGTAGCGCATACGCGAATAACCGTCCAATCCTTGTACGAATGGCCCCCGAAAACATCGCTGAAGCTTCTGCCAAATCTTTTGCCGAGTATGTACAATTCCATTGGCAATCCGTCGCGCCGCAGCACCTCTTGGGCCTACGGCACTCGTGAGCCGCGGCCGGTGTCAGATGATGATGTAAAAGGCTGGATGTTGATGAATCTTCGTCGCAAAAGGCTTCTATCAGGTCCTATGGTGAACATCTACGTCGGCAAGCAAAAGCGACATTGGGCCCTCCACCGAAATCTCCTTTGCCACACCTCCGAACACCTTGCTTCCGAACTCCTCACCGAAAAGTCGACTCCGGCTTTGGGTATATCTTCTAAGAAACGAACTCTCAATGGAAACATAGACGGACTCGCTACGGATGACGGCAATCTCGAGCTGCCCGACCTTGACCCTACTGGCTTTGAGCTTTTTGTCAAGTGGCTGTATCAAGGTCGCATTGACGATGTGTCCACATTCTCGTCAGACCAACAAAAGTATGAGTACGCCGTAGCTTGCCATAAACTACACCTACTTTGCGAGCGCTTCGAAATGCCATACTTGAAAAATATAGCAATCGACCAATACCGCAAGGGCCTATCCGAGACAGGACTTGTCCCAGATGCCGAAGAGATCAGTCAAATATACCGTCAAAGTCCACCTAATAGCCATTTTCGAAAACTCATGATTAAGATTGCTGCACGACAGTTAATGGATCCAGAGAGTGACAAGGATGCTGAAACATATCGAATGTGCTTTCAAGACAGCCCAGACTTTGCTATCGAATTGTTCAATACAATCAAAGGCGAGTCGGGTGGCATATTGTTTGATGATCCTACGGAAATAATTGATTGCGAGTACCATGACCATGACGGTGGAGTGAATTGTCACTTCAAGGGCAAAGCGAAAGTTCAAGGTAAATGATGTGTTCTGTTCCCGCTGAGATGATCAATGTTGCCCAGGTGAGCAACTACGGTTCCTCTGAAATACGAAGAGGCTCAAATCAAGTTGTCGCTTCAATCTGCGTCAAGACTTTTGGACTGACTCGAATTCGTCTTAATACAGACTCATCAGCACAGACGGCGCTTCAAGGTCCCATCTATCTGGACAGTCCGGCCAAAATGCCACCTACAGAACGATCGCAGTCGTCTTCACGGCCCGCGCCCAACGGCCTCCCAAACATGAAAAAAGAGAGTCAAGGACCAGATTCCATGGAATCCAGTTTAGCCAATCTTCGTTCCAATGACTTGGCCAATAGTACTAATAATATTATGTCGAATTCAGTGCCTCACACAAATGGTGCAACTACTGCAAGTACCACGAACTCTCGACCTCCTAAGCTGGGTCAGAAAAATAGCACAAGGGATTTGGCGGTATCTGATAGCACCAATCAAACATCCGGCAAACGATCACCACCCAAAATTAGAAGAAAGGCACCGACACCACAAGCTAGCGGACCTTGGAATCCTCCGAACATGTTCATGCTTCGCAAGGGCCTCCAAACATGAAGATGGGATTACGATGACTGATGCGAGCATTCTTTTTCCTAAAGCGGTCTTTGAATTGGGCGTTCCTGGCATAATACGGAGGGTCGAAAGGAAGCAAAATATACCCATGGATCAGGTCAGGCGTATGAGATGTGAGAATATCTGGTGATACTCAGTTGCATTGATCTGAGATGTGATTTGGCTAAAGTGGGCCTGCTACAACATTATCATGCTGTCATTACATCTCGTTTAAATTAGTATCAAATCAAATACAGAAGGTGTCCATGTACAATCCTAGCATGCGGAGAGAGTACAATTTAAATCCAGTTCCGTTTCTGATGTATCTCTCTATTTGATCTCAACCCAAGTCTCTGAGACTGTCACCGTGTAACGAACCCAGTTATTTCTGGGTAGCCCGGGTATGCTTATATCAGGTCGGGCCCCCTAAAATTGTATCTCCCAGACGCGTGAAACAAGACAATCCTACTCCTCAAAGCTCGCTATCTTTGCTCAGCTTCCCTGAATTTTGTCTTCAAATCCATTGCTCCACGAGGTAATACATAGATCCCCTCGGAATACTTTCCCAATATCGCCATCGCCATTGCACTCCGCCTGAGCACCACCTCCCAATCACCATTTCACAGCCGCAGCCTATCATATACTTCCCTCAGCACCTCCCTCCTCGTCCTCTGCATCTCCACACTCCCGCCGCCCCTATCAAGAAAATCCAACATCCGCTCCACATTAAGCTTCGCCCTCTCAAACAACGGTCCCATCGGCCCCTCTTCTCCATCCTCCCCTCCTCCTCCTTCCCCACCCCCCACACCCGCCCCATCCTCACCCTTCCCTCCCCGCTCCTGCTGACCCGCCAAAATATTCGCCATCATCAGCGCCTCCTCAAACGCCCGATGCCCAAAAACCCACCAAACCTCGGCCTCGCGCTCAAAAAACCGCCACAGATTCCAAAACGCGGCAATCGCCTCGATGGCAGCCTCGAGGGCGCCACGCACGCTACACGCGACGCCCGCGCCGCGGTTCTCATCCGCCTGCAACACCATCAGGCAGTGGAAGTAGTTGCTCGTGAGGAACAGGTTCTGGCGGACGGAGCGCGGGTCGCGGGCGTGCAGCTGGGCGAGCGCCGCGCTGTCGAGCATGGTGAGCCGGGCGGGGAAGGAGCGGTGCAGCGTGCGGAAGGAGGAGAGCAGGGACGCTTTGTGGCGGGGGGAGGAGGAGAGCGGGAGCGAGAGTGAGAGCGGGCTGCAGATGGTTTCTTGCACGAGTAGCGCGAGGCGCCACATGCTGCGGATGTAGGCGATGTCGGAGCGCGAGCTGGAGGGTGGCAGCGTGTGGTGTGGGGCGGGGGGCTGTGCGGGGAGGCTGGAGGGGGAGAGGGGAGAGCGGTTGGGGCCCTGGGCGGGGGTGGCGCAGACGGCGCTGATGGACATTTGGTTGAGGGTGCGGGGGCTGGGGATGGAGAGGGGAGGAGCGGTGCTAGGGGAGGTGAGTGCGGATGGGGAGCCGTTGGAGGGATGGTGGGAGTTTGGGTCGGATTGGTCTTCGGAGAGGGCTTCGACGGAGACGTCCGAGTGGGTGGCGGTCGGAGGGAGCTTGAAGAGGACGGTGAGAAAGGTGTCTTGGAACATGACCGCTTGCCACAGCTTTCGGCGTTGCTGCTTTTCTGTCGGACTTGCGTGCGGGACGATGGCATCGGGATCGCGGTTGAGTCCCATGGCATACGCTTGTCGAAGAAGAATTCCTGCGAAAGCCCAAGCGTCTGAGGCGTGGTTGTCATTCATGAGGAAGTAAGCGATGAGAACCATGGCCTGAATCGTTTGCATGGTTGTCCGATTCATGTAAGAGGATATACTTAGAGCTTGATGTGCGGCGGAAACTAGGTGATGGGCGTCAGGACAGGCCATAAAGTTGGTAGAGATACAAACCATAGAACTCTGATGTCTGAGATCGCTCCTTGTACGAATTAAGCTGCACAAATTGAGTGCCCATTGCATACATGACAAAATGCAAGGCGAGCATCGATGCATCAGCCTGATACCTTGCCGGAAGCGGCAGGGACCAGAAGCTCTCGTAATCGGCATAGAACGACTGTCGGTCCAGCATTGGGTAGACGGGGTCGACGCATGTAAAGTATCGTTCAGTCAGGATGTCGGCCTGATCTTTGCTGGGCAACACGCCCACCACCTCGGGCAGGCCACCTTGACATGTCCAATAGTTCGCGAACGGGTGCTCTGCGCCGATTCCAAAAACATTCGAAGGCGTTGATTTGACGTATGGAGCATTCGAGAGGAGGAAAGGAGATGATCCAGTTGAGGCATGAGAGAAGCTTCGCCGTCGAAAGATTTTCGAGTCCTGTATGTGCTGGGACTTGGCTAAGTTAACTTTCTGCGCTTGGCCAGGCGTATATTCAATTCAAGGTTTAGACTCGGGCGAACAGATGAGATTTGATGTCATTATTCTGAGACAAACTGTATAAAAAATCCACGCTAACAAATCCATCCGCAATCAATCGAGAGTATCCTGAAGGACTTACCGTTGGTGAGGTTGCAACTCCGCTTCCCACACTACCACCAGTCCTCACTCGCTTCGGAGGCCGATTGATGTAACGTGCATTCCCTATCACACCGTGGTCTGCGGATGCGATGAGGTTCGCGGCCTGTGAGTAATGACATTCGCTCTGGCGTTTGATGCATGCCAGGCATATCGGCCTGCCACGGTCGCACTAGTACAGTCATTTAGGTGGAGACGGATGGGGGGAGCGGGCGACAACGATGATTACCTTGGTTTTACGCTCCACGCACTGATTGCAGGACAGAGTAGGCTTGTTTCTCTTTTGCTTGGGTTTTCGCGGGACGACTTCCTGGATGCTTCTGGGGGTTGTGGGAGACCCGGTCAGGCCCGAGGGAGAGGTTTGGCCACTGTCAACACCAGCGCTAGAGGCTGGCTGCATTTCGGGATGCAATCCGTCAGGCAAGTGATACAGCAAATTGCCGGGAATAAGATGGAGATGAGTGCAAAAAAACTAAAATCCTGGCGGATCCAGATGAGGCTCTGCCATAGTGACGACGCTTGTCCGTTTTGGGATAGACTCTTCGCCAGGTATGAGCATTTTCCTCTTCAGTTCTTCAGCAGTAGAAGCTTCTCTAGCCTCCTCACGTTCGATCTCTCCTATCTCATTGCCTTCGGACCGAACCCTCTACCTTCAAGCACTTGTCCTGCATATTGCTGAGGAGATGCATGTGGAGATGCTCGGTTATGTGCAGACGCCCACTTTGATTGGCCAATGCTGGAGCAGAGTCATCCTGGCCTGGCTAAGCCACCAAAGTCTTGCGACACACAGCGACTCAGCCTCCCCAGTCCATCCCTAACTAAACCTCCTCTAAAAAGGAGAGGGCCTGAAAAAGAGACCGATTGAGATGTTGCTCTCCATCTTAGCGGTGAACTAAGTGGTACGTCATGAAGTAGATGTCTCCATGGTTTGTGATAACAGGCATAAGCTGAGGCGCTGCGGATTCATGTAAATCTACGGAGTACAAAAGAACCTTCTTCGCATCACCAAAAATATCCCAGCTCCTACCTACATTCCTTCCGCGCTGGATTCTCGCATGAAATCATCTGAAGATGTCAACCGGTGTCATCAGACGAAGTAAAGGCTGCCTGACTTGCCGTAAAAGACGAATACGTTGCGGTATGTGTTCTCCAGGACTGGTTCAAACAATACTACCCAACATTCGGTCCTAAATAGGCAGACAGATCAAAAGCATCCTGTTTGCGAGCGGTGTACGAAGCGCCGTGTTCCCTGCGTGTATGGTGAGGGACCAACGAAGTTCGTCGATGAACGCCCGAGACTGGAAGCCAAAGCCGCAGCTATCCAGCTCGAACATTCTCCTCAATCGTTAGAAAAGCTTCATTCTGAACCCGTGATTATCTTTAAAAGCCCCAGTCCTCTATCTTTACCGGATCAACTTCCCCTCGGCGGGCAAGAGGAGCAAATCTATCTATCGTTTCTGAATTACAAGCCCATATTGGGGCCCAATCACCAAAGCAACACTCTTATTTATGGTTCGCACAATCCAGTCTCCTCCTTTTCAAACGACAGTGCCGTTCTGCTCTCAGTTCAGACTCTTGCTGCGGCTTATTACGGCCGCATTCATCACCAAGACAGAATCACCCATCGGGCACGACAGCTTTACGGTAGAGCATTGGAAAGCCTTTCTCGTGAAATAGCCGACTCGGACTCTCACTCTAACGCGCAGCTTCTTTCGTCTATCGTAGCCTTGACTCTTTACGAGATGCTTACTTTTCAAGCTGCAACTGGTTGGGTACAACATGCCGGTGGTCTTGCTCGGCTGCTAGAGGTCCGAGTTCGAAACAATATTTCTGCGTGTTCTTTACTAAAATGAACTAGGTTTTGGGGCCAAAATATGTACAAAAAGGGCATGGAAAGCTAATTTATGAATTCGCCAGGAGCACGATTGTATGCCAGAAGAATCCCAACTTTTTTTGAATGGAAAGCTGACCTTCATTGAAGATATGGCAGTGTCTTATCTCCAGGCAACCATGCTTTCTTGAACGCGAGGAATGGAAAACAGTGCCATATGAGTTCGAGCCTCAGACAGCCAGCTCCTACTTTCACCTTTCTAACGTAATGTAAGGACCGTGTATCCGTCTCGTTAAGAAAATGACTGACTTTGATTCATAGGGCTTCCCTGCCGCGAATAGTCATGGAGACAGAAGAACTTATCCGGCTAAGAGGCACGAAAGAGTACATCAGTACGCTCGAACGCCTCCGTCACGAAGTTCCTGAGACTCTCCAAAAGCTATATATCTGGAGATGGCATTGGGAAGCCGATTATGGGGACTGCGTCTATTCCATTCTGCCAAGTGGAAATATCACCCAAGCTTACGACGACGACGGTCATCCGCTATTCGATTCCTTGATCTGGTATTCCAACCTCGATCGCGCCAATGACATCGTATATTACAACACAGCTCTCATACTCTTCAGATACGTGCACGCAGAGCTCTCTATTCCCGAACGCCCTGCTCCTCCCTTACCAACTGGCCTTTTTCCCAGGCAACCGACGACATCTAGCGTACTTTTCTTACCTGGTCAAGCCAAAACTAATCAAGACTGCTCACAGGAGATTTGCCGGTCTATAGATTACCACCTTCTTCCGCTCCATGGCGGACCTGGCACACTCAACGTCCTGGGTCCATGTAGGTTTGCATGGACAGGACTCGTACCGGGATCGAACGTAGCGCGTTGGCTGGAAGGCGTGTGTCAAGAAATCGCCGACAACTCTGGATTTGAGATGGGTCGTTACATGACCGCAAGTCGGAGTTTCCTGCTTCGTCATTTCGCAGTTCCCACTAATCCGACCCTGCGTATTCCGGATACAGCTTCTGTCAGGGAGGCAAGACCAATCGTACCCATCTGGAAATGAAAGGAATCTATTCGTTCGATAAACGGTACATTACAGGGTATTTGGCAACTTCTTCCATCACTAGCTTTTGCGCGATCATTTTATATCCATCGCCCGCGTAACGCAACCGGGCTCGATCTTTTCCAACTTCTCGCAGAGCTGCTTCCACACTTTGTCTTGCAGCTCTTTCGACCTCAGGTTTTCTGATCCGGCCAACCAGTCCCTGGCACGTGCCATTGGGTTAGCAGCCGCTCAAATGATGGGACTCCTATCAGTTGGGGATGTCAGATGACTCACTCCTTTATCTCACAGTCTGTGAGAAATTTGCCATGGCCTTCTTCCCCTACAACTGCAGCATGAAGAAGTGTACGACTTCCCTGTTCTGCTGTGCGTGCCACAAGGAGCCGCATGATCTCGATTTGAAGCCACACCCAAAATGGGGAGTTACGATTGAGCTGCGTCTTACAGATACCTGGGCTGAGAGAATTGATGATGACACCCGATTGAGGTAAAGGAAGGTCAGCAGCCATGGCACGGACACCAAGGAGCTCAATGAGCTTGGAGACAGGATACCTAGAGCCAGTGCAAGATCAGTATCGGTATGAAGCTATGGACACCGTTCCAAAAAGCAAGGGAAGGCTCGAAGAGGCAGTGGCTAACCGATCTCGCATCGTCATCTCATTCTTCGTATTCAATGCTTCAAACACATCCTCCTCCTTTCCCTCCGCAAACTGAGCCACAACACCTCTCCCACTTGACACGATTGTCATTCGTGGCACGATTCCCCACTTCGCCTTTTGCGCCCTCAATTTTGGTAACAACAGCATCGCCAACAAAAACGTCGAAATCACATTCACAGTGATCGTCGTTTCGTTCCCTTCGGCCTCCGTCCAAACGCCCATCGCCACGCCCGCATTCTGGACCACCGCATCGACCCTCTCGAGCTCTTCTACCCTCTTCGCAAATGCTCGCACCGAATCGTATGAAGTGAGGTCGAGCTGCCAGACTTCGGCGACCCCTTTGCGTCCCGTCGAGGCTTCGATGGACTTGACGGCAGCCTCGCCTTTGGAGAGGGAGCGGCTGGCAAGGATGACGTGCGAGGCGCCGAGCCGGACGAAGTGACGGGCGCATTCGAGGCCGAGTCCAGTGTTGGCGCCTGTGACGATGTAGGTCTGGCCGCCGCAGTCTTGGGGGACGATGGGGAGATTTTCGAACTGGGCTTTGATGATCTGTCCGAGTGTCATAGGCATGGCTATGGCTTCGAAATGGAGCCTTTAGGGATCGGGCGCGGAAATCAAGATTTATGTAACTAAAAAGATGGAAGAATTTGATGTGAGGAAGGTTTAGCTTGGTGGAATGCGATTGAGCTGGCAACGCGAAGACACCTTGACTGAGTTCATCGCAAAGAAATGTCGGATTTTATAAAGCTTAGATGGAGCTCTTAGCCCATTTCCGTGCCACCAGCTTGCAGGCTCCTATATTCCATAAGTACCTATGAAATCATACGTAGCCATCAGGGATTTCAAAGTTGCACTGCCATAGCGGCACCCAATCTCAGACTGCTCGCAGAGTTTCTCCCGTTCGGGCCTAGTGCAATCTGGATTTGGGCATCTTCAACCTACTTTATGCAGAGGATGCAAGCGCAGACCTTCAACAAGGAGTATCGTGCAGACCAACCAGTCTGCAGAAGCTTGGCTATCGCCGTTAAATCCGTAACAGCCGAGACAGGGAATGAGGAGAGTTGGTGGTTGTTCGACAGCGTCACAGCGTCAGTAAGTCCTTTCCCACACCAGCCAACCAATAGAGGGACAATTTAAAGATTTCCCTTATTTCAAGTTGAGGAACGTTGCAACGATGATCACTGAAGGGATTTTCCGGAGATTCTTGATTGAAATGTGATTGCCCTGCCTTATTACTCTACCAGTCCATACCTACACTCCCTCTCTCGCCTCCCGCCAAAATCTCCATCGCCTTCCCATCCGCCCCTCTTCCCCCCTCGAGGTGACTAACCCCCACCCCCTTTCTCCCCTTCATCCTCGACCGCTCCAACCTTCGATCCAACTCCTTATACGGTGCCTCCGTCTCATCGGCCCTCACCCGCCACCGCTCCGTCCCCAGCAACGCATCCAGCTCCTCCACTGGCGGCAACTTCACATACACCCAGCCATCCTCCCTGTCCTCCGCCTCAAACGTCGCAACACTAACCTCTGCATCATTTCCACACGCTCCCGGGTTCTTCCCGCCCAGCGCATAGTTGCGCTTATGCAACGGACACGACACCCAGAGCTTCCGCTCTTGCCCCCCCTCCTCCTTGCCCTCCTTTTCCCCTTCTCCCCTGCCCCCCTCACCATCAGCAGCAGAACCAGCCAAATCATCCCCAATCAGCCCATCGCTGAGCACAAACGCCCGCTTGTGCGGACACATCTGCTGCGTCGCGTAGTAGCGCCCGCGCACCAGGAACACCGCCAGCTGCGTGTCGCCGCGCTGCACCGCGACCGAGGCGCCCGTCGCGGCCGGCACGAGCTTCGACGCTGGCACCAGCGGCTGCCAGGTTAGCGAGGTCCAGCGGTGCGACTTGAAGTCGTAGGTGGCGCTTTCTTTGGGCCAGTAGGCGGGGCGGGTTTGGCCGCGTTCGGTGATGGGTTCGATGGTTTCGAGGGACGGGGGAGCAGGGGCTGGGGCGGAGATCGGGGGTGGGAGATTGTTCGTAGTGGTGGTGTCGCTCGGGGGTGGATTGCTGGAATCGATGGCTGCGGCGGGAGTGCCGCTGAATAGTTGGGCGGATGTTCGGGTGCTGTCGTTGTTCACGAAGGCTTCGAAGTTTTTGCGGCGTTCGGGGTTGCGGATGACTTCGGTCCACTCGCAGAAGTAGGAACCGACAAGGTCTTCCATTTGCTTCTCGAGATCGGCACAGATGCCGAGTTTGTCTTCGAGAATGACCTCTCGCAGGTATTTGATTCCGCCTGGTAGATTTTCGATCCATCGAGCTGTCCGTTGTAATTTGTCTGCCGTTCGAACGTAGAAGCTAAGGTATCGATCGAGGATAGGGACGACATCGTCTGGCGGAACGTCCTTGGCCAGTAGTTCGCTATGTCTTGGTTTTGCACCTCCATTGCCACCTACAAAGACGTTGAAGCCTTTCTCTGTGGCAATGAGGCCAAAGTCCTTGTTCTGAGCTTCGGCACATTCGCGTACACAGCCAGAAACGCCACCCTTGATCTTGTGCGGGCTTCGAATGCTCTTGTACCGCTCTTCAAGTCGAACAGCCATACCAACACTATCGCCGATACCAAATCGGCACCAAGTCGTACCAACACAAGATTTGACCGTCCGCAAAGATTTGGCATATGCGTGACCTGATTCCATGCCACCGTCGATAAGCTCGGTCCAGATGGCAAGAAGATCTTGTTTTCTGACACCAAACATGTCTATCCGTTGACCGCCAGTAATCTTGGTATAGAGACCGTATTTTTTGGCAACCGTACCTATAATGATGAGTTTCTCTGGAGTAATCTCACCTCCGGCAACTCTTGGAATAACAGAAAAGGTGCCATTTCTTTGGATGTTGGCCAGGAACTTATCATTCGTGTCTTGAAGACCCCTTCGCGATGTATCAGTGATGTGCTTATTGAATAGACTTGCGATGATGGATCCGATCGTTGGCTTGCACGCTTCGCAGCCAACCGAGTTGGCGTCCTTGCCACATTCTTTCATGATATCTTCAAAGCTTTGGAGCTTCTTGACATAGATGATGTTGAAGAGATCGGCGCGAGAATATTCAAAATGCGGACAGAGATGATTCTTGACCTCTTGCCCCATCGACGCCATGGTTTTGTTGAAGATGGTCTGCACAAGAGGCATGCAGCCACCACACCCGGTTCCAGCTTTTGTGCAAGACTTGACGTCTCCGATTGATTTGCAGGTGCCATCCTTGATAGATTTGGTAAGATCACGCTTCAGTACATTATGGCAAGAGCATATTTGCGTATCATCGGTACTGCTGAAGTTAGTTCTACGCTGATATAGCTTTTTCGCGATGATGAACCTACAGATCATCTGCGCTATCGTCGTCGCCTTTGCTCGCACCAATGATGAATTCACCCGGAGGCACATCGAGCGCTTTCTGATTTTTGACCATTGGAACAAGCTTCACATAGTCTTTCGTATCTCCGATCATCATCCCGCCAAGCAAGTACTTCCCGTCCATGGTAAACAAGTATTTCTTGTAAACCTGCTGGAATGGGTCCTTGTACGTCAAAGCCTTGACGGGAGGGGGAGCTGGACCCTCTGTCAGATTTCTGACCCGATCCTTCGCCTCTATCGTGCCTTCTTTGGTACCACCATGTCGCCTGGCAGGCAGCTCTTTCGGTCCATCTCGATCAGCAAAGAAATCTCCAAAGCTTGCGACTTCAACGCCCAACAGTTTTAGCTTTGTACTAAGGTCTGGCCGCTTGAACTTTCTTGGTGCATGCACTTTCGCTTGAGTTAGATTGAATGCCAACACGTCCGCCATTTCGACTCCTGGAGCGATCAAGCCAAATGTCTGGCTCTCCCAACTTGCACACTCCCCGATTGCGTAGATATCCTGTATCGAGGTCGAGAGATCCGTGTTGACAATGATTCCGCCGCCTCTATCCGCGCATTTTATGCCGGCCCTCCGCGCGAGCTCGTCGCGCGCTTTGATGCCGATCTAAAGATGTCAACAACCGCACCCATCGTTTGGAATATCCCCAACTAACCGCAAAACAAATACATGCACAGTCCATCCTCTCCCCATCCTCAAATTGCACTCCCTTCACGCCACCCTCCTCATCAACTTCAATCCTGCCTACCCTCTTACTCAACAACACCTCCAAACCCAACTTCCTCACCTGCTCCACCACCATCCCTCCAGCATCTCCATCGAGCTGCCGACTCAACACCCATCGGTTTCGCTCGATCAGCTTTACCTTATTGAACTCCTCCAAGTCCATCATCGCCTTCGCAGCCTCAAGCCCCAGCAGCCCACCGCCAACGACTGCACCTGCAGCCCCCTTTTTCGTCGCAGAGAATTCAATGAGCTTCTGCAAGTCTTCGATGGTGCGATAGACAAACACACCCTTCGCATTGTGGCCAGGTGTGTGTCGAGGTAGGACCGCATCGGAACCTGTGGCGAGGACGAGGATATCATAAGGGACGGTGGTACCAGAGGAAGTGGTGACGGATTTGGTGGTTGGATCGATGGAGGTGACGAGAGTATTGAGGTGATAGTTCAGGGAGCCCAGAGGCATTGATGAGTACTATAGTGAGGGCGCGTAAGTGATGATCCTAGATTGTGGGGCTGTGAATGGTCAAGGCATCTCTTACCCATTCTTGGGGGTTCAGGTACAGATTCTCAACTTTTCGGTGTTGGAAGAAGCTTGTGAGACCGACACGGTTATATGCAAGATGGGGCTCCTCTCCGATGACAATGATGTCGTATTCGCGTCGCTTTACGTCCAATTTCATGAGCTTTTCTCTGTGCGAATTCGTCAGCTTAGGATAGGTGGAAATCGATGTCTTCAGCCGGGGGTCACCTTACATGAAAGCTATGCCAACCATGCCCAGCCCAACCACCACGATCCGCTTTCTCTGGGTGTTCTTTGGTATCTCATCTTTTTCCTCAAGCTGTTGCACTTTCTCTGGTAGCTTATTCGCTTCCGGGTCGTTCCATTCACTGTTACTCATGCCTGCTATAGTAGGGCAAACTCTTCCTCGGTGTCCTTTCTATAGAGATCAAGCCCTTGAGTAGTCTGCTCGTCACATATGTAAAAGGTTCCTGGAAAGCAATGAATGAGCTGATGAGGGGAAAATCACGGGATACAGGTGCACGTTGTGGGATAATAGGTTCGAAAACCATTTGCATTCAAGGAAAAGCTAGAACATGAGCTAAACCTAGGGATTGAGTTACACAAACCGTTATTCACGCCATTTCCCCATATCATCCCCCGGAAAAGCGCATGCAATGGATGAGCTCAGTCATGTTATGACCAAACATCTCAGGCACGCCTGCGCCACCTGCAACTCCGCGGATACCTTACGAGATCCAGGATCGGAAAGTTCCAGACGTTCCTCACTGCCGGTAGACCCACTGCCGGTAGATCCACGGCCATGCTGATAACAACAGGGGGGAAAGATAAGGATGCAGGACATGGAAGTCGCGGGAGGTTATCACTTTACCTTACTAAGCTATGTAGTCCCGGTGGCTTGGGCGTAGGAACTTTTCTCCGCGCCGACACGTGGCCGACAGGGCTAATCCTCTTCGAGAGGCAGCATACAAACATGAATGTTTTTCGATCTTCATTCCTTCTCCATGTATGCCAAGACGTCAAGACAGTACCTAGAATGCCAAATGGGAGTCAGCAACCAATGGCATCCTACGAGATGAAACACAAACAAGCTATGCCAGTTCCAATTTGTAGTCGTGACAAAATCATCACTCAAACAACTTGACTCGGAAAACTCCGTAGTTCACGTACCCCTTTCCCTCTCGAGTATCTTGAATATCCAGAATGAAATTGAGAAAAATGATAGAGCCCATCAGAACTTGTGCACATCCGCGTCAGCCCAGCCCAATTCCTTCAACCCCGTCATGGCCGACTTCTCCATCGACTCTGGCCCACAAATCAAAGCCATACTCCCAGCCCTCCACTTCGCATGCTCCTCCAACAACGGCTTCGCAATCCTCCCCCTGAGCCCCATCCAATCCTCCGGCGCCTTCGTCAACGTATGCAAAACCCTACACCTCCCCTCCCCTTTCCTCTCAAACTCATCCAAATCCTCCCTACACAGAATATCCTCCACCGCACGATTCCCATCCAAAACCACACACTCCACCTCCGCCTCCACCTCCTCCTCGCGCATCACCGCCCTCAGCACCTGATAAATCGGCGTGATCCCACTCCCACCACACACCATGACGAACCTGCGCACCCTCCTCTCCACCCCATTAATCGCACACCGCCCCGCTCCCAAGTACTCGAACCTCCCCGTCGGCCCCTTGACCTCGACGACCTGCCCCACCGCCAGCGCCTCCAGCGCCAACGACATCCGCCCCCCCGCCCGCTCCGCCGTGTCGAAGTACACCTTCACCAGCACGTCGACGAAGCCCCGCTGATCCGTCGCGCTGATCGGCGTGTACGCGCGGATGATGGCGTCGCGTGAGGCCGGGTCGGCGAGCTTGAGGAGCAGGTGCTGCCCGATGGGGAGGCCGAGCCGTTGCGTGGAGTGCTCGAGTGCGAAGCGCAGGATGCGCGTGTCGCGCGAGATGCTGCGTTTGGAGTGGAGCGTGGCGCGGGTCCAGGCTTTCGGGGTGAGGAAGGTGGGGCGGGGGGAGGTTGGGGGAGTGCTGGTGCTGGTGGAGTCGGAGGAGAGGGCGGAGAGGGCGGAGGGGGTGAGTGTGCCGATGTGGTAGGTGGGCATCATGTTTTTCGCGTTTTCGCTGTCTGGGAAAGGAGGAGGTTTGTCAGTGTGGGTGGAGGGTAGGTGGGGGTTGGTGGGAAAGGAGGAACTTACGGATGGCCATGAACTCTTCGGTGCTGTCTACGCCGGCAGCAGAGATGATACTTTGCGCACCACCAGGGTGTTCATTCAGGAATGATGTGCCATCATAGACCTCACCATTTAAAACGAACCATGGGCTCTCTCCGAACTCATGTTGTTTAAGCTCTTCTAGAGTGATCTGTCTGTTGAGTCCAGCTTTCGTCATTCTCACCTCTGCTGCCTGTGGTTCGACCGAGACAGTGGCGTCCTCTCCACCAAGCCTCTCACCCCAGTATCCATTGGTCAGATTTCCGCCGGCCTTCTTTACCCTTTCCATCCATCCTCCGGGAATCAAGGCGGGCTGTGTCGGGTGCTCGAACTTTAGGCTACGACCTTCGTTATGTATAACTATCCGGTACCAAGGGTTATTCATCATCCCCAGGACTGACCAGTACAAATCTCGAGGCTGAATATTCATACTCTCGTCCATCGCTCGAACGAAGATGTCTTGAGCATTCCGCAGCTCATCCGTCGATATTACGATATTCCAGAAACACCAACAGAAACAGCTTTCTCTCCATGACATATCAAGCAGTCCGCCACATAATGCTTGTGGACTGGCTTCTCGATATCGATCTTCGAGGTATTCGACGTTCGCCAATCTCCATGAATGTCCTTTGTCTAGCGAGATTTCGACTCTCGTCACTCTTCGACCACCACCCCCGTAGGCGTAACCTCGCACGTCATAATTGCTTTCGGCTGCTGGAAGGCTCAACTGCTCGTCATGTGCTGGGAATGCTATCGCAGAATTGGTACTGAGGTCGTAAATTGCGTAACGCTCGTCTCTCCACCACTCCGGAGTCTGCTGCGACTCTTCTGGCGATACAGAGGTACTAAAGATGGCTTAGCGAGATCTTTGCACATTGGTGGGGTCGATCTGCACATACGGAAGCACGCGATTATCGTAGATGTGGTACCAGTTGTCGCTTGGAGAATCAGTCAGAATAATCCTCTTCAGCCACTTCACGCTCCGTCCTCCGATTTGGCCAGGGATGACTACCCGAAGCGGTTTCCCGTGGTCGGGTCTTAGCATTTCCCCGTTCATCTTGTGAGCCAACATCATTCCCCGGTTTGGATCCATTACCCAATTGAGCTTTACTGATGTTCCGTAATACCCATTCGGCTTGATTTGTTAGCTAGAAGCGACAGTAAAAGACAAATTCAACTAAACTGACCAATTTATCTGCACCTTCCATGCACACGTATCTCGCTTTTCTCAGCGGTTTGGCCCTCTTCAGGACTTGCGACATCACGACACCCGTGAATATCGCAGTGGAGACGCCGGCTGCTCCCCAAGAAAACCCCTTGGTCTTCCGAACAACATTTTGCTCTTTCCGTCGGTTTCCGGCGCATACAAAGGTGACGGGATACGTAACTTGTTCATGCTGCTCTAGAAGATCTCTCAATGTAAGAGTTAGTGGATTCTCGACCAGCCCTTCTACTGCGAATTCCCAGTCCAGAATGTCTCCATCCTCTACGCGTGGGACGGCTCCATGATTTCTTACATAGAACAGTTCGGGGCTCGTCAGAAATCCTTCATTGTAAAGATCTGAAAGGGGCGCCTCAACATTGAAAGGATGCTTTCCAGTCAATCTTATTAAGCGAGGATCTCTTGGTAACCAGCCATCCGGAGTACCCTTGTCGTCTTTCAAAATTTCAGCTGGAATGAATGATGGAGGAGGAAGAGGAAGTGCTGCGGGTTCTAGTAGTGTAGAATCTCCTGCGTCGGTTTCGGGTGGAGTTGGAGGGAAATCCCCACTGACCCTTCGCAAATGAAGCTTTTCCTCTTGGGTAGGAACACCCATTACGAAATACACGAGAAATGAGTGTTTGTAATCAATCAATGGAGAAAGCAAGATATGAGAATGCTGCTGAAGAAAATAGTAAAACCACCTGAGTTTGCTAGGGCATTGTACAAAACCTAGGCCCAGCGTCTAGATTCATGCCCAAAGGCCTTTACTGAACACATTTCGTCATTCTAAAGACCAGGAGAAGAGCCCCAGTGAGGAGTGGCTTCGCTTGGCTTTGGCGGAGAAATGACAGGCATGATGAGCATGACATCGCGCAACGAGTCACCGGAGTGCAGGGCAAAGGATTGCCGCGGAAGTACTGGATTCGACAGATCGTGGGGAGATCGACTACTGGGTTTGTGATCAAGCAGTCCACTCCAGTCCCGAATCGAATGCTAACGGCGGTCGTGGCACTCGTGGCCCTCGTGGCACTGGAAGTTAAATCTCACCCGCCTTATCTTTGCCCACTAGACCCGATTGGGCCTCCCCTATCAACACCACGGTGGAGCAAATCAGAATCGAGCATTAGTATATTTGCATTATCATCCATGACCCATTGACCTTGTAGTGCAGTTAGACTTTGTCACTTCTCGTCTTTTCATCGTTTCCCTTGTTCTCCACGGTGCACCACCCGGACAATTTCTCCACCCACGACTCTGTTGTCAACCGCTCTTTCGCCGAGATGCTGTGAGCCGATAATGGAAAACAATTCAGGATTCGTCGATCATCGAGCGATCCGACAAGGGCTTCCTGGCCTTCTCTGCCTTCTTCCACTGCTTCTGTAACGTCTGGACATTGTACTTTCTCGAAGATCCTTTCTCTGCCATAAGGTCGCTGATCCTGGGCCATTTCTCTTTCTCAAACGCCGCTTCCACCTCCGCCTTCGATTCAATGAGGAGTTGGTTGTCGTTCTCGGTGAAGTTGTAGCCAGCAGCCTTGATGCGCGCGTAGCGGTTGCCCAGAGTGGATTTACCTGGGGTCTCGCCGGTCTGCCTGGTGTACCATTTACGGATCTGGTCCCAAGTCTTGCCCTTTTCCTGTGCACGTCTTAGTCAACAACCAGCAAGAGCCATTGAATCTGCCATACTTCGTATAAGAAAATAATGTCCTTGTCTAGCTGAGACAGCTCACCCGAACTCGACAGCATGATCGGCGTGCCCTTGTGCCTGGAGGCTCTATCCGGCTTGGGACTGCGTTCGTCCCTGCTCGCGGCGGTAGTGTCCGGAGTCTGGAGCGCGAATCAGTTAATGACTACTGCATATGAATGTAATCGCTGACAGTTTCCTTCCGTGGGACCTTAGAGAGGGGAACCGGTGTCGCCCCATCGTCGGAAATTTCTTGCTTCACGCGCTTCCTGGGTGTGACTGGCATCGCGATAGCCTCGTCATAATTAACAAAAGAGTCAAATCCACGGAAGTCGGTCATTTCGTCAGGATCGCTCCGCAATATGTAAAGGTTTGCGTTGTCATGCGAGAAGCTCGAAATGAAGGATAATCTGAAGGATCGAGGTAAGATTTCGTGCAGAGTGAGCCATGGGTTTGACCATGTGAGTATTCATCCACCTCAGTGTTATGTATAGGTCAGGCGGTATGACTTTTCGAGAGAGTCCCCACTCTTTGCTCTTGTGTTGCACATTTCATGAATAGGTGATGGGTCCCCTTCCCACACTGGGTGTCATGAGAGGTGCCCAGCAGATTAGTCCGTGTCCAGATGCTATGTTGCATGATGTCAATGTCCTGGCACTACCATACTCTTCTTTCTTTCTACATTCAAGAAGCTTTTGTGTCTCCCCTCAGATACTCTTGGAATCATGGCACACTCATAGCACTGTACGTGTATGGACTTTCTCCGTTTTGTAGTAATTTTCGAGACAATACCCGCACAAATCATTTTGAGTGTTGGATTTCTGGATGATGACACTCACATAATCTTTGGGATTGTAGTCGATTTATATCACATTTCCCCTATCGTTATAGGTTGTCCATGCAACGTCACGAA
This sequence comes from Viridothelium virens, assembly GCA_010094025.1. Classification (NCBI taxonomy): domain Eukaryota; kingdom Fungi; phylum Ascomycota; class Dothideomycetes; order Trypetheliales; family Trypetheliaceae; genus Viridothelium; species Viridothelium virens. The sequence continues at coordinate 268,958 of ML991805.1, forward strand.
TAGGAGAGGGGTTTTTTACGTAAAAGCGGAGTCTAGCACGCACCCGAGTGCACTCCCTCTTTGATCACTCGGACAGGTTACCACAAAGAGATCGGAGAAGGAAAAGTTTCGTCAAGTTTGTATGAGGTATTTGTTTTCTCCGTTTTATCGATCAAGATGTGGTCATCAGCCACCATTGCGTCTGGACTCTGAGAATCGAGACATTCTTCACCACCATCCGACATAGCAAGCACGATGTTTGTGTACACATCGACATAGTGATCAAACAGCACAACACGCGAACCTGTATGCTATTATGCTTCTGGGTTAGTCGTGTGATCCTACTCAGTGCATTGCTCAGTCAATTGTAACATGCATGGTGCCCAAAGCCTTGAAGAAAACATTTCTATGTGTTGTCACCTTTGACTTGGTTTCAGCGAGTATTGAGTTGACCGCTGAGTGATTCTGGTCGGTATTCGTTCTTGCATTTCGTTCTTGCATTTCGTTCATCTCATCCTTCGCAGGTCTTAGACGAAAAGTCTCCGAGTAAATTCCGGTCCAAAACATGCCGCCTGTTACCTATAAACGTACGCAGGCTTTCCCGCACGATTTTGAAGGAGCTTTTCATCCAATGAGCGGCAGGCGCCGTCTTCCGTCACGGTTACTTGCAGCACAATTTTATTCATCCGACGTCAGGCTACCAAGCATCGGGTAACAGCGTGATCAGAAAGGAGTCGAGCCTTATGATGACCAAAGAGCCTTCTCCGAGGGTCATGTTAGATGAAGGCTTCACCGCAACTTGTGAGGTTTGCCACGTGCTACTGAACAAATGGATCTGTTTGCTAGGTCGCAGTGGTGTAATGTGTCGAGATGTCGCATAGAGCCCGAATCTTGCCTTAATCTTAGTTTGTGTCATAGCCATCAAGACTAACGTTCTTTCAGTTTGTCCAGAGCAAGCAAGCGGTCTCCTATATATCCCGACTCTTGCCAATGTCTTGCAGTTGACCAGAGATCCATATTTGTACAGCATTAAACCTCCCTTGTTCTGCATTGTCTTCGCTGCGCTCATCTTGGAAAGTGCTACCCCTCAACCCATCTGGTGATAACCATCCCAATGGCCCAGCTCATGACGTTAAGTCCACGGGCTCCGCACTATCCGGGAGACCTCATGGTTGCGTCCCTGAGCCCGGGTAGGCGCATTCCTCTTGACTGGCAAATCATAGAGAACTATCTCCCTGGTCTCACCCGAGATTTTGCACTCTCCTTGTATCGATCAAGCCCAGGCATCGACATTGACGAAATGGCGCAACAAGTTTGCGAACACAGCACTCCCAACTCTAATGTACTGGTTGTAAGGGATGCACTTCACCTTATTCTTCGCAACATCGCAAAGATGCATAATACAGGAGGGCCGGACCGAGTTCGACGCCCGCTCCAGACCTGGCTCGGAAAATCCGTCGTATTCGAGCTCGAGGCACGGAACAGACGGGCTGCCGATTTTAGGGAGGCATTGAATCGCTTCCGCGGTTTGGTCGCAATCTCAAATGCTTTCGCTTCAGAGTACATCGCCGCAGTCCTTTATGATTTCTTTATATCGCATTATGGTGTCCAAATATGTGCGACTTCAAGCAGGAAAGCCGCATTCAGATTCGCCCTTCTTTTGTTCTCCTTGCGACTCCTTCCGGATGCCGATGTCCTTTCATCTTTTCGACAAATCGTGCGAGGCAATCCATCACTGTTCAGTCGCCAAGTCCGAATGAATCGGTTCGCTAACCCACGATCTGCCGACATTTGGAGATTGATCGAGTGGGTTGGCGGTCACTGGGATGCTGTCTCTTTTGATGGACTCCCCGAAGGTCTCTCTCGTGTCCTGAATTTGCGGCGTCATCCGCGTCTCAACCCTCCTGACCGCTGGTACTCCCAGCCCAGCTCGCGTCCGTTATCTTGGGATGTTACTGACGTGGTATCACGCCCTCGACTCCCGCAAAGACTTTACACCACAGGCAGTCTTCATGGTCGTAGAAGTGAGAATGCTATTATGGATATTGCAGATCACGTAGAACATCTTGATACGCGTCTTGCTTCTCTAGAGAACGACCACGACCGCGTGGTCAACACGCAGGAGAACCTAGTCGACTATATGACAAACTCCGATCGATACCACAGGGACATCGATGGCGATAGCGATTGGTACGACAAGTGGGCCTAGACTGTTGCGCTGTCGAGTGGGAGATGATGGATATAGAACTGCCGACCTTGTACCACTTCTTTTATCACCACTAGCAAAGTGCTGCGAATTAGAATAGACTTCTTGAGACGGAGCGAGACTTGCCTGTCAATCTTCTAGTATTTGTTGATGTTGCCTGTTCGGGGACTCGTATATGTGGGCTTATTATTGCTTATCTTCTGAGGTTCGATAGAGAGACTGCACAAGAATCTATGCTTGATTTCACTTGCCCAACCAAGACCATTCTTGTCAGACTGTAAATCACATCCCATTTTACCCCAGCGCCATGCTAATAGCAGAATTGATGTTCCCGAAACACGCCCAAAAGATCAGTTATTCTCTCTTAGTACCATCACCTCTCCCCCCCCGTCACCTCCCTATACCACCCCATCCTTCCATCCATCCACCTCTTCTCCCAACTTCCCCAACTCATCTTTCTCCCCTCTACCTCCCTACCTCAACCACCTCAACACCAACCAACAAAACCCAAAAAACACCAGCACCCCCGTCCAAAAGATCCACCGATCCTGCCGCGCCCGCCTCTCCACCATGCGAATCGTATCCCCGGAGATCCCCAGCGTATTCGCCACCGTATACAGCCGCTGCTGCGTCCCCTTCAGCACCTCGCGCTGCTGGCCCAAGTCGCCCAGCACCGCGCGCCCGCGTTCGAGGAACTCGTCCAGCTGCGCCCCCGTCTGCGACATGAACGACTGCTCCCGCAGCGCGTGCGCCTCGCGGCTGGCGTCGCTGGGCGAGGCGCCGAAGGGCGAGGATGAGCTTGACGGAGGAGGGAGCGCCGAGCTGGAGTATGGGTTTGAGCCGGGCGGGGGCGCGTTGTGTGGGTTTCGGTGTTGGAACAGTGGGTTCGTGCTTGTGGGGGAGGAGGAGGCGTACGGGTTTTCGGGCGTCGCGGTTTGGTGGGGGCGGCGGCCGAGGAGTTCGCTGCGGTCGGTGACGGTTTGCTGGGAGGATGGGTGAGCGTGCTGGGGAGTTGGGGGAGAGGCTGGGGAGAAAGGATGTTGGAGGAGATTTACCCGCTCATCCGACTCCTTTTTCAATCGGTCAAATTGTTCTCGATAGTCTGAAAGTTCGGTTCGGAAATTCTTGACTCGCTCGTAGGCTTTTTCTTGTTTTGCGGGTACGAGCTCCTGTTTGGAGAGTTTGGAGTATTCGTCAACCGTTCGCGAGAAGGATGTTAAGGAAGCGCTCAATTGACCTATCTGCCGTCAGAATGTTGCCAATTTAGCTGTGTGGGATTGGATGTATACACCTTGAAGAGCAGGAGATGATGTTGAAGACTCAGCGAAGGCATCGAGGTCTTTCCGAATGGAAGTGGACTGCCGTAATGCAGAATTAAATAAAGCATTCTAGACATTTTGGTAAGTTTCAATTTGCAAATCCGAAGAAGGATTTACCATGATCAAAAGCCAAACTGTCCGATCTTTCGAATGGTGTTCTGGCTTGTCGTAAGGTCAAAACAATCTTCGGGGTTGAATGGCTAATTAAAGCCGAAGTAGTTCTCTAAACGTGGCAGGATCGCCGCCTGGAAATTATTTTGACACTTCTCACCGCCTTCTAGTACGGCTAAATTTCTGGTGTTTTGATCTAGATCAATATACATGTGAATCTCAGCCGACACTACCTAGGTAGGTTTGGAGGGAGTTCCTATCGTAGAGGCCAGAACCTTAGTCGAATTCGGTGAAATGGCCTTCATACAGTCTCTATAGAACATTCACGGCATGACTTTCGCAGCTTTCATAGAAATTAAATTACTAACAACGAGATGATCTGCATTGAAAGGCCATGAAGGTGAAGATGGGAAAGAATCGCTATTGGAGGATTTCATAAGAAGGTGAACTGTCAAGACTGACTATATCTCTACTCCAAAGACAGAACGCTTTCTGAGATGCAGTCGAAACTAGGGGAGAGTTCCATAGAGGTAGCTCCTGTATGCAGACCTATCTCATACCGAAGAGGCGGAATTACGAATCCGGCAGCTTATGGTTGTCAAAACACCCCGAAATTTTCCAACTCTCGTTCTCCCTCAACAGCACAATAACGTTGGTACCACAATGGTTGAGCTTCCCATCAACAGTAAAGTTGAACTTCGCCCACGTCATGGCCAGGTTCTGGTCTATCATTACGACGGGATCGTGAATTGTCTCCTCTATGAGAACGTCCGGCGAGAAGTCTTTGATGCGCGTTTCCATCCTATCGGCCAATCCCGAGAGCGTTGATGCAATAACTCCACCAGGCCGTTCAAAGACGCCGCCGCCATTGGGAATGATGTATTGACGCATTTTGTATGGCTCTCTGTTTTTGATGGTAGCCAAGAAGGATTCGATAACTGTGAGAATGGCGATCTTGTCTTCTTCGTACGTCGGTGTCATTGTAAGTTTCCGGAAGCTTCTTGCAATGAGAAGAGGATAAGATCGTGCAAATTCCTACGTATCAGTCGATGTCGGGTTTCGTTAGGAACCGGCAAGGTAGTAGTTGGTGACTTTAGACCTTGGGATCATGAAAATACCTCTCCAGTGTGGAAGACTCTTAGTCCTCAAGTTAACCTGAGTACGAGAAACGCCAAACTTGAATACTGTTGTAGGTATGATCAAAACACATATCAAGCTAAGGACTTATCGGAGATAATGACGGATAATTATGGATTGCTGAGAGATCTATTTCTCTCACCGGTTGATATCTCCCTGGAGGATGGAAGACCTTTGTAAGTCCATGACCTAAGCCAAAGCTATCGCGAACCCAGTTAGCATCCAAACAGTACGAAAGTTCTAGCTGCAGTAGAGCAAAATAAGCCTTTTAAAGCATGCATACGTGGGTGTTGAGAGTAGGTACCCTCTGTTTGGACGCGTGAAGCCTTCCTAGGCCTGTCGGCGCGGCGAAGTTTCCCCCGGTCACAGCTTCTAACTCATCCCTGTGAGTAGCCCTACTCCAGCGCGTTTTCGTGCAACTACTAATAATCGACCCAATTGAGACATATCCTACACTGACACCCATATTCCTGCATCCTCAGCGACTCTCAGGTGGACGAGGAACGCGCTGTGGGGGAATCCGTCGAGACCCGTATCTCATACGGCGTGTAGCGCCCAACCCTTATCATGTCCGCCGGGGCAAAGAAGATTGAACAATGGGAGGTTGAGCGGTACTGGGAAATATTTAGCTCTCTATCAAACGGAGGAATACATCTCAACGGCTCCCAGGCCGCAACGGTGCTCAAAAACAGTCAGCTACGAGACGATCAATTAGAGAAGGTGTGGGATCTAGCAGATGTGGACAACGATGGCAATCTCGACTTTGAGGAATTCTGTGTAGCTATGAGGCTAATATTTGACCTCGTTAATGGGGTATGTCCATTGCAAGTTTCGTCTTGACAGGATCCTCAATCCGCTCACCCCCGACGCCCTCACTAAACTAGACCTTCCCTCTAGGAATACCGCGACGTTCCCCAAACACTTCCGGACTGGCTCGTTCCCGAATCAAAAGCTCACCTCGTGCAAGCCAATCGTGCCCTTACCGGCCGACAAGCCGCTTTCGAGCAAATCCAAGATGATGACGATGATGACGGCTCAGGCCTCAAATCCGGTTTTGACTGGTATATGTCTCCAGGGGATAAATCTAAATACGAAGAAATCTACAGTACCTCGCGCGACCCGCGTACGGGTGACATCACCTTCGACTCACTCGAGCCTCTATACGCCTCCCTTGATGTACCAGACACGGATGTGCGCAGCGCATGGAACTTAGTGAACCCCGGAGCAAGGGAAGCGATAGGCAAGGATGCCGCCCTGGCATTTCTACATGTGCTCAACGGACGACATGAGGGTTTTAGGATACCGCGGAGTGTGCCACCAAGCCTGAGGGCGAGCTTTGAAAGGGAAAATATTGATTACAATGTTGATCGGGCAAATGCGATTAATGGATCGCGAAATGGGGCGGGCAGATGGACGGCTTCATCAAGAGAGGATACGACAACAGGACGGAAAGCAAGATTCGGAGACACGTACTTGTCGAGATTGGGTGTTGGCGATCGTGGTTCCAATCGACCTAAGGGTACGGACTTTGGTGGGAGAACGACAGAGGACTGGGAAGAAGTGAGGCTGAAGAAACGATTAAAGGAGCTTGAGGGACAAATAACAAAGGTTGAAGAACAACAGAAGAAACGCTCTGAAGATGGCCGTAGGGCAGAGAGAAGTAAACCCGCGTTGGTAAAGAGAGAGCTCGAACAGCTTCTGGATTGGAAGCGGCGAGAGCTGAAAGACCTTGAGCTGGGTGAAGGAAGAGCCAAAGTCGGGAAAGGCTTGAAGGGGATCGGAGATGAGGTACAAACTGTACGAGAGCAGGTTGAGGGACTAGAAAGCCACCTGCGAACGCGCGAAGAAGTCTTGCGAGATCTGAGGAGCCAAATTGAAGCAGAGCGGCTCAATAGATAGCGTGTGTATATTAACAATCTCTACATCCTATTAGTATCAGTGCTTGTGAATGACCATGTCTAATCTTCACGCCGCTCGTGGGTTTCTTTAGCACCTACTGTCATGATCACAATATGCCGGTGGTGGTCTTCGTCACACACTCATGAATTTGCAATCCATCTACTCTGTCACTTGCCCCTTTTCTCAAGGTTACTCCAGCATCCAGGGTATCCGCTCTCACACGTTTGGACAAAAAAAAACTCCCCCCAAATTTGCTTGAACTTACAACGTACTCAAAACGAGCACAGCTTTACGGTATGCGCTCGGTTGAGAAACGGGTTCCATTCCGTAAGTAGGCCAAGCTTGCCTTTCGCGCGACTTCCAATATTTGTTGGCTGAGGCCTCTTGATACAAACGTGGGTTTATTTGCGAATGAACGCCGCATTGTAGCGGTTTGTCTTTGTGGAACCTGGCGAACGCATGCGGGTGACTGTAGATTAGAAAACGGTAGCGGAATACAGTCAGAGCCTGAATGACGTACGGTAATCTCGCCCTAGGCTCTACTTCTGCGATGATGGTGATGAGGGAGAGCAGCATTACTTCGTTTGCAAACGCTCGATTTAGTCTTACAAGTTAGCTCGATCGCTTTCGAAGTCCCTCAATTCTCTTTTCGGAGCCATCTTTAAGCCAAGCGCACCAAAACCACGCAGGTTCGCATTAACATCACTCTTCCAACCCCATGCGTGGTCCTTCTCTCGTCCGTTGCCTTGCCCATTCAGTACATTTGCCATGTACTTTCCAACAATCGGTAGAAACCTGGGAACGGTAGACTTAGCATTCCATCTAGAGCGTAAATGGGAAAAACCTACTTATACCCGTGGAAACTTCCTCCAGTAGCAAGATAAAGGTTGCTTAGCTTCGCGTGTGGGTGTTTGCACAGCAACAAGTCCTCACTTGGGGTCACGGCGTCCCAACAGATGCGCCAGAATTCGGCTTGTTTACCGTTTGTGAACTCTGGCAGAAGCTTCGAAAGCAATCTTCTCTCGGTCTCTCGCTTGATACCGTTGGGAACATCATTCTGGCTTCGATCTGCTGGTATGGAAATCCTGTGACCCGACTTCGTGGTGACCGTATTAATGACAGTCGTCTGGGAGTTGTTGTACTTCAAGTATTTGCTGCCATCGCGTGATGACGGTGGAATGACTTCCCCTTGACTTCCATATACAATAATGGGCATATTGGCTTTGGATAACCGCTCAAATTCCTCGTCTGAGAGCTTGTAGTACGCAGATACGGTACCCGTGGCTTTGACCTGGAGCTCCACACGGTGTCTTTCTGCAATTTCTAGTTGGTCCTCAATTGGCGAGAGCATGCTACTTGTCCAGGCACCCACAGCAAGCACGACCTTGTCGGCCGTATATCGTTGTCCATCGATCGTGCGTATACCTTCAATACGTCCATGTTCGGTATCGAGAAGGAGTTCCGTAACTTTTGCATTGACTCTTTTCACTCCACGCCTCTCTGCTGCCTCCATAAAGCTGGCAGTCGCCTTTGCAGCGTCACACCATCCAGCTTCGGGATTCCAGTAGACATCTCCAATCCCACCAGTCTCGGTGCCTTTCAAAAAGGCCCAACGTTTGTCTAACTGCTCGAGTGAGATCTCGCCAGTCTGTGTTGAGCCCCGATTTTGGAATACATTGCGGATTCGCTTGGCCAAGTCACTACCCCTCTCATCCATCATTACCCAGCCAGTCTTGTGAAAATAGTGACCTAGTTCCATGCTCCAAAACCAGGGATGAATCGCCTCGCTTGCTAGGTTGCAATACAACGAGTCTGGATAATCTGTACGAATTATTCGGTTGATGTCAACGCTTGCGGCTGGCTTGGGTGGTGAGGAAGATCGGTCAATGATTGTTATTCGCGACGCATCATTATATCGGTGGGCAAGATGGTATGCCGTCGATATACCAAACGTACCAGCACCAACTATAAGCACAGTAGGGTCCATAGTCGCTACAGTTGTCTCTTCAGTGTAAAGTATCTTTGATAACAGGCGCCAGGATCCAAAGATTTCCAGCGACTACCTGATATAGTGCTTGATTGATCAAGCGGCGGAGGGCCAGACTGTCCCCGCTCTTGATCCATGTTCGGATGGCACTCTACGCAGACATATTCAGAAGGGGTACAACATCTCTTGCTAGGATATCCGGACCGCTGTCGAATAGCGAATGCCGAAGGCTTTCAGGGAAGGGGGCAACGGGGGATTGCACCTGTACAAGTTCGTGCCAGATCAGGCTAGCCAGAAAGCTTGCATCAATCAGTACAAAATGTGCAATCACACCACTGCTCACTCCTCAGTTCCATGCTGGCATACCTCGTGAGACCAAACAAAGTGACTGAGAGGTGGAGAAGAGGTGTAAGCCATGATCGAAACAATCCTGCCGCGCGATCGGCATATCTTTCGGCGAAGTGTCATAAGAAATTACCGACAAGGTCACGGAAACTAAAAACGACTTTGCGCCTGGACATTCGGTGAGCACAGCGTCACTCCAGTATGTCAGATTTCCTGGAGCTGGTCACAATGAGATCGCAATTCAAAAACATGAAGATTTTTCTCCTCTGCAAAAAGGCCCATGCGTGACAGGTCGGGATCGGAAAGGTGGGAAACACATGGGTTGAAATCTATCGAGCGCTGGTTCAAAGCATGACCTATGACATGAATCTGGGTCCTCCAAAGCAGATCTCATATCTTCCGGCATAGATTTCAAGAGTTTTTGGAGCGTTCATGGAGAGGGTGTTCTTAATTCGGCAGGACGATTGCGCAGCCAGAAATGGGATGAAATGGGGAGGTGATGTAGTAAACACACAACAGGGAGCAAGTATTTATCGTGCACTTGATAAAGTGACGATCTCATGCAGATTGAAACCAGACATGTCAAAATTCAATATACAGAGGCGAAGGGTCTAGGTATGATCCCATCACGGAAAATTAACGCCTTGGACAAGCAATTGGAGAGGCTCGGACATCGAACAACAACTATGTAAATTCAACAGTATTATCACCTCAGTCCGTCTGTGTCTCTTTGGCACAACTTGTCAACACACCATCATTCCAAATGACACTCTTTCAGGGCTGTGACCCTCTCGCAGCAATATCCGTCGGGTCCGATCCGATTTAACGTGAATGGCCCTTCCTCTGTAGTGACTTCCAAAAGCACACCTGTGTTCACCCTGAGTCCATAACGTGACTCAACGGCCTTTGCGGCATTATCTTTTCTCTCTTTCACATCTTTGATAGCTTCAATCGTGGCCGGCGCAGTTTGAACAAGCCTTTCTCCAAACGATGAGACCGTCAACTCCCTGTACCTTTCGGCTTTCTCGACTGCACGTATCAATGGCAGGCATGTCAAGAGGAACGTGTTCGCGGCTATCATATCGTCTTCCTGAAGCTGAGTTCCTTGGGAGAGTACCTGTGTTGACCATCCGGGGCCTAATTGATGGTGGGAGGCGATAAGGATTTTTCGTGGAGGGTTGCTTGGCCTGAACAGTAGCCTTTCGCCAAATTCGGCCATTCTTTCTCGTAGAAGTCGCAAGCAAATTCTGACCGAATTCAGACGACCAATCAAATTGAGTCCGCCTTGGAACATTCCGAGCAGCATATCGACACCTTTTTGTAGGAGTATGGTCTCTGAATCTCCCATGGCAGCAATCCACTTTCGTTGCTGAAAACTTAATTCCCAGAACCTTCTCGCCGTGTAGAACAACGAAATGTCTTAGTTTCAGAGCAGACAGAACCAGACAAACAGGAATAGACGAGCACATCAAGTGAGCTTTTACTATTGTGTTCTATATGTTTCGGAGATAGCAGTCACTGACCGTTGTTGCGTAGACTTCTAGTTTTTGACAAACGAGTCGTCAACGTCACGCATGCTACCCCATCCTCAACCCCCCTTTCTTCCCCATACTCTTCGAATTCCGAACCCAAGGCGTAGTCCCTCTTGAATCTGCTTCCTTATCGGTCGCATGACTTCCTCCACATCGTCCTCGTTACGTAATCCTTCGACGCCACCTCGCACGATCGCGCCCTTCATTGAACTTTCATGCAGCCGCATCATAAGCGGGGTAACGCTCTCCTGCAAGTCCGGATGATCCCAAGAGAAATACGTCCTCTCATCGCGACTTTGAAGGCCAGCGGAGCGGAAGAGCGAGGGAAAGCGATGGCTGAAACTACAAGCAGTGGAAAGTCAGTCTGAAACAGGCTGGAGAGTCCAGCTACGAGGAATTGAAAGCTCAGAGTGCGCGGAAGCGATGGAAAGGCGAGAAAGAGACAGCAACGCACGTCAGATCTCTCCCCGCGGCCTCACTAGCTGCCATATCAAGACGTAGAAATCGAGCATAAGCTTCGGAGGCAGGGATACTGGTCCATGTCTGGTAGCCCACGTCCTCACATACAAGCCAGCCATTTGGACCTATCCATATCAGGATATTCGTCATTGAAGGCTTGCACAGAGCGATTTCTGAATGCCAGAGCTTACTTACGCAGGAGACTCACTAAATTCTCGATGGCGGGTGGCCAGTTTGCCGCGGTCAACGCATACATCAGTAGCCGCGTGTGCACGATGTCGTACTTGCCATGCAGTTCCGCTGGGAATGGTGTCCGGACATCGTGGACGTGGAGACGGACACCGTTGGGAAGGGTGTCCAGGGCAGGGTATTTTTCGGCGGAGAGGTCAAAGCCGTCCATCGTGGTGATTTGGGGATATGCCGCTCTCATGTGGAGGAGCCATACTCTGTAGTCGAACGCCCAAGGTCTCATTAGCGCAAACTCGATGGGATAGCTTTGCTTTCGTAGGGTAAATTATGAAGAGGTTGAAGGAATATCACGGACCCTGTGCCGGTTCCTACATCCGCAACTGCAGACGCGGAAGCCTGAGTTTCTTCAACTTCTGGAGGGAGAAGGGATTGGAAGATGTCATTCAGAAGGTCGATTCCCAAGTTCAGTCTAGTATTTCACATCAGAAGATGCGTGTCATCGAGAGCTTGCTAAACACGCAGACCTTTCGGACTCTTGTTGAATACCTTCACTGCCAAGAGAATACGTCTTCTCCATTTTGTAGTTCGTTTTCTAGAGCCTCCTTCTCGTTATGTGAGAGTAACGGTCTGGCTTTGAGGGGAATAAGAACCGATTGAAAGGTAGCGGTCACAAAATGAATCGCCTCGAACCTGTTATTCACAAGTCCTAGCAAATTAGGAAACTCATGTTGTAAATAATTTTTTCTGACATCAAGAGATAGCAACGATTAATTAGACGCAACCAATCTAAGTGCTGAAAGATGAATGTGGAAATGATTGAATGCAAAAACCGAACAAAGTGATATACCTGATCAATCTGGCAAGAGTTGGAGACCCTGAATATCTTGGAGATTGACCGGAAACCGGTGGTGTATGAGGGGCTGTTTCCATCCCGAGGTATTTTCCTCCCTATGATATACTATATGGGTGTTAGCTCTCCGTTCGAGCGAAAAGCGTCTGCTTTCGACACCGGCTAACACCTCTCATCCTAATCATTCTCGTTGTTAATCATCGGCTATTCTAGCCAATTGACGCACTGATATCGTAGCGTCGCTGAAATATCACATGATATAAAAACATTCATATAGATAGAGTGGAGAGGAAGCTATTCTTTGCCACTGGTCCATATCCAAGTCGGACGATTCTCCCTTAAAGGCGGAGATTATCCAATTCTTCGACTGGAAAGTTTCCCCAGGTTGACGGAGATATCCGGAACGAATAGAGTCGTAGATACGTTTCGGTGTTTGTGAGGTCGGTGTTAGTGATCGAGGTCGGGGCGCTGCGACGCTGAGAGGTAGAGCGCTAGTGGAGCGGTGGGAGTGGCGGAACTTGCTGACATGATGACACTTGTTACGACGCGAGACACCCCAGGTGGGTGACTGACCGAAGTTAGTCCATCTCTATCTCCTAAACTCCATGGTTGTCGATCGCTCCTTTATGTATCAAGAGGCGAAGACTTGGCAACAGGCGATGTTAATCACGGAGACGAGAGGGGACGGACACCGGAGTTATCGCCGGCCTAACCGGTGCAAGTCTCTCCATGATGTAATGATGTGTGCTCCAATATGGAATTTATGCGCCGACGCACATTGGGTTTTTGGACATATAAAGGGTGTCTTTGTTTCCTTCTAAGGTTTTCCGTCTTGTAATCGTCCTTCAACAACTTCAATCGCCTTTCAAATCCATTGTAAAGTCAATTCAGAACAACAACATCTCCAAAATGGCACCACGTGTCTTCCTCATCACCGGTTGCTCGACTGGATTGTACGCAACAGCCTCCCATTCCCCCCCCCCTTCCCTTCCCCCCTGACGCCATCTTACTAACATGTCCACCCCCAGCGGCAACGAATACGTCAAAGAGATCCTCTCGCGCGGCGACCACGTCGTCGCCACCGCGCGCACCTCCTCGAAGCTCTCCTTCCCGGGCACCACCTCGTCCAACTACCTCAGCGTCGATCTCGACGTCACCTCGAAAGACTCGATCAACGCCGCCTTCGACGCCGCACTGCAGAAGTTCGGTCGCATAGACGTCGTCTGCAACAACGCCGGGTACGGGCTGGGTGGCGAGTTCGAGTCGCTGTCGGAGCGCCAGATCCGGCAGCAGATGGAAATCAACTTCTTCGGCTTGCTCGACTGCACGCGGCGCGCACTCGAGGTCATGCGCGCGCAGAAGCCGTCCGGGGGCTTGATTCAGCAGGTTACGTCGATTGGAGGCCAGGTGGGCGTGCCGCTGTTTAGTATCTATAATGCGTCGAAGTTTGCGGTGGAAGGGTTCACGGAGGCGGTGGCCATGGAGGTGAAGCCGGAGTGGGGGATCAAGCTGCAGCTGATTGAGCCTGGTGGCTTCAGGACGGATTGGGCGGGGAGGAGTATGGATTTTGGGGAGAAGAAGTGTGAGGCATATGATCATCTAGACGCGAAGACGATGATGGGGAAGAGGCATGGTTCGCAGGCGGGAGATCCGGCGAAGGCAGGCAAGGTATTTTATGATTTAGCGGTGATGGAGGACCCGCCATTGAGGTGTATCGTTGGAACGGATGCGTATGCCAGGATCAATAAGAAGATGGATGATTATAGGAAGAACATCGACAGGATGGAGAAGCTGTCGAATTCGACGGATGTGGATGGGTACAAGCCGCCTTCATGAAGGAGGCTGGAATAAATTATATGTATCACGAGATTTATCGTCAGAGAAATACCCTCCTTCATTGGAGAATTAGAAACTAAATTTAGACGATTGAGACGTGTCAATTCTAAATTATCAGCTGATGGTAGAGTTCGGCTGATAACTCTGCATCAAGACCTGTGGCATCCTATCCTGCAAATCTAGGATCATCTGCCCAAAGAGTCCATTTGCCCAGGAAAACCTACAGCACTTTGTGTTAGTACAATATCACAATTAAGGAGCCAAGCAATGATTTGGACTTACCATTGCCTCGTCCAATCACTGTCGTTGAATGTATTGATGCTTTCATGAATCAGACCTAAGCCATCCGTGCTACTCACGATCTCCTTTAATGTTCCCGTAATTTCTGCTTCATCACTGCTCGTGAGGATACGAACGATACTCGCCATCGGCCATCCATATCCGGGTCCATCATGTGCACCGCCAATAGCAGTAAATGCAGGGCCGCGCATGAAGTATGGGTTGTCTGCGCTCAACAGCTTCTTCCGGGTATTCTGATAGACAGCATCGTCCTGGGCTAGGTATCCAAAGAATGGTGCAGCAAGAAGAGACGGAATGTTTGCGTCATCCATGAGATTCTGGGATTCGTAACCATCGACCTCGTACGCATATATACTTCCATACTTGGTACTGTTCACAATGCCATAAGTGCTAATAGCACTGCGAAGACTGGCGGCAAGATTCGTCATATTGGTCGCAAGCTCAGTTTGGTTGCCGATCTGTCCCATGATGATCGCAGCGGAGTCGAGATATCGGCTAAACATCATGTTGGAGGGGATGAGGAACTGGTAAATCGTGGCATCATCTGATGGACGGAAAGCCGACCGGATTAGTCCTGTGCCACCTTGAACGGGGTTGCCCAGGCCATCGTTTTCGAGAGTTTCGGAGGCACGAGTGGTCTCACGAGTGAAGGTATAAGGAGAGTCGTTGACACTGCCATTGGCGGCGTAGGTGGGTGTCATCATGGCTTCAGCGACTCCCATGACCGCTTGGACGGCGCTGACCCAATTGTATTTGCGGAAGAAGGCAATGTCCTGGGTAGCGTTGTAGTAATTGCTAGAGACTTCGAGGAATGCAGCGAGGGAATCAAGCTCGTATTTACATTCAAAGACGGAATTTCTGTTGTAGGATGGTACGACCGTGTCATCACTCGCGGCTCCATTGTCGGCTGGTGCGAGCCCCGACTCGACAGGTGGCTGGAAGGAGTTGCAATACGGATCCGTGAGAACATAACGGGCCTGGAGGTTGATCACGCCCCGGTAGAGGGAAGCAATAGAGTCTGGGCTCGAGGACGCATTTAGAAGAGGAAGATAGGACTGCATCTGATTCGCAGAGTCTCTGAGCCACATGGCATTGATGTCTCCGGTTATAAGAAATGTCAACTCCTCGCCGGTGGTGTTTGAAACTCCCTTGTATTTAACAGCTGTATCGACTGTATTGGGATAACTGTTCTGGAAGAGACGATAGAGATCTGGGTCGCTTATAACACTCTGCATGCGATCAACAACATCATTGATGCTAGAAGAATTAAAAGTACGACATGCTGGTGCGGGTCTTTGATAGGAGAGATTGTATGCTCCTGAAGAGAAGGGAGCGTGATATTGCTGCGAGTAATCGGAATAGTCTGGACATGCCGCAAGCGCAAGGCACTTGAATGACAGCAGAAGACCAACCGACACGAGGAGATACATCACTGAAGCGTTCAAACGAAAACAACAGGAGAACTTTTTCAGAAATATGAGAAAACCAGCTGCTGCTGCAGAAGGATGAGCCTACATTGAGGAGATTGAGAGTGGGTCTTTTACGATCTTATGGACGGAAGTTTATTTGCGGAGATCAACCGGTCGGGATTGTAGATGTGCAGGGACACGGCAGATTCGGAAAGTCGTGAAGCTTTGATCCAGTGAAGACGAGCTCCCTAAAGTAGACCGTCCATGTCCGGAGCCGCTTCTGCAGACGCTATGGGGTACCGCAGCCGGCTAGATTGTGGGTCGTCTAGGGCAGAGTCCATGGAGGGATGGAAAGGTGCGCGTGCTTTCAATCCATCACCCCATCACCCCATGTCAGGCACCAAAGGTGAAAACGTGAATAGCTGTCGAGCCTGAGCTGGGAGCGGTGCAAGCCTTGGACGGGAGACCAAATGCGGGGAGCGTCACATTGGAAAAACGGGGATCGTCACGTTGCAGAATCCATCATGACGCTTGCGGCACATCCCGGTCAGATACGGGCCCGGGCATCGAGCGGCCAAAACGAATTTTTACATCTTCCTGTTCCCTGCAATCAATTGCATGCGGTCTTAATCTCAAAAGCTTGGCCATGACCAGTATCAAGAAAAATCCCTCCCGGGCATTCAGGTTGCGAGGCACCTTCTCAGCTTCAAAGATCCGTGTACATAGCCATATCGTGTCTGCACTACTCAAGGTCAGGAAGATCCGGCAAGCTCATGTCGATATCGTCGGGCAGCTTGAAAGCTGCTGCCCATTCCCAGTCTGGGAAGTCTTCAATATCTTCCGCAGAGAACTGAAGGTCGAGGTCTGAGAGTTGACAAGACGAGGGGTCATGAAGCTCTTCTCCACCGGATGGCCAGTTAAGCGCAGGAGACGGCGCTGGCTCCGTTGCCTCTGCTGACGGCAACTCACGCTCGTCTCTATCTCCGTATGGAAAATACTGGCCGCCAAATTCCGCCCGCCACCACCAGAAACAGTCGAAGATGACACTCATCGACTAGATGGATTAGGTGAGCTAATATCGGAAAACCCGAGAGAAAAACTTACCAAACGGCTGCGGACATGCAAGTGAAGGCCGTTCAAAGTACCGTCTTTCTGACGAAATGCTCGATGGCTTGTCCATAATTGAGTCAAGATTAGTGCATTTCGGCTGTCCAGGTCACAAGGCTGCGTGGAACGCCTTTTGGCTAGATTGACCGCTCTGAAGAAGGAAGCCTCGCCTCTTTGCAGGTCGATGCAGTTTCTAAGGTCGCTTTTCGTGATTCTAAGAATGCAGTATGCAGCTAGGAGCATCATCCGCGCAAAATAGTGGCAGGAATATGATGCGAAGTTCTCCGATGCATCGAGGCTAGCATACAGGTCGATAAGCCGGCAGGCGATGGCGAAGACTTGTAATATCCCGGGTTTCTTGAGTTGATCGGACTCGACAAAGAAGTGAAAAGCTCTTGTTGAGAGACGAGCGCAAGTTTGGGTAAGATAGACTGTCATTCGTAAGTCAGCCCGCGGAGATCCCAGTATGCGAGCAACATTATGGGACGGGTCTCACTGCAATCCCTCTGCTCCTGAAGAGCAGTGCTGACGATCTGCGAATCAAAGACATTGATGAAGGCATCGAAAGAGGGCTCATCATCGGAGTCCAGAAGTTCCAAGTTTCGAGATATTGTGGTGAGGGCACTCATCTGGATCTTGTGAAGTGTATATCGATACAGCCACGATGGCACTGGCGCTATCTCTTGTGTTACTCGATTTTTGTCCCTCGAACAAGAGTCTGGGATAGCCCAGAAGGGAAGGCCATCGCACATGCTCGTACTGTAAATGTTAGAATCACTCGATAACAAATGGTGGTGAAATGTGGACGGGGCCATGACAGAAGATTTTTCAGTCCCTCTCAAAGTCTCTGAACAAGCCTGATATCGTCTAAATTTGAGGATTTGCTGACCTTTGGAAAACGGTCACACAGTGAATCCAGAGAAGTGCTCGAAATTTTTTATCCGCATATCTGCATTCCACATTCTCCCTATAGAAATCTTGTTGGTGTCCGTAGATATGCAATCCATTTTGGACGGCAAGTTGCATTGCTGCGCCAGCTAATGCATGGGATGGGTCTTTCACTGTCGTATTCACTGGTAAGGGCCAAAGACACAGCAAAAGCACTGCTTGGATGGCCGGCAAAGCGTTTGACATTGAGTACAGCGACAAGACCGCGACATCCATGACATATTTAGTCACAACCTCTAACAAGAGTGGATCTTCCGAATATTTTCGCGCCCCTACGCTTACCAGAGACCAGAACAGAAATGGTGATTTCTCGTAGTATTGACTTGGGCTCATATCTGACTTGAAGATTCCAGGTATGAATTTTTCGTAATGTTGAAAGAAACTGCAAGTGTGTAAATATAGGTTAGCCAACATAATTTAGTTCTCCGGCTTACAGGCTAAAGCAGGATTCGATCTTCTCCCAGCCAAATCGCTCAGGCATTAGTACTGTTGGACTGCAATCAGAGCCGGCTGAATTTGTGATTTGTCGAAGTAGGTCAACGTCTGTTCCTGATCGCTCGGGCGTTGAAGCATTTGATCCAGCACCCGCTGCTGCTGGGAAGACTGGAATCCTATCATTTTGGGAGCGTTTTTGAATAGGCGGACTAATCTCGGATGACGATTCATGAAGAAGATCTCGCAAGCGATTGTTCTCTCGAACGAGCTGTGCTTTGCTGCATCGGGCGTCAGTTGAGGGAGTATCGCGGGTGACGCTTCCGTTTCTGAAATGCAAGCCATAGAAAGATGAATCAGAATTGACATACGTTTGCCTTTGGCTTTTCTTAAATTTTTTAGCTATTATGCATTGGAGGTTCATGCGGTTGCAACGAGAGCAGGGTTTACTGTGGTTCAAATGCGCATCGCAACGAAGCTAGATCACTAATTAGCCATTGTTGAACTCCTTAGCGGGAGGCGTCTTGGACCCAAACCTTTTGCTGTCTATGATATCGATTTTAAGTCAATACCATGACCTGAAAGGGCCAAACCCGTGGATGTTGATCACGCACCTACACTCTGTGCAAGCCTTGACCCTTCCAAGATGGGCTTCAACAAGAAGACCATTCGTAGATTTGGACGCAGTCGCAGACCTCGACATCTGTGAATCTCCCTACAGCCCCATGAGCCAATTAGAAGGGGATGCCAAGATCAAGGGGCTTTTACCATGTTCCCGGACCTCAAAGCAAAGTACTGTGACCTAGATATCGCACGGCGCCGCAAAACCGCTTCGAGTAGGCGCGGGTAGTCCCATTGGATACCGTCCCTTGAGATGGCTCCTTCTATGACACTAGCTCACAATCATTCCGTAGCAGGGAAGTGGCGTGGGCGAATGTTAGTTTTATCCTCTTCACTCCGCGGAAAAGGTTGAGTTGGATCGGTGTAATTGGTGGCCTGCTTACTCATCTATGTAATCACTGAAATCACTAGCCTCCAAAAACGATACTATGAGTTCATTGAAACGAGACCGGTGTACAGACAAAGGATTTATGTCCACAGTAGATTCTATATGCACCTTCTACCCGAATATCGAACTCCACTCCAGCTTGGCCAGGCAATTTTCAATCACTCCTGGTCTATCTTCGAATCCCACATCTCTTGGCATCAAGCAAGTAGGATCGCCACCATGATAACCGTACTCGAAAGCATATACATCACTCAATGATCCCTCTTCTCCTTCATTTGGGAACTTTGTGTTGATCTCCTCCAGTGAGCATTGGTGATAGATCACCTTCCTACCAGTGATACGACCCAGGATCTCCGTCAACTGGCCAAACGAGACCATTGCAGTATAAGCCAGCAGCGAAGCACCTACAGGACGATCTATTAGAGCCTTGACAAATGGGCCCGTATCTTTCCGTGTGTCGATAAAAGGAAGTTTGGCTTTCTCAGGGACTAGGCGGTCGATCCGAAAGACTCCATCCTCTTGCTATAGCCACCTTAGTTTTGGATATGAAAGAATCTTCCCACGGGGGAGCGAATTCACCTTGCGTGGCCGCATCAGATCGTAGTAGAAAATATTAGTCGCATAAAACACGATTTGGATTTGACTCATCTTGGCGGATAACTGCGGTAGCTTTTGATGGATATGATCGGTAACTGCCGCTTTCGCCTCGAAATGCAGGACTCCGGTGTATTTTCCGTTGGACCACTTCGCAGGGGAGGAAAGCGTTGACCAGATGTAATGTGTCAATGTGTCTGCATTCGCAGCGGCAGCCTCTGCTAAATTGACGCCCAGTCTCACTTCCTCTTCATAGCAGTATTGCGGAATGGATTGATTTGGGTTTAGACGACTTGTGATATCTGAATCGAAAAAAGGTTCCCAATAATTAGTAACGGCGAAGATAGCTGTGGCACCTTGGAACGCATTTTTCAGGGACTCGAGGTCATTCAGATCAGCCTTGACAACCTCACAACCTTTTTCTGTCAAGTTTTGCGCTATTTCGGAATCTGGATTGCGGGTAACGGCACGCACATGCCATCCCGGATTGGTGACATAGGAGTCTACGACGGATGCGCCTTGCGTACCGGTGGCTCCAATCACGACGAGAGTTGACTTTGACATAATTTCCAACGATTGAGTCTGGAATCGAGGACAAAATTGAGAACAGCTGCGCCTAAATTGACGCCGAGATGTGGAGCTGCCATTTGCACAAGTGCAGCGGACTTATATAGAGCAAATATTGCTCAAGACCTTTCAATGAATCTCAGAGTGGAGGGCAATTGAGCATTTGTAACATGGCGGAGACTTTTGAGATGGATCACCTTAGCTCGGGGATGAAGTTCCTCCGGGATGAGTGTCTTCACACTCGAACTCCGATTTTGTATCCCTTCGCCGGTCCGAAGGTCCGAGATTCGCACCAAACAAAACAAATGAAGCAAATGCTGAAACAATGACTCTGATTTGCACTGCAACCCATGCGCTGTAGACTTAGCTTAGAGAATTGACAACTCTTCCTTCTTTCCAAATCCCTTCGACGAGCGGTTTTCTGCCCGGTTGCCCGTTTTTCGGAAGCTCATCTAGAAAACCCCACAGACATTTCTCTTTGAACCCCCTAGCTTTCCATTCATTGAGGTCTTCTGAAGGTGTCTTGTTCAAAACGGGAAGGTTATGAAGCAAGCTCGGGTCATGCGCAATGCAAACAAGAACGTTGAGACTTCCATCAAGTGCCTCCATCTTTTTAATGCTGTCAATCGACCGCTCTCGGTCAGCGTATACACTCTGCTCATTTCGGGTCACAATGTAGAAAGGACTTGTTTTGGATGACGCGTGTTCTGAAAGAGGACCTGGGAGGGGTAATGAGGGGCTTGGTCTAAAGTAGCCAGGAAAATGGCAGATATCGCCTCCCATGAAGATGAATGTGTCAGGCGTGGTTCTTGCAAAGCCACAGACGTGACCAACACAATGACCGGGAGCATCTAAGAGGTAGAATGAGCCGTCTCCAAAGAAGTCGAATGCAGGGAAGTCGCCAACTTGGTGCCCAGACAAGAAGCTTATCTCCCGAAGTGGACGATCTTCAAACCATTGCTCTAGAAGTTTACCATCCGGATCTGAGGGATATCCTGGGAGGAAATTGTTCATGAAATCCGGTCCGACAACCAGCTCTGTCGTTACTGGAAATGTATTCACATCACCGCAGTGGTCCCAATGCATGTGGCTCCATATCACCGACGCTAGAGGGTTGAATGAGAGTCAAGATGCTAATTCCTGTAGATGTGTGATCGATACATATGAGAGGATCGTGGAGTTGAACTTACTGATGGAGTTCAGATCAATATCAGCGTTCTGCAATATTTCACTGGCGTTCTGATCCACTTTTAAACCTGAGCATACGTTTGGAATCCTATCCCTGGTGAAAGGAACAAGATTCCAGAAATCTTTCTTTGCCCCAAGATCAAAGACGACCTTCTTTCCGAGACTCTCGTGCTCGATTAAAAATCCGACAGTAGATAGATTTAGATTCTCATGCCCAGGAACGACTGGCTCTAGAAACATGCCGGCATTCACCACCATATTCGTTGTCGTATCGAACATGCGCACGCGCACGGTGCTGGATGACTCCGGAATTTTCAGATTCGCCATTTTGGAGAATGGGGTAGTGCGAGCACGAGCTTGTCAATGAAGCCTGCGGCCAAGATATTGAGAACTAGTCTGCCCGCATTTATATCAGGATAGAGGATAGGTTGTAACGATTGCTAGCAAGAACTTAGGGACCTCGGACGATGACGCGGAGGTTTCTGTCGATCCCCTTGTTTCGACCGGGGTAAATTCTCTTCAAAAGGGGATCCATGTATGCTAAAGTGTATATCAATCCATGGAGAGGCAAGTGAGGGGCTTTGGTGAGTATTTTGATTCATGTCATCTGAAGCCTGCTTTGGGCAATTTCAAGAAGCGAAGAGGTGCTCTACGATATACTGTTCGTTCGACCGGGATCTTCTGATACCACCATTTTGTATTGGAATACCACGAAGCACTGAGGCCTTTCAAAAATCCATCGAATATTTTGTTTTAGAGGATTCCTTGACATCTCAACTCAGTCATTTCATGCAACTCGAATTCTCAACATTACTCCTGAAAAATACCGTTCAATCCTTTGCATCTCTCCAATATGGCATCCGCTAGCCATTTCCCCCGGCAAACCGCTGCCTCAAAACTCAGGACCATGCTCCAAGACCAATCCAAAATCATCGTCGCCCCCGGAGTCTACGACGGCATATCTGCACGCATCGCCCTCTCTCTCGGTTACGAAGCCCTCTACATGGTAAGCCATACACCCTCCCTCCTCTCTCCACGCCCTCTCTCCACACCCCCAACTCACTCCACTCCCCCCCCCACCCCACAGACCGGCGCCGGGACCTCACTCTCCCGCCTCGGCTGGGCCGACCTCGGCCTCACCACCGCCACCGAAATGACCACCCAAGCCGACACGCTCGCCAACCTCTCCCCCTCCACCCCCCTCATCGCCGACGCCGACACCGGCTACGGCGGGCCGATCGCCGTCGCACGCACCGTATCGGCGTACGCACGCGCCGGCGTCGCAGCGCTGCACCTCGAAGACCAGGTGCAGGAGAAGCGGTGCGGCCACCTGGGCGGCAAGCAGGTGGTGGCGCGCGAGACGTTCTGGGCGCGGATCCGAGCGGCGGCGAACGCGCGCGAGGAGCTGGGGTCGGAGATTCTGATCGTGGCGCGGACGGATGCGCGGCAGGGGCTGGGGTTTGAGGAGGCGGTGACGCGGTTGCGGGGCGCGGTGGAGGTCGGCGCGGATGTGGTGTTTCCGGAGGCGATGGCGTCGAGGGAGGAGGCGGCGGAGATGGTGCGCAGGATGGGGGAGACGCCGTGTTTGTTGAATTTGGTGGAGGGGGGTGTGACGCCGGAGGTGACGGTGGAGGAGGCGAGGGAGATGGGGTTTCGGATTGTGATTTTTCCGGTGACGGCTTTTGAGGGGGCGATTGTGGGGATTCGGGATGTGTTGAGGAAGTTGAAGAGGGAGGGGAAGATGCCGGCGACGGGGGTAGGTGTGAAAGATGCTTTTGATCTCTGTGGGCTTCAGGAGTGCGTTGAGCTAGATAAGAAAGCGGGCGGGAAGGCGTATTCCAATGTATAAAGTGTCCGCAATTGATGGCCTACTATTTGTAGTGGAAATTCGGCCTAAAATGCACTGGCTTCTCTGCCAAGGAGATCCAGTAATTCAGCAATTGTGTGCTTTTCGATGCTGTTGACCATATCTCTGATACGAGTTGCATCATCTTTGCCATAAACTGGGGTGGCTAAGCTGAAGAACTTTTGATCTACACGGTCTCGAGTATATGGGTGTTCAGCTTCGCCGAGAGGAAATGGCATATCTTGCTTCTCCTTTGATCCGTCTGCATATTCTATCTCGATAGTAGAGCCGAACCCCTTGATCGACGAGTCTTTTACGCAGGTGATTCGTTCGCAGAGCGCATGTATTCGGGGATCATCCAGCTTGTTGTATGCAGCATTGCCGGTATTAGAGCCATATATCCAGGCGTTGGCTGTTTGAAAATATGCGGAGAATTGCGCATCTACAATATTTTCTGGATGCAATTTATTGGGTGTGCGGTGGCCGACAACACTAAAATTAGACGGACTCAGCGCACATATTATTCCCTTGACTTCTTTTGAGTGCTTCTGAGCAAGATCACCAGCCATCTCAATGAAACCGTGGGTCATACGGCATGCAGGATACGGCTTGAGTGCAGAAACCAGCCATTCCCAGTGCGTTCCAAGGCCCTCCGTCAGTCTTTTGAGGTCTTTATTTGGGTTAGGACTATAAGCATTCAGGAACCCAAACTTGCCTTCGACGATTCGAGTGGCGCCCAAGGCCCCGGCCTCAGCCAGAGCGACGCACAGGAATGCATCGTGAACAGCAAATCCAGCATGTAGTCTTTTATTGTGGCTGCCATTCTCTAGATACTGCATTGATCCGGAAGCTTTGGATCCCGCAAATCCGAATGCCATTTCGATGGTCCTGGATGTGAGCCTTTTCAATACGGATATTGCAGCAACGGACCCGAATATACCTGCGGTGGCGGTGTTGTGCATGCCTTGTGAATAGGCTTCGTAGCCTAGCTCTCGTCCCAAACGACAGGTGACCTCGTATCCAACAGCCACTGCAAGCAAGAATCGATCACTAGTGGATGTGCTGCCCATCAGCTCCGCTTGAGTCAAAGCTGCTGAAATAGCTGTCACTCCAGCATGAAGCGTGCCAGGGGAATAAGTATCGTCAAAATCCATTGAATGCCCAAAAGTGGCATTCAGAAATCCCGCATACTGCGGCGTGAACTTCTGTCCCTTGGTGATGGCAGTGCTAGATCCCTCGGCACCGCCCAGAGCCAGTACAGCTTTGTATATGGGCGGAGTCGAGTCGACACTGTAGCCAGCAGCAGCAGTCACACCAATGTAATCAACAATTACCTCTTTCAGCTTTTCTCGCATTTCTAAGTCAAGACTATCGGTGTGCGCGTTAGCGACAAAGTCGGCGAATATTTCGGTCACAGGTATATTTGCTGCCTCTGACTCATTCAACTTGGTGGCCACGGCCGAAGTTCCATTGGTAACGACTCCATTCGAGGACATGGTCACGAACGCCAGAATTTGGGGAATCGAAGCTTGAAGAACTGTACAACGTAGAGGAAAGGCTTATAGACTTGGACAAGCTTACGGCAATCACAATAACGAGGAGGGGTTGCTTGGCCGAGTTCTGGGCATGCCCCGCCTTAACTCGAAAATGCTTATTTGGAGATCTAACCACTAAGAAATGGAACGAGAAAAAGAATACTGGGTTCTTTGAGGCACGGAGGGGTCGTCAATCTTACCGGTGTCTGCTGTTATCAATTGCTTCTATGAGCTTGCCTCACAGAGAGCTTTTACCTGTAGCATATTCAGCTGCACAAACACTTTCAACAAACAAATCCGAGTCCATCGGAATGAGAGACAGTCAAATTGAATCGTTAATCTTTGGCCTCTGTTGCGTCTCGCTTGAGCTCTTGCGACTGCGACTTGAGCAGCCATGAAGTGAGAATCACAACAGGGCCAGTGAGTAATAAGGTAAGTTGACGTTACCTTATATGGAATCGTCCACTTTGGGATAGTATCATGGTCAACGGTCTGAGGGCAGCTCAAACCTGCAACCCGGGACACGTAAATCTTTCCTTTCGCGCTCAGTCTGCTAGCTTCTCGTTCAAGAAGGCCATTGTGACAGCCGCCACGTCATCGGCCACCTTGAAGCCCTTAAACGCCGAAAACATATGCGGCGCCCCTGGATACAGTTTGATTACCGCCTCGCTGCCGCTTGCCATCCACTTAGCGCTCATCATCAACGAATCGTCCAACAGTGGGTCGGCCGTACCGCAGGTGAAAAGGGCAGGCGGCAGCGTGCCAAATGGCGACTCACGCGCGAGCCTCTGTAAGTCCTCATACAGCGGTGACATGAAAGGGCTGCGCAATGTCTCGACACTCGCTCCAGGGGCGTACACCTCAATGAATTTCTCCAGCATCTCGCGATCAATCACGACAGAATCTCGCCTCTGCACCGTTGTTGGCAGGTTCAAAGTCAGGTCGTAGAAGCCGTTAACGAACAAGACAGCATCCAGTCGATGCTGCGGGCGCGTGCGCATGAGCTGGAGAGTTGTCAGCGCTGCAAAATTCCCGCCCGAAGAGGAGCCGCCGATGACGCGCAGCGGCGCACTGAAGACTGCCGGACCGTGATCGGTTAGGTATTCAGCTACGTCGACGCAGTCGTTAATACCCGCGGGGAAGGGATTCTCTGGCGCAAGGCGATAGCCAACTGAAACAGCTGTGAGTCGGTAGCTATTTGCAAAGGTCTTAAGCATGTCATCTTGACTAAGAGGGAACTATCAGCGATCAACTTTTCATCTTGGACAGGCAGGAACACCCACTCCTTGTGCGAGCCCATGACAAACCCCCCGCCATGAAAGTATAGATAGACGCCTTTGCTACGCTTGCCGTTATCGGGTGTGTAGAACCGTACCCAGATATTGCGACCGGGCTCGCGAGATGGCACGGTGGCGTCTTGGGCGTTGGTGAGCAGAGGTGGAACGGGGAATGGTGTTTTCCCTTCATACACCATTTTCCGGAATTTGGGAGCCCCAACTTCGTACCATCTTGGGGCGTCTTTTGCTGCTTTCTCGAGGATTTGGGTAAGCTTCTCTGTACTCACGTCTATACTACTTGCCCGGAACTCCACAGTGTTGATGCTAACATCGCTAACAACTGGCATATTGATGGATTGCGATTGGCTGGATTAAAAGCCCTTCGTTGGTTCGTTGCTCGATTGCCTAGTTGGGAGAATCGGAGGGTTGTGTAGCAGATTTGACTATCGCTAACTCCTCGAAGATTGTTTTAATCCGAGACCGCTCCAGATGTTGTTCACTGAACTAGATGGGTATTTTTCCGAAGGAATATGCAAGAGTGTAAGAGGACATGAGAATCTTCAGTGAGTGAAACCGACGTTCTTAAGGCTGAGTGTCTGAAAAGTGGAAGTTGAATAGAGCGCAAGGATATGAGATACGATATGTGAACACAGGCAGTAGGAGAAAAGTCGGTGACATCCTAGGCGTCAATGAGGCTGAGGCTGGGGCGCGTAGCTGATGATCTCAGAGCTTTGTGGTATATATACGTCTCTGTTCCCGATGCTTTTGAAAATCTCCGCGATGTGCCAAGTGGCTCATGGGCCAATGTATGCCGTCCACGAGTAGCATCCGAAGTAAAGGTAAAGCCGAGACATCGGTTTCACGCGAAATTCAATGTTGAATGTAAGCAAGTTCTGCCCGGTGAATTTTTCTCATGCAGGTGACGTCTGAATGCAAGGGATCACGTGCAGTTGATGGCAATTGGACCTCTCGGGCTCTGTGGAACGGATCACAGAGTACTTGTACGCGCTCCTCCAACGCCACAGCCTTGATCTCATATCCATAACGATGTCCTCTGTTGTCGTCTCGCAAATAAGGGTGGAACTTTTGGAGAACCTCTCTGGAGAGTCACGGGAGCGCTACTTCACATACGTTTAGAAGGGATCGACCATCCTTGCCCGCTTTCGAAGTCTTGGCGGAATTAGCCTAAATGCGGCGCTGATCTTCAGGAACATACCCTCTCTTCATCTTACACTTACAGTATATGTCTAGGCTCTGGTACGGCCTAGCGGAGATTCCCTCTGGGAATATCCCGGTGCCCCGCTGAAGAAAATGGTCATCCTGTAGAGACCGGGATTGACGGTAAAATTGGAGGATACTGTCCTGGATTCAACCGTTGATGCAGCATCATAGATATTGCCATTACGAACGCCATCAGCCGCTCTTGGCAAGACTCGAATAGGATGTCCTTATATGTAGTAGAGAGATCTCAAAGGCTCCGGACGGTAAGTCGAGTGCGAAGGTTTTTGTTTCTTCAGACTTATCGTCAGTATGTTTTCAGCTCTTTGGCTCCTTGCTGCTGCTGTGCCATCTGCAGTAGCATATGTCGTCAATAATGGCACTGACTGCTACGTCTATCCCGAAAGCCTGGTCAATGATGGTGAGCCAACGGATGATACGCCTTCAGTACTACAGGCTTTCCAACTTTGCGGAGTCAATGGCTCCATTACGATGACCGAGGGCAATCATTTCTACATCGACCAAGTGATGAACACAACAAACTTGGAGAATTGTAATGTGAACATTCTAGGGGAAATGGAATGGTCTACAGATGTTCCATACTGGCTATCCCATTCCCTTCCCGTCGTTTATGCAAATCTATCAACGGCCTGGTTATTCGGCGGTACAAATGTGACCATCCGAGGCTACAGCAAAGGCCTTTTCAATGGCAACGGTAAGTCGATCCTCCTCCCGAAAGTAAACCATTCTGAACTTGCATACCCAACCAGGACAAACGTGGTATGACGAAAACATGGGCCAAGGCAATCAGCCTGGCCGACCCATCGCCATCACCATCTACAACAGCTCGAATGTCCTTGTCGATAGCATGACCTGGACTCAGTCGCAATTCTGGAACTCTTTCGTGAGCCACAGCTCTAATGTAACCATGTCCAATATCTTCATGAACAGCACGAGCGACGACGGTAACGACACAGTCAATACAGACGGGTGCGATACATGGAACTCGCGTGATGTTAGCTTCTACAATTGGACTGTTACGGGCGGTGACGACTGTATCAGCGTCAAAGGGAACAGTACGAACGTCTATGGCCGCAATATCACCTGTTACGGGACCGGTGCCTTCCCAATCGGGAGTGTCGGCCAATTCCCTGAAACACCAGATTATGTAGAGAACGTGCTGTTCGAGGATGCACTATTAGTCGATGCCTCAAATACGGCGTGGATCAAGACTTGGCAAGGGTCTGGCGAGAGCAACGCTGGCGGTAGCGATGCTGGTGGTGGAGGGAGTGGATACGTGCGGAATGTGACATGGAGGAATATGGTAAACGTCAATGTTAACCAACCAATTTACGTCACGCAATGTATCTACAATAGTGGAGAAGCGGATTCAGTCTGCGATACTTCCACTGTACGTGCCCTGGCTTTCTCCGCGTTCTTCTCTCTCTTGAGAGCATCAGTCGGACAGTATTGACACATCTTCTTCACAGGTCCAAATCTCCGATATCACTTGGCAAAACATCACTGGAACCTCGCGCTACGACGTCGCTGGATCCATCCACTGCTCTGCTAGCAGACCTTGTCCAGGTCTCAAATTTATCGACGTCAACATCACCTCTGTGAACGCGAGTATGGGCTTGCCCACTCCGCCGGAATTGTACCTCTGTGCGAATATTGTTGGTCAGAACGCCACAGGTGCAAATTCGACGGGAATACCGTGTAATGGGTTTGCACCCAATAACTTCCCGCAACAGTTGACTATGAACTATTGACTCAGGTAGAGTGAGGCTGAAGGACTCAGAATGCGTACGTAGATATAGTAGTGGAGGTGGTAAAATATCGAAACGAATGACGTAAAAAGGAAATTCTTCCTAAAATATTGGATTTTTTCCGCTCACGAACAATGGAAGCTATGTCGCTGCTGTCACGATTTGACCGCGGTATGAGTTATAAGCATATTGTACACTGGATCACTGAGCTGAGCATCAGTCCTTAAACTTTGAACCCGTCCTCCTGAATCGACTTTTATGGTACACCCCTCCCCTAAAAAGGCTACAAGAAGTAGAAGGCCCTATCATAGAGTCATGAAGCGAATTGGTGCAGACGTAAGCTCATAAAAGACACGCACTGAATAATAATCGGGAATTTGGCCGTGACAAGGGAATTACAGTAAGAGACGGAGCAAAGAGGACTCGGAGAAGGCCCAAGGAAAGAAGAGAGACAGAGAGTAAAAAGCACACTTTTCCTGTGCAAGCAGGCTCGAAGCAAACACGAACGGGTATCTCCTCGAAAAAAAATCATGGAACAAAAAGCCACCAAGACATCAACAAGATCATAAAAAATCCGACGAAATTAATGCCGATCCAGCATCGCAGCACAAAAATTCCCTTTCCGTCCCAACCTGCTTCAACCCTCCACCCTCCTCAGCCAGAAACCCTAGCACAACCCTGACCCAGCCCAGCCACCTCCCCCCCTCACGAAACCACCTGCGTCGGCACCCTCGGCAACGGCACCTCCGGCGGCGGCGCCCTCGGCGGCGGCAGCCCGATCCCAGAGTCACGCTGCAGATATGGCATGCTCCTCCTGGAGGCCAACCCCAACCCTGATGCCAGACCCTGTCCCTGCTGCC
Source organism: Viridothelium virens (assembly GCA_010094025.1). Taxonomy (NCBI): domain Eukaryota; kingdom Fungi; phylum Ascomycota; class Dothideomycetes; order Trypetheliales; family Trypetheliaceae; genus Viridothelium; species Viridothelium virens. Next base: position 298,866 of record ML991805.1, read on the forward strand.
GTCCCTGCGCCTGAAGTCCCTGCTGCCCGGCAGGCGTGATGCGCACACGAAACCGCGCCGCGCCGCCGCTCTCGCTGAAATAGCGCGCCCCAGTGCTGCGAGGGGGCGGCGCGAGAATGCTGCTGGCGCTGCTGGCGCGGTTGGTGGCGGCGAGCTCGGAGAAGGAGCGGGCGCCGGCGAGGTGGGGTTTTGCGAGAGCGCTGTTGTTGTTGCTATTATTGATTTTGGCGGCGTCGTTGAGGGAGACGGGTGCGCCGAGGCTGGAGGTGCGCGGGTTATAGGGGGGTGGTGCTTGGGTCTGTGATTGTTGCTGTGGCTGGTCGGATGGGGAGGCGGAGGATGAGGTGGGAGATTCGGAGACGGAAGTGCGGGTGGAGCGGACGGTGGAGAGGAAGGGGGCTGGGTTTGCGCGGACTTGGACGCTGGTGGGCCGCTTGAGGGAGGTGGGTTCGGGTTGCTTGGGGGCGGATGCCAGGGGTCGAGCAGTGACGCCGGGGGCCACCATGAGTGGAGGGGAATGCGTGGGCGTGGCTGAATTGAGAAATGTCGAGCGCGAGGCTGGTCCCACTGGTTTTGAAGATGTGGATGTGTCGAGAGCTGGAAGGCTTGGACGGATGGGCAAACGCATGGGAACTGCGGAGTTGCGACGGGGCTGCTTTGGTTCGGAGGCGCGCCGTGAAGACTCCTGGTTCAAAGCGCTGACGCAGTGGAGCGGCCGGATTAGTGAAGGCTTGGGGGTGGTTTGCTCAGAGCTATCCATCTCGGGCAACTCAGGCACTTCCGGAGTTGTGGAAGACCTCTTTAGTTTCGGTGATGATCTAACAGGTCGAACAGTTCGATTGGCGTCTGTGGGTGAGACGTCTCCTTGGCGGAAGTTCAATACTGCAGACTCAGGAACAGCCTTTGGCTGGGTATTAGGGAGTGAGGATTGCCTGAGCCGAGTAGGACTCCCTGTGAGCACACTCGAGGAGAGTTCAACCGGGAGAGCATTGGAATAAGGTCTCATTGAAACCCGTTTTCCGCGTGGCGCGGAATCCTTAGGAAAGACTGAATACTCGTCCGTTCTGGGTAGAGTTTGCATAGATCGCCGCCAGCTACTTGACGACATTGTTGGGCTTGTATGCGTTCCTTTACTAGCGATAGGACTACGACGTGACTCCTGCTCCATATGCTTCGGCAAGTGTGAGTCTTGTGATTCAGGTGACGATGCTCGTGAGGTGGTGAATGTATTCGTTGACATGTTCGACTCCCTCGATGAATTTCGGAGCTGATTTAACTGCTGCTCGCCGCTTGAGAGAAAGGTCGCAGTGGATGCTCGATCCGACGGCGGCCTTTGCATAGAATGGCGTAGAGATTTCGAGGCGCTATCCACGGTACTAGGCTGTATTACCTCTGCATCCAGTCCCCTGGTCTCCGCCTCAGTCTCATTTTTGTCCCATTCCGAGGTAAGAATCACCGGTGATGATGGAGTATCCGGGATAGGGGACATCATGGTCGTCATCTTCGGACGAACTGTGGTTTGAAGGCTTTGATTCTCATAGAAGTCATGCTCAGTCAATGACTCCTCTACTGTCTGGGCAGGGTGAGCATCTGGCCTGCCTTTCTTTCCTCCTATTATGTCAATTTCGTTTCTGATTGCCATCATCCAAGAATTCAAGTCTTCTGCGCTTTCCATCACCAAAAGCATGTTTCCTGTTGTTTTCCGGGAGGCGCCTCCCTGTATTTTGAATCTGCTGAGTAACGATCTTGACTTTGTTGGAACTCCGCTTCCCTCAGATTTGGTATTCTGAGATACTTGTAGCACCCAATGGCGTCCGGGGATTGCATCAGAAGCGAATGCAGCCGAGTCCTTTTCAAGTTGCAGTACTTTTTCAGGTTCCCTTTCCGGGGTACCGTTCCCAGGGTATTGGAGCAAGAGGCCCGAGGGAAGTAAAAGGAAGAATTTGCGTGTCCAACCCGAAGATGCTAGAGATTGAGATGAGAAACGCCGACTGCTTTTATCACTGGATAGTCTGGAATATGCTGCCTCAGCGTCTTCCGCGGTTAAATCAATCTTACTGTCCCTGAAATTCTGTATAAGACTACTCCGCTTGCTATTTTGAGCACGGAGTATCGAATCGGCGGAATAGTTCAGCGCAGGAAGAGATGCGTGTTTGATGGAGTTTGGAAACGCTTGAAACAATGGCGGAAACTCTGGTGAAGAGGGTTGCCTAGCCAGGTTTGACCGAGATTCCCGATGCGATAAAGCTCGACGAGAGCTTTCTCTCGGCGGAACCTGTTGTACTTGGCGGGGTGGCCCTATTAATGTAGAGATTGCTTTTGGCGGCACAGGCATGTCGATGAATTGCGGAGATGTGTATTTTGGTGGCATCTTATGCTGAGTTTCCGAAACAGGGTGAATGTTAGTCGCTGGCATTCCTCCTTCCGTGTATCCTCGTGATCTCTCAACCTTTGGTCTGCTAAAGAGATTGAAGAGCGACATTTTGGATTGTCGTCGGTCCATCTTTGGGGTTGGAGCGGGCGCAGGCGCTGATGGTCGCGGTTGACGAGGTGTTTGATCGACTAGAGGATTTCCTGACCGAGAAACATTTCCTTTAGATGAGGGAGTTGAGGAGGAGAAGGAGGTTCGTATCGGTGGCAAGTCTCTGGGACTTCGTCGGCCGAAGCTTGATATGTAGACGTCTTTGTCTCGAGCCATGAGCTCGGGCAATCCCCGTGGAACGGGACCAAAGAGGGCAATCTAGACAGCAACGTAGTCAAGACAGAGTGCATATGGCAGAGAAGGATTTCAGTCTCGAGTCTTTCCACGGAGTCCTGGGTATCATTGAACTTTTCGTACATGCGGTCGGGTATGATAAGAGGCTGGTAGCTAGCTCAAGAATGCTGTGCAAGATGGTAAGAAGAGGTGAGGTAAGATCAGCTGTGAAAGTAAGCGGCGATTTCGTAGAGGTGGCCGGTGTGGTAGTGAATGGGTGGCGGAGTTGACGGCCTGTCAGAATGACAGTGCCAAATAGTAGGCTCGTCCTGACAGCTGGAGTAACGACTCGTGTTTCATGCGCTAAAGTTGGAGTTGGACCAGCGGGAATGCAGCGCCGCCTCAGCGCAAATTGAATGGCCTTCTTTTGGAAGAGAGCAATGGTGGCGGTGGTTGTTCGACGGCGACTTCGCAGGTGGAAAGAGGAGGCCAAAGCGACGGGCTCTAGGACGGTCGACCGCGATGCCGGGAGGGGTGTGGAGATTAATTCACGGGATGATCAAGCCGTTGAGCGGATATTTGAACAGGACGGGCCCCTGAAGAGCCCCAGCTTCTCCTTCACGGCTGCTCTACAAGGGGTGGAGGGGCTGGTGGAGGGCTGGCCAACGACGATCTCCGCCAGGATGTGCGCATGTCAGGATTGTCTTGCCGGCTGGGACCCGAGTGGGCATTCGCTTTAACCCTCGACATCCATCCCACGCAGCCAACAACCCAGGTGAGTATGGTGAGGTAGGTGGGTGATAGGTAAGGTCCAGATTTGGTGGGGTTGCCTTCGAGGTGCAGCTGCATCCAAGCGACGGCGTCACATCAACAAACAACCGAAGCAGGAGTTGGTGTTTCAGATAACAATCTACTGCTCGACCATTCGAGCCTGAAACTTTTCCGTGTTCCTAGTTCTCCTGACTTCAAGAGACTCATACGCCGAACCGCTCATTGCTAAGTCGAGATCAGGCGTCCGCGGAAAGCCTGTCAGTGCTAAAGTTTGTCCAATTGAGGCGGTGCGAACTTCAAATAGGCTTTTGCTTGGGAAAAAGGGTCATCCTCGCCCCTGTACCTTGCATGGGAAAAACAGGTAGCCCACAGACCCAAACGGTGCAAACAATAATCGCCTTTTCTGCACCTTGTTCGTTTCCAATCGGATCAGGTCGCTTGCAACAGACTCTGCGCAGCCAGATGACAATCGTGGGGGGCCTAGGGTACGGTGCCGACCCGCGAACGTGCGAGTTATGGTGGTAGAAGGTACCTCTTCCACTCCCCATCCGTGTTAGTCATCAATTGTCTCGAGTGCCTTCGTAGTGCGCACCTCGTACACATCGTAACTTTTCCGGCGCTTGGATGGTAATCGGGATGCTCCTCGCAAAGTATGTATATCTATTTGCGATCGTATCTAATAGTACATGCGATAAGTGGAGTGACTGAAAGTCCATACTGTATAGTATTCGTCTGACTGCTCCAACTGAATTTCTTATTGTCACTTTTTGGTGTCTGGTGCCTGTGAAGGCTTAGTTGCAGCCTCAATCTCCTGCTTTTCTTCCATAAGCTCTTCTTTGGCCTTGATGCTTTTTTCCACCTGCTCCACTGCACGCTCTACCTCTACCTCCATCTCAGGCAACTTGAACCGTTCAGCGATGAGTTTGCCGTTCCATCCTTGTAGGAGCATCACATCTTCTGTACCATTGTTCGTTTGACCATCAACCAATTCGGCAACCCGCTTGACTTCATCATTTGTAGGTACGGGCGCGTTCCTAGTTCCTTGCCTCGTAGGATTCATCAAGCCAGCAGCGTAGAGTTCGTCCAGTGTTGACGAGGGCCTAGGAACAGCGCAATTATGTTCCAAAAGGGTCTGTAAATGTCGAGCGCCAAAAAAGGCTGCCGTATATAATTAGCTATGAAACTTAGCAAGAGATTGCCGGTTCTTACCTCGATAATGTGACCAGGCTCGGAAAAGGAGGTAGAAACCAGGGATGTTTGGTATTCTGCTAGAATTAGCTCGGTGTCTGCATGCTCTACGAACAGTCCATTGATCAGAGTACTTGGCCATACATGGGGACCAAGGCGAACGGTAGAGTAAGAGGTGCACCTATAGCACTCCATATCATTCGCTGCCGGTGAAGTGGTTGTCTCTCCAGTGCTAGCTTCTCCAGTATTTCTGGTACCTTCTGCTCTTTCAGAAACAAGCCAGGAAATAAAACTTCAATCTTGGGCTTGTCCTTCCTGATCACCTCTCTCCATTTGTTCGACAGTGGTGGTACCGATTTGAGACCCCATTCTTCGTACGGTATCCTCTTGAAAGCTGCGTTACCATAGCGCGTGACAGTCTTCTTCCAAGCATTTATGCCTTTCTCTTCCGATTTTTCCCAGTCCGCCCAAGTCTGGCTCACTTTTTGTGTAACGCGGTCGAGAAGAGGAGGTTTACTGCCCGCAGCAAGCTTAGGCTCTACACGCTCACAATAGATGAGAGTGCGACGAGTCGAGATTGGAAGTAGGAACAGGCGCATGGCGGGCGCCAGCGAAGTCCAAAACTATTGCAATAAGACAAAGGTCGACTGGAGTGACATTTTTGTATGAGTCGCGGAGGAAACGCGGTCGCAGGGATCTAGCTAAACACCATGAAATCAACGTCATTTGAGCATCTCACCAAGTTATTCCTCGCCAATACCACCTAACATGTATCACTACTTCGCAAGACTCCGCTTTTAGTTGACCGGCCTTCCACTTTTCCGCATCGATATCAAATTGATTGGAGCCCCACTAAATAATAGAATTTCTCGCAGGGGTCTCCGTCCAAAAGCGCATTCATCCAATTTTTTTATTTTTTGCATTACCAGTCGCCGAGAACAGACATACACAGAAATACTAGGGGCTCTCTACTACCTGAATAGACTCACATGGTTCACACTCCTAACTAGACCCTCATCGGCCGCCGAAGCCAAGGCCTGACTCGGCTTATCTATGGCCTCTGACCAGTTGGATGCTACGGACGACAATGTAGACAGACGACGGGCTGTGAGGACACTACCTCGTATGTGCTACTCGCAAAAAGACGTTCGCATTGACTATCGCTCACCTACCTCCTCTAGCATACGTACGCACATTCGATGAAGAAGACGCGCGCTGGCTCCAGCACCAAACGACTCCCAATGTCCCCCTCACCACCGCCCAAGCTCCTCGAGCCAATGCCCCCCGCGGCCGGCGATTCGACCACCTGCGAGAGCGCGAGCCTGTCATCATCACCCAGCCCATGCAGGCCTCCGCGCCCATGTGGCGCTCCTTCATGAGAGCCACCGCGCTGCCCGCTACAGAGCCGGGAGAGCGGGTGAGCCAGCAGTGGCTGCGACAACACATGCCGGACATGGATGGGCTTTGGACGCGACAATCGCCGGAGGAAGAGAAGGTGAAGAACGTGCCCCTGTTAAAGCGGATGGAGCGATGGCCGGCGGTCATCCGGCATACGGTGTTGCGGAACCCGTTCATCCCGCTTATTTTTCGAATCATCGTTCTGACGTGCTCGGTTACGGCATTGGGTCTGGGTGTGACTATATACAACCTTATTCGATCCGGTCCTTGCTCCTGGCGCTCCACTAGCTCACTGATGGCCATCATCGTTGATAGTCCGGCGGTGCCCTACCTCCTCTACGTGACGTGGGACGAGTACACCTCGAAACCGCTTGGTTTGCGGAAACCTGCTGCCAAGATACGACTGATTTTCTTAGATTTGTACTTTATCATCTTCGATGCCTCGAATTTGACCTTAGCGTTCTTGTCTTTGACGGATAACCGTGAGGCTTGTTTACCTACCGACAGCGGTCCGAACCCATTGGCTTGTGTTAGTGATAGGGATATATGTGCACGAAAGAAGGCGCTGTCTGGGGTTCTGCTTGTAGCACTTGTGGCGTGGGTCCTCACATTCAGCGTTTCCGTATTTCGGGTTATCGAAAGAGTCAGCGGTAGACAGTGACGTTGACAAGTATGATTACCTGTATGAGACACTCAGTTTTCTCAATGTCTTCATACCCGAATATGCTCATCAGTAATATCCCTATATACATGATACGTTCTACGTCATGACTCAACGTTTACTCATTTACCCACCCATCTCTCGTCCCATGCTCTACTTATACAACAACTCATAAACCATCTCTCCAATCGCCAAACTACTCGTCAACCCGGGACTCTCAATCCCCATCAAATTCACCCACCCCTCCCATCCTTCCTCCCGCTTAATCCAAAAATCCCGAAACCCCGCCCCGCCCGCCACCGCGCTCGCCCTCCCCAACTTCGGCCGTATCCCCGCGTAATCCAGCTGGATCGCGGTCTCGTCGACACCGGGCAGGTAGCTCTTGATCTCGGCGACTGCCTCTGCAAACTTCTCGGGGCTCATGCTGGGAGAGTACGAAGTCGGCGAGTCGACCCACTCGACGTCCGGCCCGAATCGGATCCGCCCGGCGATGTCGAGCGTGAGATGTGTGCCCAGCCCGCCGTGGCCTGGGCGTGGGGCGGGGTAGACGAGAGTGCGAGGGCGGGGACGCGAGGGAGAGTAGGAGAAGTAGTTGCCCTTGGCGTAGGAGGGGTTGATGTGCGCTGAAGGGGGCTGGATCATGTTGTTGATGTGGGTAGCGTAGAGGCCGGCGGAGTTGATGAGCGTTTCGGCGGTGATGGGCTCCGAGCCTTCCGGGGAGGAAGAGGGTTGGTCGGGAGAGGTGGTCCAGATTTTCCAGCCGCTCCGGCCGCGGTCGATGGGTTCGATGTGGGAGACGGTGGAGTGGAAGGCGCAGTCGCCGCCGAGATCTTCAAAAGCGCCTTGGAGGAAGGTCATATAGGAATGGCTATCGATAATACCGGTCGTGGGACTTTCGAGGACACCCGCTTCAGCCCGGACGTCGGATTCGCGACGGTGGGCTTCCTCAGGGGAGACATAGCGAACGGGGACACCGATAGACTGAGCATGATCGAAGACTTTCTGGAGTTCTCCCATTTGCTGCGAATCTTGCGCAACAATCCATTTACCGCAATTCATGTAGGGAATGGAATATCTGTCGCAGAGATCGTACATCATTTCTTTACCTTGTATGCACAGTTTCGTCTTGAGGGAGTCTTGGCCATAATATATACCCGCATGGATCACCTGTGACATTTTAGCAATGGTCTCGACAGAGCCACTGTTGGTAAGTTCAGGGAAGCAAAACCCTCTCAGAAGTTGATCATACTAAGGCTCCTCGTAAGGGCCACTCACCTCCGAATTGCGGCTGCTAGTTTCTGTTCCGATGCTACCGTGTTTCTCAATGAGAACGGTCGATGCACCGACTTTGCTTTGTATCTTTCTTGCTATCGCCAAGCCGACAGCACCTCCACCAATGACTGCATGTGTAAAGTCTGCACTCTGTCTTACAGAGGACGAAAAAGCTCGACAGCCACGAGATGCCCCTACCAGCGCTGTACGTGTGAGCATCGTCAGGGGCAGGAGAATGGTGTACGAAATACAAGATTTCGATTATTTTCAGCAAACAATTTTGCTGATAATATTACAGTTTATATTCCCCGAACATGTGATCATTCTGTAGCTCTGAATAGACAAAGAAATTACAGTACCTTTTTCTGGGTCGATTAGGTTGGACGTTGAGGATGACGTCGGGAAATACGCGATACGATAAAAAAAACTCGTCCGATTTTGACACAGACCACCTGCCCTATCTTCTGCCCTCTCTCCTCCCACCTCTCATTCTTTAATGTTTTTGCTGCCTACAATGCCCAGAGAGATTATTTTCCGATATTAGCAGAGCAGAAAGCCAAACATTTACTGTCAAATTCCAAAGCATATGACTTGAGAGGTGTTTGTCATTGTTTGGGTCGTTGGTGCCAATTTCGGACGGTTTTTCCTCCCCTAGAGAGCTACCTACTCCGTTAGGTTCTCAGTAATTTTCCGACATCTTGACCAACCCACATCCCATTGTTCTCTGGGGGAGCACCCCCCCCAGTGTGATCATGACACGAGAAGCGGCACCTTCGTCTCTTGGTGGTCAATGTATCGTATATTGCTGTCTCTAATCATGCCAAGTAACTCGCTCCTCAATTCTTCCTTTCAACCTATTGATAAATAGCTAACCATAACCTATCTAGTCCCGAGTGTCGTTCCATTTATAGATGATAGATACGCTTCATTACCACCTTACTATCAGTATACTTCCTTCCAGGCGCTTGGGACCTACGGTGCCAAGTCGCTTCCTGTTTTCTGTGACACGGCTAGAATCCCTCCATACTTACGGTGTTACATTAGACCCATATCAACATCGACTTTCGATTGCTAGACCCTCATTCCGCCCCAATCAATCCTCGCAGAATGAAAGATCAAAAACAATAGTCACGTCATCTCATGCCTTGAGGCAGAAGTATAAACACTGCTCCGCGTGGACCCCACCTATGAAATTCCTTGTTTTGCAACTGTCCTAGCTTCGAAATTCCCCTTTACCGTACATCTTTTACGCCAGCCTCGGCGTCCTCGTCAACTTTGCTCTCAGCTTCCGCGGTTTCCACTACGTCGTCTTCTGTTATGAGATCGACTGTGGCGACTACTCCTTCGACATCTTCATCGCACGCATGAGTATGCCCCTTCATCGCTGGGGGGCGCTTTTTCCAACAGAACTTGTTACCAGTGAGCTTAGCTCTGCAACCGCGGCTGTCTTCGTCACGTCCTCCTTCCAGCACCTGCATAGTGCATACCGTAGCCTGTCCGCCGGAGCTCGAGCCGGGAATGGCGCTGGAATAACAGTCGCTGCGCTCTCCCATTGCTCTTGCTCTCCGGGTATTTGTTCGAAGAAGAAGAAAACATCGGCAATTGAAGGTAGACGCCCTAACCGTGGAGGAGAAGAGTATGCTAGCATGAGATGGGAAAACATTTATATGTCCATGCTCCAGACGGAAGGTGAAAATCCAAACGCTGCGGGCCCAACTTGGTGGCCGTTTGTGCGGAGCTCGGAGGAAGGTTACAGATGTTAAGTGGCGCTACAGAACGATCATAGTATCGACGCTGAAAAAAAAAAGAGCAAACAAAAAAAAAACAGGAGACACACGCTAACCCCTACCGTTATACTCCGATTGCTAAATCGCTAGCTTGTCAAGTTCCGAGCGATGTCTACTCATTAAGACACAGGTACCTTTTCACTCGTCCTTAAACGCACCAAGAAGGCTTTGGAATACAGTGACAAGAAGAAGAATGACCTATACCCAATAGCGTTTCAGGGACCAAGCAAGCGATTCTTCGATGAAACTGTTAGCAAAGTCAGCTTTGAAGACTCCTACGGGAAACTAGAGCTTTTCTGAAGGACAAATACAGGAAGACCATTCGGCAGAACGAAAGAGGCCCTACCGATTCGCAAAATAGTAGAGCACGGCTTCCATGAGCGGGCATCCTGTAGAGGGTATGACGGGAGGGATCTGCCACCACTCGACATGATCCAGACCGAGAGTCTCTTTGGGTTGCACAGTGAATAACTTCGATGACGATTACTCCTGTAGTGTTCCAAGGAACCAATTCCACGGTCTCTCCACTTCATGGGCCGGTTCAGGCTCCCTAGAGTTCCATGCTAGTGTAGTCACCTTCTCCAGAGACTAATACTACGATAGCTCTTATTTCGAAAATTCCTATGGCTTCTTTAAGGAACTCAGTTTACAAAAGACACGACCAGAACAATGAAACTAACAGGCGATCAAAGCTACTTTACATCCATGCCTACTTTCAGCAGTCATTCTATGCTCTTCTGCCCACGGTTCGGGGTCTCGATTTTCAATAGCTGAAAATTCTTGCAAGAGCCGCGTCAAGACGTAGGATATCTCGGCGAGTACCATGTTTTGTGCAGGGCAGATGCGTGGCCCGCCGAGGAAAGGAACGTATTCCCACCCTACTCGTCGCCCTTCCCAGCGCTCTGGACGGAAGTCTTCGGCATCGGCTCCCCAAATGGATTCGTCCCGATGCAGTGAATAGACGTGCATTGCAACAACTTGCCCCTTATGGACCAGAAATGGAAAGTCTCCATTCTGGCCCCCGCCACATGGGAGAACCGTCGACTTGAGACACATACGGAAAGATTCATGTATTGGTGAGTGAAGCCTGATAGCTGTTTCCGAAATCAGCAGGGAAAGCTTCATAGGCTTGAACATACTACCTTCATTTACGGTATACCGAAGATAAGCCAATGACTTCAAAGATTCAAAGGTTAGATCTGTGCCCTCTAGTTTCCCAACTTCGGCGCGAAGCTTTTCCCACACACGAGGGTGGCGAGCCAAAAGGTATATAGTGTTGCTTACGGCAATAGCAGTTGAATCGCGTGCGGGGAAAAAGACATTCAGGATCTGATTACGGAGCTCGATCTTGTCTGAGGTTTCCTTTGCCATCTCTTGAAGAAGAGTGATCTTCTTTCGGTTTCCATATTCATCATCCCTCGATTTTGCAGATTTTGAATGACGTTGCTGTTGTGAACTGAGAGCATTCTCAACGTATCGATCGATAAATGCGTGGACTTTGCTGACTGCGCTTTTCCATTCGGGATCCCATCTATGCAGAAATCTGAATCGACCCAGCTGCTGACGTTTGCCTACCCCCTTAAGGGCTTTATCAAACGAAGAAAGAAAATCTTGAGCATCGAATGATGACTCCTGTGATAAGGATTCCACAGACTCTCCCAAGAAGAATTCGGTAGAAGTGTCAAGATACTGTTACGACGTGAACAAGGATTGATTAGTCAACGAGTTATGTCTAGGCAACATACAATGTGTCTTACCAGACGTTTGAGCAGCGGCTGTAGATCGATAGTTGAGCCATCTTTCGGTATAAGCGCAAGCAGTTGCCGAAAATGTTTCTCGTAAGACTCAAAGTCAGAAATTTGGGCTCGAGAGAAAGTTGGACGAATAAGAGCTCGTGAGTGCGACCAAAACACGCCATCCGTATTTAGAATGCCCCGATCGATGAATGGGGCACTCAATCCTGCCCTAAGCGGTTCAATCCCAAACTCGCCGAAGGCAGTGGCTGTAACGGCCTGTATATTCTTGGGATCACACGTGTGAATTTTGGTTTGATTCCACGATGGTTCCAACCAGGTTTTGCCATATTCTTTGAAGAGACTTTGAGTGAAAGGAGCCGCTCGTCCGGTTGCGTACGCTTCTGCCCGTTGCTTCGGTAAGAGTGTTCGCCAGAGTCCATCAGCGTGCTGGTATCGCGGAATCGGCTTGCAATGGTGAGAGTGACACAAATCCCTCCTTCGCCATAGTTCAGAGCTAAGCTTGTATAAACGAAGACATACGACAGAAATGATAAGAAGACCAACGGTATTCAGCATTTGGGCCATGGCTGACGACTAGGCGTGAAGCAGGAGACAGTCGAGAAGGCCAAAGGCTGAGACTCGTTTATGCACATGTCGGGACCTTTAAAATACCTACCTTACCTAGGTAGGTACTGTCCGTGCCACACAGACATAAGTTCCGCAGCTCAAATCCATTATGCGTCACGTGCAGTTTCGTTGGCTTCGGAGGGCTTGGTCCCTGATAAATTAATTGGGTTTACAAGCCTAAATACATGGGTCTCAACAATTCCTGAACTAAATTGAAGTCTCCCGAACTAAGCTCATCCGGCTTTCAGACGGCATCCCTCAAATGCCTAAATTTTGTAGACTCTGATTAACCCAACCCCATCTCTCTCAGAGCCCATCTGTGGAGTTAGAGAAAGCCGACTGCATTTTAGACGTTACCGCTCATACGAAGTCATGGTCTTGTTTGATACCTCGGTCCTCCACCATGCCTTGCGACCGCCTGTTCTCTTCGATACTCTTGTGTTCAACTATTGGCCTGCTCGAGCTCGACTCTTCTGAATGTACTATATGTGCAGTCGAACCAGTCCTTTCTTGTCCACTGAGCTCGATGAAACGAGAGCCGTGACTGGAACTATGCTGGGAATGCAAAGAAAAGATACTTCGAACGCTATCAATAATCTGTTGCGTTGAGATCACTGGCAGCAATGTCTGAAGTGTAGGGAGACAGGCGGCAATCAAGGCCAAGCCCGCTTCAATCATCGACCAGTAGAAAACTCGAGTCAAGGTCACTTGAAAGATGTTAGCAACGATCTGACTCTAAAAGAAAAGTAACTTACGGTCCTCATCCATATTAGGGTCGCTACCCGCTAGCATGATATCAGCATGTTACCTGATCAAGGTATCAAAGATAAGAATGCCCATACCATTAATCACCTCAATGTATAAGACCATACGCACAATCGATGCGGCAATGGATCTTGTACGGTCAGCTTGGAGCACTAAAGACGAAGAAGTTTTCAGATGCGTACACTCCACCAAGCAAAAAAATGCCAGTGACGTAGAGTTTCCGGAAAGATGTCATATGCAAATTCCACAACTTGAAGTATAAGGTCAAACAGCGTCTTTGCATGCTCGAAGAATGATGCTTACCATTGGAAAGGGAAGTGACAACACAGCAACATCGGTTATTAGATCAGATATCACCAGTCCTTCTTCAGGCGCGTATGTCGCCCAACAGTAAGTCGTCAGATCTTGTAGCGAACCCCAGTGGGCTGAAATGTGAGAGCCGCAGCTAAAAAGGAAAATGAAGAAGAAGACAAGCGTCCATAGAACAGTAACGACAACTGATACAGTCGTCACCACATCAAAAACACCTCCTCGATGTGTGACAAATATCCTGCGATAGAAATAAATCACGCTGAGCTTAATTGACCCATAAGCTAGGATCATCATCAATTGGAAGGCGTATTCGACCTCGTCCCCATGTTAGCATACGTGCTTCCTATTTTGCAGTACACATCTTACCTTCTGAATCAAAACCACTTCAGGAGGAGACTCTGTCAAATAATTGCCAGCATCCTGTGAGAGCGTAGGATAGCCCATCGCCTTCCCGTGCACCCCTGGAATCGATGAGCTACGCAGGTTTGCTTTCGAGGGAGCTCTTACCCACTATGAACGCCGCACCCATGCCAATGACGCATACCTAAAGGCATCAACATTACGTTGCTGTCGTAAGACTTGATTTGCATGCTTACTAGCGCAGGAACAATCAACCAGCCATCTATACTTACGGCAGCTTTTTGGCGATGGCGGGCAACGAAGCGTAAGCCGACAGCGGCGATCTCTAAAATGGGAAACACTATCCCCGCGGCTAGAGTCTCTCCAGGGCCAACGTAATTTTTGCTACCGACTTCGACCGACATTTTCGAAGGACACTCAGAAATTTCTGATCCGGTTGGAGAACAGACTTCGCATCACACGATTGCGCGCATTGCGGATTTTAAACGAGAGGCAAGCTCTTCTTGGGGCTCCACTCGGTGCACTCATCTCCTCACGCCGTGCCGCCTACGTACAGCAACCCACTGAGCCAAGACCCAATAGAGTCCAAGAGCATCTCGCTTCTCTGTCCTCGTCTGGTAACAGAAGACAAGTCTGCGTTTGAGCGGCATGGTTGAACTCCACGATCTATTGGCCGCACCTCTTGTCGCATGACGTTGACTATCGTATTGCCTTGAAGAGTAGAGCAGTTGCCTTCTTTTTCCTGGAATCGGGCCCGCATCTCAGCTCCTGCAAAGATACCAGCCAAAGAGCCTGTTACGACCTCATCTGCTGTCTAGCTTCGAGCCAAACCCCTTTCCAGTTCTATCGCCGTAACAGCCTCAAGTATCTTCCAACTGCCGGCTGCGGCGCAGTGCGGCGCAGTGCGGCGCAACACTTCCAGCTCTACCACTCTTCTCTAACAGGAGCCCAGATTGCGATTCGCGATCATGATTTATCAAAATTTTGACCGGCGATAAGCCTCATTCTTCCGAATTACGTACCTTAGATTCATGTTATGCCTCGGCTACGGCCCGCAATCGCTGATTCCTTCCCGTATGAGGATGCTGACCTGCTTTTGAATCAGTATTCCTTTATGGTATCGCTACTTTGACATGAGAGCTGAAATCTTCCCCTCATCACCAACATCGACATGGGTAGGCGGACATTCGTTCAATGATGCACGGACAAGCAGACTCGGCTTCAGGAATTGGGTACGGCACATTGCGGCAACAGCAGCCACTGAATCAACCCACAGCATGGTTCAGCTAAAGTGGAACAAAGCGTAGTTGTACTAAGCTATATTAGATGGGACGCAGCATCCACATGCATAGGTGAAGCAGTGCAAACAACTCCACTCTATCTACACCTTCATTGCTTGACCCCTTCCTAATCTCAAAGCTGAACTGATACCCGCATTCCATTATCGATATAGATTGAATCCAAGATGAAGACAGCTACATTCTTCACATTCTTTCTCGCTTCGGGCTGGCTTGCTATAGCCACCCCAGTGCCAAGTATGTAAAGGCGAAATCTATCATTGCCTCCTCGAGCACTAAATGAAGACAGCGGCCGTCACCCTATCTCGTGCTCAAGACTTACCGAATGATAAGACTTTGGCCGCCATCCCAGAGCTGGCGCTTCGTGAGGTAAAAGAACCTCCTGAGCCGGCAACTCCAGGAAGCATGCTTAGACGAGCTGAAGAGCCTCCTGAGCCGGCGACGCCGGGAATCATGCTTGAGCGGGATGAGGAAATTCCCGAGCCCGCTACTCCAGGAAGCATGCTCAAGCGTACCTAGGGAACTTGTGAAGTGAATGCTCAAGTCCAGAAACCTCAGATAGATCTAAAGATTGCTGCCCTTTACTATTTTGATCTATGCTTCTTGTATATAAGCTGTGGCGATTCTATTCAAGGTTCAACTTATCTAATTCACTCATTCTAAAGCTAGGTAGTGATGAAAAACACTCTTGTCGATCTAGATATTACACCAAAGATGTATTTGCAACCTATGAACCTGATTATTCTTGAAGAGCGAGATTTGCATAAAGCATTGCGAGTCCCCGAGCTTGTGTATCTGCAAGTACTCCAGTCACCTGTAAGGAAGCGATCTTACAAGGTTGTACAGTCGAGGTCGAGGCATGAAGGATTTGCATGGCGCAATGATGTCGACATCACTCAGCAACTAGGTCAAGCATATTCTTTGAGACATGTGCATGTTTGGAACCTAAAGGCTACCTGAGTTACAAAACAATCGATGTTTCGAAGAGCGCTACGACTCATTCTATAGCTGCGTCATTCATTGTACCAAATCCCCAAAGTACTGTTTCACCTTTTCAGTATAAGGTGAACCTGGAGGACAATACTTAAATCTCTCAAGGTTGTTCAGATCATCATCCGTCTCGTTTATGAACTTAAAGCATGAAGAATGCTGTTTCGTCCATGCTTCTAACTTTGCCCAATTCCTACATCGGCGATACTGACCGATGCCTGTTGCCTTGCCCTTACTCTGTGTCGAGTATCTCGGTGTATCGTCTGCGTTGCACATGATATCCTGACGAAGGGCATCTACACAGTGAGTGATGTGCGGCCATGATCGTGATTGGTTCAGACCGTTTCGAAATTCGACTAGCGAGCGATGAATATTCTTCTACATAGTCGCATTAGGCTAGAGTCTCTTATTGATATTTGGGGACTTACCAAGCAATGAAGATTGTGATAGCCTTCCACAAGGTAGATAGACATATCTGTGTCCCACGGAAATGGCTGCGACTGGGGGAGATCCTTCGTAGTAATCTCCTCACTAGAAAGCGCTATTATTCCAGTATCAATGCTGATCGCTTCCCACAATTCATTCGCCGCTTCTTCGTTACCAGAACTGTAGTCTGTGATCCACGAAAATGGAATTTTATAATCTCGCTCTAGCCCAGCTGCTTACTGACCATCAGTAGTTGCACATTGTATGGAAGTAAATTCACTGACCATACGGAGATTTTGGCTCAGACTGCTCAGACGAAGAAGTGTTGCAAACATGCTGGCTCGGCTCAGATGTCGTCTTGATGCCTAGTCTCGAGACGATAATAGCAAGAAGCAAATTGCAACATAAGGAAAGAGTGAGGAGAACGAAGATGAAAAGGTTCCGTCTCCTTGACATGCCCTTGGCAGGCTCATGGTATCTTCTAAAATCATTAGTGGAGCTGTCAATATTATCCTAGCTATATCAGAGAGTTCTAGGTCATTTAGCTGACTAATACTCTCGGAAGCAGAAGGATGAGATCCCGAAGATACAGGGGTTGTTACGGTGTATATATACAGCTTCATTTCCTAGCCAGATAAGAGGAA